>OY757910.1:97739910-98142410 GCA_963585895.1 Sepioteuthis lessoniana
TTGGGTTAGTAAAATGGTAATCCCTGTGTATAGAGTGAGTGAGGGAGAAGCTCTCTGTGATTGGATATAATAATCACGTGATGGTGCTAAACTCCAAAATCGAGTCAGACAGATTCCACCAGACGTTCCGTGGGGCTGGGACGTTAAAAGTCTCTCAGAAAGACAACCATAAGATACCAGATATCTTCTTCAGAACGCCAGTGAGTCCCTCAAACTTAAGATTATACACTGTATATTGCTATTAATTGTTTCACGTCTAGGTTAATAAATTGTTAGAATAAACGAAATATTAAATCATTTATTTGTTGCTGTTAGAGTTAGAATAAACGCTATAATAAGTCAATATACTTATTTATTCGACAAACGCGGTGCACAGTTTAGCTACAAAAACATTTTCTCTTTGTGAGTAGTATTAGGGATATAATACTGCCCCTAGTAAAAGTTATATAATTAGCTTACTAATAGGATGTTCGTTTAGATAATTGTATCTTTTAGTAGTGAGGGAATGGAGTAGCGCCCTCCCCTACACCTTGGTGTAGTAGCTATCGAAAAGGGAGCCTTCGGGTCACCCTCGACTATGGTCGCTAACTAACTTTAACTTTAGTAGTGAATAAACTGATAACAGATTGGACTAAAACCGGTTCTTATTAAATTGGTGAACTTTCCTGCTTCACGATATATTCTTTAAGCAAAGAAGATAAAAATGTTTAAATTAATGGTAAACTTGTCCTATCCGTTCCGGAGAGATATTATGGATGAACCTGATATGATGAAAATGATCAAGGAATTTATCGCGAACAAGGAAAAAAGCAAATGAAAGTGAATTGATACCTTGTTGATCCTCCTCGAGATTTTATGACAATCTTAATTCTTTCAGACACGAATTTAACTAATTTAAAGAAATACTCTTAATTAAAGTGTTTCCAACTTTCTTGAACGGTAATTAATCGATTTACTCTTGCGGAAGGAGCCTTCTTCTTGGCCATAAAAAATCCTGCTGTGAATTTTCAATTGGTTTTAGATTTGGACTGTTCACTGGCCATACTTTTGATTTTATGACTTTGATGAAGAAAAACTTGAATCTCCTTTGCTTTCAGACAAGATACATTATCTCCATAAAAGTAACTTCACCCATTACGAAATAATTTTCTTTCGATTGAATAAGGAAATTATAAAGTATTATATACGCACATTTACATTGGTTGCTGAGGTAATGATCGTCATCTGCCCTGTTCCTTTATCACCCTGTCTCAGTCTGTCGTTTTGTCCCACCCTCTCTCTTTCTATATCTAAAAAACCAATGTATTCGAGAGCGACCCAAAGGCTCCCTTTTCAAAAACTATTACACCGAAGTAGCACGTACCTTATAATGCCGAGTGTTAAGCAAGGATGTTTCCAGTACCATTTTTTTTTAGTCTTTGTCCGGGGATCCACCCCAGATATCCTAATCCGCTAACAAACACGCTACTCACTAGACCAATATACTGAATGCTCGTTTTAATATCACTTTTTAAAGTCATAAATGTGGGATAACTGCATCCTTAAGTAAAAATTCAAAACTTAGTGACCCCTTCAAATAATTCTCTCGATATAAAGTTAACCAATCCGATATTTAATAAAGAAATCCTATTATTTATTGATGAACTTCAAGCATTTATAAATAAATGTCTCTAAATCCTTCCTGTGTTAAAGCAATTCCATTACAACACTTTTCTGAACTCTTTGAGTATGTCCTATTAATATATATATATATATAGTTCTTGTCTGTGATTGCAACAATCCTTGTCTAAAATATTTTGCCAAATATCATTTTACATTGCCTGTTAACCCCCTGCTGTATCTTTCACTGCAGGAGAGTCGGTGAAAATCCATTAAGATCAGAAAATGGCAGACCTAAAGTAAAGTCTGATGGCAATATACTTTGTTCGAAGCTACAGAAATAAGTTCAATAAAAATATGCATTTAAACAAGTATATATTAAACTTTTACTGCACAGCAGTTTAATTTATCATATTTGTTACACAGTCCTCTCATTCGTTCATAGTACTGAAAAGGACAAATATTCTAAAAGTAAAATCTATTTTAAGAGTTTATCTCATCAGGCCTATTCTAACAGGAGGAGAAACATTTCACGTCTAATAATAATAAATAATTTGAAGATTATTAGTTCAGTATTAAACTGCTGAAATCAGTCATTAAATATCGATATTGACTTGTAAATCAGGCTTCCGGTGAGTGTTGAGTAGACTTTCATTACTATTAATTTCAGGTACACTTTAACTCGGAGGGGTAGAACTTGATAGGGTCTTATCTCTGGGTTAACGAAGTCTATAAAAACTATTCATGTTCGATAGGAATACTTGATGGAATATAACTGAGAATTATTTGTATTAAGATTAGTTGAACCTATACAATTTTGGTTGAGATTCTTCGGACTGTTCTCCTCATCTATTGTGGTGTGTTGAAACACATTTCGGCTGCTGTATCCTCCGGCCTTCCCAAGGTGCCCCTTGTTCGAATTTACCAACCCCTCCGCTCGGGCAGGATGTGACACAAGGTCAATTTTTAAGCGGAGTTTAACAGGTTTGAATTCAGAGTTTTCCTTCTCCTAGACTAGTTGCCTCACCAAGAGCTGAAGAACCTAGTCTGACCTACGATTTAACCATAGCTGGAGGGAGAATTATTGGATTCATACCTTTCCCAAGGGTATTAGTGCTGTGTGAAATGCAATCAGTCTCGTCCAGGACTTGAACTCGTATCGCTGTGTCTATTTCCTACGACGATAACCATTACACTACTGGCACCTCCTTGTTTATCTGGGCATAGAAATGATTCAATCTGGGAAATCATTTTTAAAGTGTGACACTTGATTAAACAAAGTGTTCAAGAACCATGAAGATTTTATTAAAAAATTGACTTCATCAATTCGAGAAGTTTCACGAGAAGCGTGATGAATTCGAAACATAAAATCTAATGATATAAGTTGTTCTTGATATTTTATAAAGTAATATACATAAAAAAAAATTTCATTTAACCTGAGGAAGACCGGAGAACACAGCGGTTGAAACGCTGTGTTTCAACTCACTGCAATAAAAATGAGGATTACATTACGAAAAATCAGAACCAAAATAAGATATATTAAGTCAAATCTCAAAAATTCAGATAGTATACAATTTTATTAATGAAAATTATCAGTTAATTGAAATCATATATTACTGCGTGCAAACATATATCAATTATCAAACAAAAATAATTACTTGAAACTATAACATTAATACAATTACATAAGGATACCTAAAACCATACAACTGTTCGAAAATTATTTCTGGTCGTCCTGTTTTTGCTCGGCCATGTGAGGGAATCCATCGGAGAACATCACTTATGAGCTCGCCTCTGCCTCTCCTTAAGTGTTCTGCATGTCTGGTTCGTCTGACTTTGATATTTCTCCTGATGGGTGGTTGGTGGCCGTATAGCTACTGCTTTGTTGGGTGTTGCCTCCAGGACTTGTTCAATATTGCAGCATTCTTATGTAGTTGCCGTCAAGCTTTTTCTCCACCCGTTTAGTTAACGTCCATGTAATGCATCCATATAGCATGTATCGACACGGCCGCTGCTTGGAAAAAAACTGCGTTTCATATAATATGTCAGGTCTGACTTTCATATGACCGATGACTATCATTAGCTGCTCATGCTTTTGCTAGTGGCGTATCGATGTCAACCCTGGTTGATGAGACACTGCTTCCTAGCTAGGTGAACTTGTCAACTAGTTTCAGAGAGCTACCGTTTAGTGCAGAAATGTCGCCTGGTTGATTAAAGCATATGTATTCCGTTTTGTGTGCATTGACATGGAGGCCAATACCTGCAGCGGCTCGTTCCAAACTATGCAGTCGGGTTTCGGCTTGGGCGGGTGCATTTGCTAGAAACGCTATATCATCGACGTAGTCAGCATCGGTAAGAATGATATCATATTGCTGTGCAAAATCTCTCATGAGAGAACTACACAAAAATGTAAATATGCGTTGAAGGCAAAATTATGTTTATGCATATTTTAACTACGTCTTTTATTAACATGTATTCTGCAGACATCATTTAAGAACGATCATGAGATCACAGGGTTAAGTATTGCTTTGTGCCAGTTATGATTCAATTTAACGTCTGTCATTTGTTTGAACTCAGTTAAACGACTAAACACTTCCATTTGGTCAATAGATAGGACCATAACAGATACTGTCACAATGGCTCAGACTGGATCGGGGAGTAATACCTATGAAGGGGTTCTCCATATTTCCCAAAAATCCAGGACTGAAGCCTAGACCATCAGATGGTTTAGTGTAATATTCAGGACACTAGTTGCAAAGATGTAGTCGGAGTATTATGCATAACGAAATTCATAAGCTGCTAGAGATAAAATAACACCAGACCGGTAAGACCAATCAAATAACCAATCAAACATTTAATAATCCCTCCCTGGGTCCTTACCCGTTTCGAATGAAGGAATGTGGCGATTATATTTATTCTCTGTATGTATGTATTTTGCTAAATCTTCTGGGCGTTGCTTTTTCAATCATATTGATTGCACTCTTCAACGTAAATGAGCTGGGCCACAAAGTAAAATTTATTATTATTATTATTATTATTTGAGAGTTTTTCACAACAGAGTTAGATGATGGCTTTTCACTGGAATTTGAGTGACAACAAGTCTCCTTTAATCTACAGAACCCTTCTCAGTTTTCTGTCCGATCTTAATGCTATAATCTGGATGGTCTTCACTTGTCCTCTTATTTCTAAGTCTTCCAATCTCTTTATTGATCCTTTCGGGACTATTTTAAGCACAGCTGTTACTTTTGCTATCACAGTCACCTTTATGTTTCATAGTTTGTTTTTTCTCTTTTAAGGTTAAGGTATTTATCTCTCTTTTTGTTTTCTTTTTATTCTGTGATCTGCCGGATCGGGAAAGTCCACTATTCGGCAGGCTCATTATTATTATTATTATTATTATTATTATTATTATTATTATTATTATTATTATTATTATTATTTTACTCTTTACACCAGCAGTAGCCGGTGAAGTTTCACTGGAGTCTGTGTGACAGTATGTTTATTCAGGTGTCCAGGACTCTTTACAGAGTTTTGGCCGATCTCAACAGTACTTCAGTTTGGATGGTCTCGATTCTACTACTGATAACAAATTCCTCTAGTTCCTTTTATAAGCATTTGGGGACTGTTCCGAGAGTACCAAAAATAATTGGTATCACCATCACGATGTTTCTAAGCTGTTTTAATTCTCTGGACAAGTCCAAGTAGTTGTCTATATTTTCGTTTTCTATTATCTTTATTCCTTTGTTCGACAGAACGGCAAAATCCACAAGAAGGCAATTTTCTTTTAAGTTGTTTAAGGTTTGGTGGTCTGGCCTGATTTAAGTGATCTATCAGTATCTCAAAATCTCAAAAAAATTCGATATTATCATTTTACTCTTGACGAGGTTTTTTACACTAGTGATAGCATGTGGGCTTAATGTGGAGTCTGAACGACAGCAAATCTCTTCGGGTCTTCAGAATTCTTCCCAGTATATTAAACCCGAATTTTCATTTCCCCCAGTCTCTAATCCAGGCTCTTTTGAACCGTTCTGAGGACGAACTGCAAATGGTATTACTTCGACCATTAAATTCCACAGTTTTTTCAGTTCTCTGGCTAGGTATATGTCTTGTTTATTTTTTCACTCTGTGGTCCGCCGGAACGGTAAAATCCACCAAACGGTAAAATCCACCAAACGGTAAAATCCACCAAACGGTAATTTTTCAGTTTTTGTTAATCAAATTTGGTCTAGTAATTCTGTCTGATATTAGGTGATCAATTTGTATCTCATAATTCCAGATAATTCCCTGCGTTTCATTCTCTATGACTGATTCTAGTTTATGCGTATACTATATATTTGGTAGTATGATCAAGTCTATATCTTTTGCACAATTCCCAGTCGATCACCCTTCTCACCGAGTCCAGTTTAGTTTTTTTCTTTTTTATTGGTAGTATGTTGTATCGGATTCCCCTCTGATTAACCGTTTCACACTTTTCTCAAACAATTTTATCAATTTTCGCTTTAATATAATTTGTTCTTATGGCGTTGTTTCTTATTCCAAGCTATATCCAGGTTTTACTCTATGCAATTTCCTTGGTTTGTCGCTAAAAATATTTATATAGTTGTTTATCTTACCATTTCTGTTTCCTAGTTTTATTATTTTTTTCTTTCTGGTCTTATTTTACAAATGCTTCTACTGGCTACTGGGATTAGTCTTCTTTACTCTTTTCAATGTACTCCTTGAACTAATGCGTTAAAGCAGTCTTCAATGATGACGAGTTCTCTTCCTTTTTTTTTCTAGAAACATATACTCTATGTAATTTCTTTGATGTAAAGACATGTGCCTGAATATCTATTTTCTTGTCATTTGGTCCATTTATTTGAACACCTCCCTTGTCCATTTTAAGTATGAACAAGAGTACCTTACAAAGGGAACTACCCAGAGACTTATCCGTTTAATGAGATTTCTGCTGCAAATCTTGGTTTCGATGAATTTTCTCGATCTTCTGAGGTAATCTTTTTTGATCTTTTTTCTTTCATTTTTTATTTGTTTGATGGTGTCTGCCTCGAAATATTCAAAAATTCTTATCGTTTGATATGATTCATTCATGATTTGGCAGTTCTAATCCTTCTCTACTTGGGGTGTCCTCGTGGTGTAATGGTTAAAGCGATGGACTGCGGAATCGTATTAAACGAGTTCGTACTCCAGTCGCGCTATTACGTTCACTTTCGGGAAAATACCCTTGGGAAAGGTATGAACCCCCTTATCCTCCCAGCTATGGATTAAATAGTACCACTACTATTCTTCTATGAGAATGGCTTTGACATTAGATAATCTACAAAGGTTGATGTGCCATTAAACAAAGAAACCGAACCAAACCTTCCGTCGTTTCTCCTTTCCCTCAATTTATATTAGTTGGTTAATTTTTTCTATGGAATATTCGATTTCTATAAAAGAGAGGTGTAGTTTTAATTTTTGTATTAAATTCTCTAGTTCTTTTTCGTCTTTTAAAAGAGTTTCATGTCATCCAAGTACACTAGGGGATTTAACTTTTTTGTGGAGAAGTGCACTTTCTTAGTCTGTAACAAAACATCATAATAAATATGAATACGAATGAAGTTGCGTCACAGTCTCCCTGTAAAATGCCTCTTTGGATTTTTCCTTCTGCTAGAATTTGATTTACCGCTATCAATCCCTACCTACTGCTTTACATGGCATTCATGATGAAGGTTGTTGGAATTCGGGTTGCCATCTTGTTTTCAGTTGAGCGATACAAAAAGAACACCTTCTAAGTTACAAGACAGGAACACGTACTAAGTCTAGGCTTGTAGCTTGCCGTTGTTCATAGATGCTTTATTTATCTCTGATTGACTAATCTACAACTGCTACTTCGAATATTTGTTAGTAATATGTAGATGGCTGATACATCTCTCTTACGAGATTCCTCCAAAACAATCCAACAAAGGTTATGATTTGTCAGATATTTTGTTCCTTTTTAAACATTCTATTATCCACATTTGCGGAAACGCACGATAGGCCTTGATGTCAATCCATTTTTTCTTCTCGTTTTGCCTTCTTTGAGGATGAGCTGGTCTATTTATTGTAGGGCATTTATTCATCTTTTTCCCTCGTAGCATCCTTTGTGTTCTTCTGGAAATGGCCCGTTGCATACAAGCGACAAATAGATTTCTTCTTTTATTCCTTAGAATTTTCCACATGATAGTTTAACAAGTTATCGGGCTATAATTGCTTGAGATGTTTTCTTTTATTGGGGGTCTACCTGGATAAGGGTAGTTTTCTTTTTCGTCATCAATTGGGTTATGATTGCTTCTTGCAGGCATTTACTCAGTTGCTGGGTCAGTCTGTCGTGGGTCGACGTGAATTTAAACACAAATCTCTGTATGTGATGATGGCCTGGCGTTTTCCATTATGGTATTTACTTAAGTACTGCTTTTAGCGAGTCCAGGTGGAAGTTCACCTTGGGGCTTTCTACGAGTTTTTCTGATTCTTTTTTCGTCTTTTTAAAAAAATCTATTCAGCATTTCGTTAAGTTCTTTCCTTCTCAATACTTTACAACAAAATTGTTTGGTTTCTTTTGTCTTGGGATGCTGATTTGTCTTTGTGCACTCTCCATCAGCTCGTTGGTAAAACTTTCTTTTGTTATTTTTGAACGTCCTGTTTTGTTTGCATTGTTTAACTCTGTCCCTGTATCTTGTGAGTATTTCTTCTTTCATCAATATCTTTTGATTTATTTGTTCTCGTTGCGTTATCAGACATGTCTGCCGGTATCTTTTGGGGCTCTTTCTTTTCGTTTCTTTGCTGGGTTAGAACTTGTCTCAGCATTTAACAATAAAAGGAATCGATTGTTGAAGGCCCAAGTGGATAGTAGCTGAACGCCGTTGAAAGAAAATGACGAAAAATCAAAGAAATCACTTAAAATACACCGACTGTTTTTCCACAAAAACATGTGTCCTGCTTATAATACTAAAGTGCATCTAGTGTTAAGGCTACAAGATTCTTCAATGAGTCATAGCATTCTTTCAAAATTCTCTTTCTTAACTCATCAGTGATGTACTCCTATGGACCCCCAAGCAAAAGCAGGACGACCAGCTCGAACATACATACAGCAGCTATGTGAGGATACGGGATGTAGCCTTGAAGACCTACCAGAAGCGATGAATGATAGGGGGAAGAGGCGAGAGAGGGTCAGGGATATCCATGCTAGCGGCACGACATGATGATGATGATGATGATGATTTATCTATAATCTTTTACCTGCACGCAGTTGTAGGAGTTTGAATAATTCTACTTGACACCAATAATTCATAAACAATTATGTTGCAACCCAGTCGGATGGGGCTGTAGAATACTCCGACTGCGTCTTTGCAGAGGGATAAGACAACAACCACTTTGTGTCCTAAATATGACATTAAACTGGTGAATCTCTAATAATGCAAGGGTTTTGGGGAATACGTAGTACCCCTTCATTGCCCTAGCTTCCTGGTCCTCTCTGGCCGGGAGTAGTAGCACCTGAGTAGGTTCTATTTATGGGTCAGATAGAACTGCTTAAGTTTTAAACCGATTTTAACAAATGACTTATACTAAATTGTGTTGTTTGAAATAGAACTGTTTGATCATTTATCTGTTTGTAAACAAATGACTGATATTTAACTGAATCATTAGTTATAAAGAGCAATACTTGGAACCATATAATTTTGTTGACTCATGCTAAACCGAATTGTTAGAAATAGAACTCTTTGATCATTTAACTGTGTGTATCTACTAAATTTGTTTATAAATCATATATTTGATATTTATGTAAAAACTGGATGTGTTACTAAATAACCAACAATAGTTGATATGCCATAAAACCAAATGTAAGTAAATCAAAATAAACACTTATATTGTTAAAAGTAAATACTCCTATATAATAATACCTTGCTTATGATAATATGACTTCAAATAACTAATGATAAGTATTCTTTGTGAACTATTATAGTATCACTTAAGAATTCTGAATACAAAATTAATTTCCAATATGTGTATAGTATTAAAACATTTTAACGAGATACCAATACCTGGATAACACCTCGTTTCTTTAAATGCTTTAGGTTATCCCAAAGAGAGTAACCAAACACAGAATATTCGGTAGAAAAGAGAAAAAATCAGTTGATATAATAAAGACATTTAATGGCACAATATCTGAGTAAGGGACTCAGATACCTTCCTAAACAATGAAAGAGTTACATGCATTCAAGGAACAATCAGAAAAGTTCATACAGACAAAAAGATGGAAACCAATTACTCTTCTCAGGTCTAGAATATAATGGATGGGACCCTCATATGCTCGGATGAAGGAACGAACCCTCACGTCCTGTTCGTGAAAGATTCGAATTTCCCGGTTCATCTTGTCATGTTACCAAAAACGATTCGTGACGAGGAAGAATTCCTTAAATACTGTGACAAAGGAGATAACCCCATTTAATCTCCTGACAGTATCAAGTAGTTTATTTAATGATTCCTGATAGATATATTTGGCTCATAGATGGGACCTCAACTTTTTACTACCACTTTGAATTAATGTTGAACTGTGAGCGATGATAGCAATTTGCAGAGCTGGAGTCTCACTATGAAGTGCAGTTTGGTATCATACACAGGAATCCCTCTTTTTATGGGGATTCATTTCTCAGCAGAGGAGGCAGTACATTGTACATGGAAAGGTTGCCGTGATACGGATATATTTTCTAAGATATTGAGTATGAGAAACAGGCCCTACCAAAAAACTAGTTTTTCCTGGGTTCAGACATGACAGGACAGCTTTCAGAAAATCTTGTTGAAATCAAGCCAGTAATATCGGAACCAGAGCTGAACAAACGGAAGGATATTTGGTGAATTACCATAAGATTCAGCTACTGACTACACATTTATTGATTCCCTTTCCTGTCTTTGTGTTTGTCTACCCCTTTCTCTCTACCTCTGTCTCTTTCTCGTTCCCTCTCTCTCTCTCTCTCTATATATATATATATATATATATATCGAAAAGTAAAAAAAAATATGGGAAGTGTAGATTTCGGCTATAATGCTGTCAAATGTTTTCGAATAATTTGTTAAAGCCGATAAGAATATAATACTCCGTCTTCGTGCATTAAGAGTTAGTTAGTTTTGATTTAAAGGCATATATAATTTTTTATTGATTTAAAGGCACATTTAATGCAAAATCAATTTAAAGGCATATATAATTTTTTATTAATTTAAAGGCACATTTAATGCAAAATTAATCATTGTAGAACAGTAGTGGTTCTATTTAACCCATAGTTGGTAGAAATAAGGAGTATAGTGGGTTAATTGTTCGCCTATGGTCCGGGAGACCGGGGTTCAATCCCAGGTCGAGTCATACTAAAGACTAAAAAATGGTACTTAACACTCAGCAATATAAGGTACGTATCAAGGGTAAAGTGGAGCAATCCAGGGAAAGGAGTAACGCCCTCCCTACCCATTCGTGTAGTAGCTATTGAAAAGGGAGCCTTCTGGATGCCCTCGACTAAGGGAGACAACTTTACTTACTACTTATACCATTCAAAATGATATTAATCCGAAAGTAAACGCAATAGCTAGATTGGCGTTCAAACTCACTTACAGTCCAGCACCTGAACCACTAAGCTATGGGAACTCCTTCCGTAAGAGTTTTTTTTTTTTTGTTAACAAATCACGCAAACAGTTATGACTGTACACAAATTTATCGTACAAGTGCGATTTGAGTTTGTGTCCGACTATGCTAGTCACATATATACATATCCTGAGAAGCTTTTACTCAAAAATAAATAAGAAAATAAAGTCTGTAGAGATATCTAACTGAATATTTTTCCCGAGTCGCAAAAATGAAGCCCTGAAGCAAAGACCATTTAATGAACCTTGGGTATCAATAACACGTCAAGTTACATAGAAAAATTACGGTAAGTAGAGAACAATTGAAGAAAAATGATACAAGTAATTTCTTGTTCATCGAAAACCAACGAACGGGCATTTCATGCGAGAGAATTTGGAAAGTGTATTTTTTAAAAGATTGTGCTCCTTACAAAGTGTAATAATAGTTAAGAAGCTAGATTTGCGGGCAATTGTTTGTGAGTTCCAATCTCACCGGGATCACCGTTCTTCTGGCATTGAGTCTCAACTTAGTAAAGAAAAATATTCACAATTATGTTACTGGCAATTACGCTTACATAACAGTTTTTTTTAAATATCCAGAGTTAAACAAATGTAATCATGATCTGAATTTAGATGGATCATGTTGAAATAATTTAAGGCGTATTAAGCAAGCACTGTGTCAAGCTAAATAAAGATTGGTGAATTTCACAAAGTTTAAAATTATTGTCCTCGTTGTGTAATGGTTAAAGCAATCGTCTGCGGAATCGTAGTAAGTAATTTCAAACTCCAGTTGCCCAATCACGTTCACTTTCGGACAAATACCCATAGGAGATATATAAACCCCCTTATCCTCCAAGGTATGGGTTAAATAGTACGGCTACTGTTCTTCTAGGATAATGGTTTTGGCATTAAATAACCAAACAAGGGTTTGTATGCTATTAAAAACCAAACAAAGAAAAAGGTTCTATTTTCCCAAAAAATGAGTCAGATACTTGTGAAATTTAGTAACAATAATTTTATTTAATTTCATAAAAACAGATTATAACTTTCAGCCAGAAATAAGCAAGATCTATATTAGAATAAATTAGCTTAGAAAGTTTAGTAAAACATGGCTCCAGTAACTATTTCAAAATACAGTGTGTGCCTTAATGATGGGATAACTTTCATTTTTAATTTTCAAGCGCATAATTTGACAATGAAAAAGAGCATAATTTGTCTGAATTTAAAACACTGTGTATTTTAATGTATATACTGCGGAGTTATTTTTTGATACATTTAACATACCTCTGACTTCGTGCTTGCAGTTAGTGGTCTCTTATGACGTGAACAGAAATTTCATTCGCGGAAGAACCATAATTTACCAGACAAAGATTCACATTAAAAGCACTATGGATATTCCGTCAGGCACCATCCCAGAAGGTTATCCTTTGTACTATTACAAACACTCGTGAAACAGGTAATAACATGAAAAAATCCCTGGTCAGCCTTGGATGTTTCTTGGTAGACAGAAATGTTGATGTGTGGTTAATGTCATCAAACAGACCAATGCATCCTTCTATTACATATTTCATTAGTGAATTCTATATTTGATATGTAGCATAGCGTTCAAATTAAATTCTGAACACTTAAACGAGTGGAAAAACACGGCGGTATGATTGGCAGCCCTTGAACTCGCGGTGAATTTGAGACTACGGCTCTGATTGGATGATTTGAGTCTGGAGACTAAAAAAGGTTCTATAGTTAGAATAATTTATTGAGAAACACATGATCTGAGTAGTTGAAAGATCGATCTTGATCTCACTGATTAGAATTATTTTTGGCAATTACAAATTTGAGGTTCCGTCGTGTGTTTAGCTGGGATGTTTAGAAGGGGCTGCAACTTATAGAAGAGACGCATCGCCTTGTAGGTTCTTAAGTCAGCAAGCACGTGCTCTTTCCATCAATAGCTGGTAAAAAAGGTCCTTTTTATCGAGGTGATAAAAGCTTAATGAGAAAGAATTTCTCTTTGGCACTAGGAAGTCCCTCTTTTTAGGCATGTGTCAATTTAGCTTCCAGTCAGAGACCTTCAGAAAAATTGTTACTTTCTGTGTTCATCTTTTAAGATTTATTTTCAATCCGCACATGCTAAGAAATGTGAGACTTGTTCCTAGCTTTGGAAAGCGAACATGGTGCCGCTGTCAGTAACTGATGAGCTTCATGCACATTTGCTCAGCACATTCTTTATTCTCCAGTTACAATTGCTTGGTCTGATACAAATGTGGACGAAACAATTTGGTGCCACTAGTTATGCAGCACGACTGACAATGAAACTTTTCAAGAACAATTCCCGATACATTACATTTCGAGATTTAGCGATATCCATAGGCCATCTAGATCCTCAGACCGAATCCCAATGGATTAGTTTCTGTCGTTTTACCTCACGGAGGAGATGCAACCAAGAAATCCTTGCACAAGCATCTATAGAGAGATTGCAACCATCCCAGTGGATACACAAAGCCACACTTTTCGGTGTGTGTGAGAGAGAGAGAGAGAGAGCACTCCAATCATAATGATGAACATTACTGACTTATTATTCAAGTTGTAAATTATAAAATTAACTCTTTCAGTTATTTAACATATGTTGTACTCAGTGACATCTATATAACGTAAGATATCCGTTTTTAAAATATATTTCATAATTATGAGGCACCAGGCACATGAAAAAAATTATACACCCTTTTTAAAGGTTTAGGTACTCTATAGAAATGCAAAAGCTGATGAGGGTATTTATAAATTATCATAAGAAAAATGTTTAAAATCAAAACAATCTCAGGTGCCTTTCTATGATCATTTTTTAAAATTTCTGCGATGATGACATAGGAAATTAAGAGACTGAATATAGGGCACGATATTTTTCTATTACTTGTATTCTGAAAATGTGCAACTAGTTTAATGTTAATCACCACAGAAAATCAAACCAACAAGTTGACTTCAAAATGCGGGCAGGTTATTTGCGTTCAGTCTGAACTCTTACCCTCTAGGAAAACATGGATATCACATATTTCATCATTCAGGGATTTCAGACTATTGTCTTCATCTTTATTGTTATATTCACAAAGTTTCGGTCGGTGTGCCCTCCGGCCTTCTTCAAGTGTTTCTTGTCGAAATCGGGAGCCTACACGGAACTTTGAACCACGTTACTTAATCCACAGAGGTCAATTGCTCTTATTCTCTTAATCAAAACCGGATACAAGTGTTAAATATTCCTGTTTTGTTACTCGCCTGCATTCAGGACTGAACCTGCAACTTCCAGAGGATTGTCACTTTACAAGATTGCTCACACGTTCTGATTGTTTAAATTCAACCCACTTTAACCTTATTTTCTTCTTTTTGGTTTTAGAGCTTCTTTTTATCTTCACTATTCTACTCTCTCGATCACTTACATATTTGACACAGACTGTCTCCCGTTTTTAATTTTTTGTTGTACATATTCTTTTTCCTGAGATTATTGCTTTGTATTTTCTAGCCAAATACCCATCGTTCTTCGTGTTTTAACATTATGTTTTCTGCTTATTAAACACATTACTTATTTCATATTTGCATCAGACGTTAGACAAAACTGATTGGGAATAACTGCTGTTTTTCGCCACTCTACTATAAATTGCCTTTTTGAATGAGTTTTATGATACTTTCCATTGATACAGTTGATAGTTCTTTCGTTAGAGCCATGTGTTGCAGCAATCTAGTATACCAAACCGCTTGTTGAAGTCTGCCATAACTGTCTTTTAACTGTAGACCGAGATGTAGGTCTCAGCAACTAATGCCTGGCTTTGGTATAGCAATTGCTTGAGGTAAGAAAAATTCAAACCCTGTACCAACCCATAATGTTGAAACGTGACAGGCCAAACTAAATAATCCCCAATGTTACACAAACTTAGGGGAAGGCCTTACAGCTGTAGAAAACGTTTGAGATAGTGTGAAGGAATATCTATGTGAATCCTTCCTACCAGCCGAAATTTCCATATGTTAAGATCGTATTTATTCTCTTTATTCTCTTCGTATAATACTTGTGTCACTATCCTAGCACTTTAAGACACCATGAGCTTCAGATATTTGCTATATCACCTTACAAGCCTGAACAGCAGCAAGATTAGGTATGCTAAATCAAGCGTTTATAATTCACTTCAGCTGCAAGCACATCAGTGTCAAAACTTCGACACATAACTGTAAATCATTGCGCTACGATTAACAAGGAGAGGATATGGGCCGAGGAAGTGTGTTGATGTCTAGAGGGATGGGAGATTTAAAGAGCTGAATGTTGAAACACTGGTCAGCAAGCAGGAGAGCACTTTACTTTTGTCTTATATCAGGAAATTGGCTCGATAAATGGGTTACCATTTGAAGTTGAGCCAAGTAAGATGAGATTGTCTTTTCTATTCTGACTTCACGCTGTTGACTTTAATGGTCGGGCGGGGGTATTTGACTTAGGACTTTGTGATAAAAAAACAGTCTTCCTATGAAGAAAAGTCTAGTCAAAATGAGTAATGAAAATTTGCCATCTCAGAAATTTAATAATTTAAGATCATCCCATAAAAATTTTAATACTATGAGAATAGAGTAAACAAATATCACCTAAACAATCACAAGAGAAAATAAACATATGATCGAATATTTTGGCTCTGTAAAAACGTAAAGCATTGGGGCCAAATTGGCTATGGTTGGTTGGTTGGTTGGTTGGTTTTACGACTTGTCAACAATTGATGGGAACTTTTATGCCGAAGTCAGTTAAACAGTTATGATCTCCAATTATATCATCATCATCATGTCGCGCCGTCTGCGCGGATATCCCTGACCGTCTCTCGCCATTTCTCCCTATCATTCATCGCCTCCGGCAGGTCTTCAGGATTACAACCCGTGTCCTCACATAGCTGCTGTATGTAAGTTCGTGCTGGTCGTCCCACTCTTGCACATCCATGAGTGGGGGTCCACAGGAGTACATCGCTTATGAGCTCGTCCTTGCTTCTCCAGCAGTGTCCTGCGTGTCTGGTTCGTCGAACTTGTATAGTTTTTGTGATGGGGGGCAAGTGTCCGTATAGTTGGAGTCTCGTGGGGTGTTGTCGCCAGGACTTGTTTAATACTGCTCTCAACATTCTTGTGTAATTTCCGTCCAGCCTCCTCTCCAGCCGCTTCGTAAGCGTCCATGTGGTGCATCCATATAGCAGTATCGACACAATTATATACGGTATGAAAATCTCTCTATATAATCATTTTAAACTTCATTCTTAGTTATAATATCAATGTTTTAAGAGCAAATGTAATAAGAAAGTTCACAATCATTTTAAACTTTAAAAACTTCATACTTAGTTGCAATATCAATATTTTTAGAACCAATATATTAATATAATATTAATATTACTGGGCCATTGGTCTAATGAGTAGGGTGTGCGCCGATGGTTCGGGAGACCGGGATTCAATCTCTGGTCGAGTTATACCAAAGACTCAAAAATGGTACTTGATGCTACCTTGCTTAACAGTCAGCATTATGAGGTAAGAATAAAGAGTAAAGTGGAGCAATCCACGGAATGGAGAAGTGCCCTCCTACATACTTCGCTGTAGTATCTATTGAAAAAGGAGACATCGGATCACCCTGATTTAAGGGCTGCAAATTTACTTATATCAATTAAGTTTGCAATTATTTTAAACTGATTCACACTTCAGTCTTAGTTGCTATATCAATGTTCATAGATTCAATGTAGTAATAAAATTTATATTCACTTAAAACAATAAAACTAGACACTATATAAATGTTTTAGGGGACAATTTATTTATGTAGTGCAAAATAATTCTAAAGATTACATTAAACATATATATTTAACGCATCATTGCGATACTAATATATAATATCATGCCTTTTATGCGCAGAAATAGTAATAATAGTTTTTCATTTGTGATTCCATACCACTGAAAATTTGGAACAATAGTTTCTCTTTACCCATTAGTCTAGGGTTCTAGAATACCCCGACTGAATCTCTGCAGAGGGTAAGACCCCTCTATCCCCAACGTGTGTCTTGGATATGACACTAAACAGTCTGATAGTGAGGTTCCAGTAATGCTGGGGCTTTGGGGAATGCGGAGTACCCCTTTATTGCTATCGCTCCCTGGTTCGCTCCTGCCCGGATTGGTAGCACCTGGTAGGGTCCTATCTATGGGTCAAAAGAACAAAGCTACCAACTTATGCTAAACTGAATTGTTTGAAATGAAACTATTTTTGTATGCTAAACTGAATTGTTTAAAATAGAACTGTTTGACTAAATTGATAGCTTGAAAAAGAAATGTTTTGCAAATGAAATTGAACTTATGCTAAAATAAATTGTTTGAAATAGAACTGCGTCTTTGTATAAAAATGGATTTGGCACTAAATATCCTACTAAGGTTGATATGTCATAAAACCCAAACAAACAAACAAAGAAAAAAAAATGAGTCTCTCTACTGAATACAGTTTAATGTTATACATAGAGGAGCAAGTTGGTTATGGTATTATGAAAGTACAATCTTCAAACAAGAATACAAAATACGAGTTTAGAAAATGTATTTCTGAAAACTGGATCATTCCTTTCTATTACTAATGCCGATTAAGTCTTCTACCTTTATCTGATTGTTAATCCCCACAGAAAAAGTAATTTCTCTTTATTCACTGAAAAATAAAATAACGAAAATGAATTGTAATTAATCTACAAGCATAACTATCCATTGCCACAGTACAAAAATGACAGTTTCACTCATGCTATGCAAAGTGACACTATACAGTAATTACTGGAGGTAATATTTCTTCACCCACGATAGTATCAAGAAATCGTATATATTAACTAACTGTTATATAATTAAGGAATGATTTTTTTATATTAATGATTTTTCGTTAATTTTATTTTATTAAGTTTGTTTGGGCTTTGGACTCTACGAGTCTCTTAGTCCAGGTGTATAGTCATTGGGTGCAGTTTTACGCTCGCGCGAAATGGATATGACAATCACCATTTGTCACAATAAACCCCAAAACACAAAATGGGACTAGAGTGTGGATGATGTCATGCCCAGAAGAGATGGTCCAGGGAATTTGAGGATGTTGAAATACGTCGGTTGGGTATTCGACCGTTGAATGTGCAGTTGGGTTTTCGACCGTTGAGGCCTGCGGTTGAGTTTTTCGGATCTCAACCGGCAGAGAGAAATTGAGATCTTAAACCTCACAAGTTGCGCTGCGCATTGGAGTGGGGTCAGCATAGTATGGTTAGCATAGGCGTTTAAGAATTGTGTCTCTCTCCTCGTGTCGCCAAGGAGCGAAACCAGAAATTAATAAACCCGTTCGTATCGGAAACGACAGAGTCCGCCTGCATATGCATATGTATTGTATACAAAAATAGAATATATATTTACGGTAATTATGCGACAGAATTGTCACCCATCAAAGTGAGGAGCAGGTTTAATGTAGTTTAAGTTTCAACTTATCTAAACTGTAAATCATGTGTTGTATATTGCTTTTCATATATTTTGTTTCTCTCCAATAAAAAAAAAAGCTATCTAAAGCGCCTTTAATCAATTCTTGATTTATAATAAACGGACGCTGCTGCTGCTGCTGCTACCTTAAACATTCCCTTAGCCAACGTGGTAATCTTGTTGCCCGAGTGGTCTGAGACTTAGTCTAACGTAAAGTTGGATGGGTTTCGATCCCGGCTTCGAGCGTCCTATGTGTCTAGCCACACTGAAGAGTTCTGATAGAACGAAACAGTCTGTCTGTGGATGACAATATATATATATATATATATATATATATATATATATATATATATATATTATAAGTCTTGGTTGTCACTAAATCACTCCTTGTGTATGTGTCGAACTAAGTGCAATATAATATGGAGAGTGCTCAATATCTCGGATAGAGTTTTGTATGATAATAATAAATAAATATATTATATATATATATATATATATATATATATATATATATATATATATATATATATAATTCATGGATTAAAGACTGCGACCCTGGGTTTCATGGAGTGTTTTTGCCAAACAACAATCAACTGCCTGATGATTGTTGTTTTGCAAAAAAAAAAACTTCATGAAACCCAGGGTCACAATCAATATTTCATGAATTGAATATATATATATATATATATATATATATATGTATGTGTGTGTGTGTGTGTGTGTGTGTTTGTTTATATGTTTACATACATTAATATTTATACGTGTAAATTTAGTGATATGTATAACTCTTTCTTTCTCTTTCTCTATCTCTCTCTCTCTACACACACACACATACACACACATACGCACATAAATATGTAATTATGGGTCAAACACTTTAGATTATATTTTGTATTATTGAATATTCACTATAATACACAGCACATGATACGAATCAGTGTTTCCGCATGTTTTATTTTACCACTATTAGAATTGGTACTTATATGTTTTGTTCTTTGATAACTATTTTCATCTCGAATGCAAACAGAATATTAATTTCAACATGTTTCCTCTTTCATATTTTCCTAAGTACAAGCAAAATAAAATAAAAAATTCTTCTACTTTTTCTGCAATGCGTGACAAAAGAATTATTTCCTCAACTCATATTTGCCAGCCATATAAAATTCTACTGCAGGAGTTAAAAATATTCCGCACCATTTGTTATTTGATATGAATGTAGAAAATTGAGACAATCTAATCGAGTCGGTTGGGGTTGTAGAATATACCGACTGCATCTCTGCATAGAGGTAAGACACTCCCCTTCAACGAGTACCTGCTTATGAAATTAAACAATCTGATGGTGAATTTCCTGTAATACTGGAGCTATGGTGAATGTTGAGTACCTGTTTATTGCCACCGCTCCTAGGTTCAGCCATGCCCGAATTCGTAACACCTGATAGTATCCTATCTATGAGTCAAATAGACTAGTGACTTATTGTGAATTGATATGTTTGAAATAGAACCGTTTGATCATTTAAGAGTGTGTAAATAAATGAATGATATTTAATATGATTGTCAGTGAAACATAGAAATAATTAGAACAATTTAAATTTGTTGACTTACGTTTATAAATCATATATATTTAATATATATGTATCAACCGGATTTGGTCTTAAATAACCAGCAAAAGTTGATATGAAATAAAACCATAAACGCAAGCAATTAGTTGCTGTACAAAATTTCCTACGTCATAGAATATTTTTAACTAATGTTTTTTTTCTATTATTCTTCATGACTAACGTTTCATAGCTGTTGAATTATTGGCACCACTTTTTTCAAATCGAAATAATGTATTTTAAGAATATCACTCCCACCAGCCAAAAAACAACTTCCACATCATCACTTTCAAATAACATGGTATAATACCTGGTTTCTCCTACTATACCAATTGCTGATTGTTTTATTCGTTGAAATGGTATTTCAGCTCGTGTTGGCTTATTTAATTGCTAGAGTTTAGAGAATCGCATTCATTTTACGGTTATGTTTACATTTTTTTATGTTTTTTGTGTGCACCATTCGATCGAATACGAACATTTTTTAAACAGACCTACAGGGTGTAGAATCAAAATATTGAATAATTTGAAAATTTAAATGATTAGTGCCTTTATTCAAACACTTATTTGAAAATTAAAATTCAGCCCAAGAAGAGTGAGCCAAATATGAAACAACAAAGAATCTATGATTTGCTTTACGCCGAAACCAAGTAAAAAATGTTTGGAGTTTCTTAATGGTCTCCATCAAGCCCAGACCTTAAGCCCTTTGATTACACTGTATGGGGCGGTTTAGAAAACAAAACAAATGCAACTTCCAATCGAAATATTGGTTTACTTAAGACTGCTGTTAAGGAGAAATGGAATAAAATATCTGAAGAATTTATTTTAAAGGCATGCCATTCATTTCGAAGGTGTATTGATACAGTAATTGAAAAAAACGTGGGCCATATTTATTAAATCTATTGCTTCATGTACTTCCACTTTTTGTTTTTTAATTTGAATTAATCTTTTTTTTTAATTGTGTTGTTTATTATTATACTAGAATATTGATAATTTTGCTTCCGCACCCTCTAGTTGTAAAAATAAAGCCCCAAAGCAAAGTCCTGTAAATGGGCTTAGAATATCAGCAACTTGTTAAACTGCAAAGTGAAATCACGAAGAATGGGTGGATATTTCCGTAGTGTAATGGCTCACGTACTACACTGTGGCCACAAAATGAGCGAGTTAGAAATCCTGTCGCCCTATTTGATACAGTTTTGGACAAATACCCTTTGAAAAGGTACGAACAACCTAATTCTTCTAGGTGTGGGTTAAGTAGTATTACTGCTGTTCACATACAACGGTGGCATTAAATAACCCATGAAGGTTGATTTGACAATGAACACAGACACCGAAACAATAGAGGTCAACTAAACAATATCAATTGTAATTTATTGTACATCGTAAAATTCGGTCTTGTGGAGTAATTTTTTCGTTGATGAATTTAATTTATGTTTAAGAAATCAATATCCATTCACCTTTTTCAATTTTTAATAAGGCTTTAATTGTCTGTTCTGGCTAAGACCAGTGCTATTGTATCGAATGATTTGCCGGATGTTTTGAAATCTTAGAAAAGCAAATGTTATTTTGAAATTATATAAATCCTTCTAAAGAACACAAGGAATATTGGGCTAAGAACTGGGCTCCAAGGAAATTGGTGTGAAATATTAAGATTGGAAGCATACTAAGAAGAGTGAGAAAAATAACAAAAAAGAAAAAGATTCCAGTTCTTGTGAGAGAGCAGAGAAACTACTTTACCAGAAAGAAGAAAGAGAAATGATCAGATAAAAAAAAAACTTTTAAAATAATTAATGGAATTTCTAATTATGGATGTGAGAAGACAAAAAAAAAAGCAGAGATACCTAAGGGGACATAACAAACAACAAACAAACAAACGAACCAGCAAATAATAATAATAATAATAATAATAATAATAATAATAATAAATGCTTTTAGCGACTCTATTGGAGCCGTGAATCTATTAAAAACAATATCTTACAATAAAAAAGTAACAGCTTATTGAAAATAAAATCGAAAAATATAACAACACATTTCTTTTTCAATCATATTTTTTCTAATACCATGCTCCCTTCTTTTGTTTTAAATTTCTTTTTTTCCAAAAAAATTCATTTGACCTCTTATTCGGTATGAGCAGGGAGATTTAAGAGGCTACTATCACGTAATAATGTAAGAAAAAGCCATAAAAGAGTGATAGGCGGGTGTGTCGAATGAAACAGATGAAAGGAAATCATGGATATTGATAATAAGCAGATCGCTTTCTTTATGTCTCTTTTCGGTGTTTCTGTCACCAACAGAACACTTTCATACAAGTATTTTAGGAGATAACTTATATAAAGAAACACTTGTTACTGTTATGTAAATGCACATAGATATGCATGTGCCTCTCCGTGTGGATGAAAGCATTTTTTTCTAACTACATTGACAAACAGATCACAAAACGATACTCGGACAAAATTACAGTTATTAATTTTGATACGCTTTCTATACGAGGGTTTAAATAAAGAATCCGGGTTTTTCGATACAATCATTTGTTTCTTTACTGACAACGTAAAAACAAACAAACAAATAAAAAGTATAGAATCCGGATTTAGTTTTAAGCCTGTATGATTTTCATTTTCAGTTTTGAACTCAAGATCACATGTGAGGTATCTGCAGTCTGACACAAGGACAACACAAGCTAATTAAATATTTAGCAGAGTACTGACATGATGATAAAAAATTTCATATGATATTCAAAAGTTGTTTCATGATAATTATGATCATAATCAAGACATGCAAGCAGAACAGATTTTGTGTCCTCTAGACGGCATCTAGTGTCTGCTCAGAAATAATGAATGTGAGTTTTTGCTGCTCGACCTACATGGGTGAGTTCATATACAGAAGGCCATAAGTGAACGTTGTTTTAATTCTCCAGCATACTTTGATTATCTTACTTGAACATTTTGTGAGATGTGAGGTAAATGGCCACACAGTTGATAAATATAAACTCTTACTGGTGGATTAACATGGGTGTGTCTGTGTGTAAGAGTCCATATGAAATTGTCTTTACTTCACAAGCGTATCTTGATAGTCTTACTCTGATGCTTTGTGAGAAGGGATGTAAGTGGCCACGCAGTTGAAAAATGTAAACCTTTGCTGTTTGGTCAACATAAGAGTGTCCATGTGTAATTGTCCATCATAGAACGTCGAATATGAGTCTATTTTTACTTCTTCCATATTGCCCAACATGTCTTGTTCGTCTTATTTTGATAGTTTGTGAGATGGGAGGAAAGTTGCCGTACATCTACTATATCCTAGAGTGTTTATCTCAAAATTTGTTCAAAACACGCATGGAATTCTTGTGCAGTTCCTATCTAGTCTTTCTCCAATCGTTTCGCCGGAGTCTCAGTTGTTCAACTATAATGTACTTCTTATACTACCTTCTGGGAACAATTTCCTTTTTGTTTATTTTATCAAACAAATACGATTTCAGCAATCCATACTTCACGAATGCGTACGCTGACAGAGTTTTAGTAGATAAGATATTGCTGCCGAGGTATGTGAACTGGTCTACTAATTAGGGAGGCTCGCTATTTATGATGAGATGTCACCATCTTGTTTAAAACGTACGAACTCTAATTAATCTGTGTTCACGTAAAGACCAATACCAGTTGCTGCCTGCTCCAGGCCATACAGGATGGATTCGGTTTGAGCAGGTGTTTTTGCAAGTAACGAACTTGTTTACCCCAGCTTTATTCTGAGTTGAACTGTTACTGCGCTGATGAAAAGACCAAAAATAGAATTTGTAATAAACTCTTTTCCAGTTCATACAAGTTCCTGAAAATTGAATGATTATAAGTAAATTTGCAATATAGTTATGTAGAAAGCTGCTTTATGAAAATGAGAATTTTTCCACATTCTTATTGGTTTGGTTTGACAATGTCATAAAACCAAAATCTGGTTCATTTATATATATATATATATATATATATATATATATATATATATATTTACTAATCTACTATCTACCAGCATTCATGGTTACCAGAAAAAAAGAAAAAAAAAACGCCAGGAACAAAAGATAAAAATATCTGGAATCACCGCCCGGGGGAAAAAGAAAAAATATCATAGGACAAAAAGAAAGAAAAGACCAACCCCGTCATACCAGTTGAAAAAAAATCAAGAGCTATGCAGTCAGTTGGTCGGTATGAGACTCCCTGATGATCCGTTAAGGTGAAACTTTAGTAGGAGAATTCCGACTCGCGATTTAAGTTAATTATATATATATATATACACACAAATTTCATTAAACATAATAGACATTTTATGTCTACATATTTTCTTCTAGATCCGTACGAATCCCCGTATTACTTTTATCGTATTCGGGGGGAATTGATTTATGTATTGTCCATAGTTGTATGTATCCCTAGTATTTTCTGCCCGACTTTGGGCCATCATCAGGGGGGGATCTATTACAAAAGTGATGTAACTTTTGTTTTAGCATATTACCACTATGTAAGAGCGTCTTTACCGTTGAAGTGCTAATGTACTTAAATGTCTTTAGCAAATGAGACTAATTATAGAATTCCATTTAAAAGCAAACGCCATAATCTTCAACGGATCCAGAAGAAAATATGTAGACATAAAATATCTATTATGTTTAATGAAATTTGTATCAACGAAGAAATGCTGCCAAAATATACATATATATATATATATTAGATATATATAATTCGTAAACATAAATCAATAAAGTTAATTAGTTTTATGTATTGCAATGTATCACTAACAATTAAATTAGATATCAGTTATTTGTTTACACACATTTAAAGGATCAAAAAGTTCTATTTCAAACAGTTCCATGAAGAATAAGGAATTTGTTTGCCCTCAGTTAAAATGCCAAACAGTTCTATTTGACCTATGGATAGGCCCTTATCAAATGCTATGATTGCGAGCGATGGTAATAAAGAGGTACCCCACAATCGGAAAAGCTCCATCAAATTATTTAATGCCACATTTTGGACACACGTCTCAGGGTGTCTTAACCCACCGCAGAGATGCAGTCGGTGTATTATTCTGCCTGAGCCTCGACATTCTAAGTATATTTCATGTTTTATTCACGATTCTATTCTCTTAATAACCTGTTATTTTTAAAGCAGTTGTTTTGTTGATACATATTTATAATAAATTATGCCAGTGACATTCTTGTCAACCGGCAACGATAGCCTTATTGCAAATCAACCTAGTCTTCTAAAACGTCATTTTACATCCCCTAATAAGATTAATAAACGTTTCAACTAATGTGAGTTATTCAGTATATTCAAACAGTTCTAATTGAGTTTAGTATAATACAGAAGTTCTGTATTAAACAAATCAGTTTAGTGTAAGTACGGTGTCAATGAAAAAAAAAAACAGTTCCATTTCAAACAATTAAATTTAGCATAAGTACGCAGTTTAAATGTAAGTACAGTTTGATTGTCAAAAAAATCTCTCTTTCAAGCTATTCAGTTTAGTCAAACAGTTCTAATTCGAACAATTCAGATTAGCATAAGTATGCAGATAGTTCTATAACCCAATCAGGTAAAACCATTCCGGTCTAGAGTGGCCCTGGGAGTAATGGCAATGAAGGGGTGATCTGCATTCCTTAAGGCTCTAGCATCCCTGGAACATCACCATCAGATTGTTTAGTGTCATATCTAGGACACTCATTGGGGAGTCTCAGTCCTCTGCAGAGGTACAGTCGGTGAATTCTACAGCCCCAGCCGACTGGGCAATACAGAGAGTTAATGTCAACACAATTTTATTTCAGATAATTGAGTTCGGTATAAGTACACAGTTTAAATGTCAAAACCGTTCTATTTCCAGCAATTCAGTTTTGCATAAGTACGCAATTTAAATGTCAAAACAGTAAAATCAAGAAACCATGGTTGAATTCTATTTAACCCATATATAGGAGCCTTATCAGGTGCTACCACTTCGGGCCAAAGTGGACCTGGGATCGATGGCAATGAACAGTAACGCCGCATTTCCCAAAGCTCCAGCATTACTGGAATCTCACCATCAGATTGTTTAGTGTCATATTTAGGACACTCTTGGCGGGTCGGTTACACCTCCGCAGAGAAGCAGCCGACTGGACAATATCTTGGAATAGTATAAATGATTTAGATTCATGGAATTATTATATAATTAAATAAATCTTTAGATTCAAGGAATCATTATATATATATATATACATATATATATATATATATAATGGAATTCCATGGAATATGAACGATTTCATTTGATTGATTGATTGTTTGATTGATTGATTGATTGATTTTACTCACCCCTCTGGAGGTTTGATAATCGCATCTATTTTATATATTTGTGTAGTTATTTCATTAGGATTTTATGGTCCAATCGAATACGAATAATTTTTAAACAGATCTATTTGATCCTCCGATGGGACATTAACAGGTAGTACAACTCCGGAATAGTTTGGATTAGGGCAATGAATGAGTGTTACCCACTTCTCAAGTCTTTAGAAATGGAGCCTTACGAGTTTAGTGTCATAAAATTTTTTTTTTGGAGAGTCTTATTTCACTGCAGGGAATGAAGTGAAAGCCTTCTTGACCCTGCAGTTGAGTTTTATATAAGTAATATAGATATTAAACCCCACGTTTATTATGAAAATATATCAACTTTTCCCTAATTTCGTCTTGTAAAAAAAAAAAAGATTCAAATAAATTATTATCAAAACGAATTTGCAAAAATAAATATATATTTATATTTCAGTTGGAGTTCATAATAAATCTCAGCTTTAAATATATATAAAGAAGCCTAATATAAACGCATTTAATTAAAACATGCAGTAAAAATCAATTTGTGATAGGGAAAAATTACATTACTAATAAATTTTAATAAGTTTCGCTTTTGAAATGACGAAAAAACGTGAAGTTTTTTTTGAGGAAAAGAGAAATCGATCGGAAAAAGTTACAAAAAGAAATCCTCTTTAATTAAGAAGAAAAATAAAGTTTTCCAAACCGGATCAAAATTCACAAGTCTCTGAAATCGATTATTTTTATTCGCTAATTTTTATCGGGTTTTACTGGAGTTCTTTCATCTTCCGCCCTGTTTGTTGGGGCAGTAGAATACACCAACTCTAAATCTATGAAGTTTTAAAATCCCCTCCTGCAAGGAGTATCCTGTGTATTACACTAAAGGGCAACTAATATTGAGTTTCAGTCCTAGAGATTTAGGGGATAATGGAGTATCCTTTCATTGCAATTACTCTCAGCTCCTCTTTGATCGAGATTGGGAGTACTCGTTTGGGTCTCTACTATCGATAAAAAAGGCAGTTCTATCATCTGATTATGAAAGTAAGTATTAGCCATTTGAAAAAGTGCTGCTGAGTACAAATGATTTATATTACATAGGAATACTGGATAAATAGAATTACTAATGTTGAATAGCAATTCTTGGAACAATTTGATTGTGCACAAAGAAATGATGAAACGCAGTTTCTTCCAGGCAGCGGTCACATCGATACTGCTATATGGGTGCACTACATGGACGCTAACAAAACGACTGGAGAAGAGGCTAGACGGCAATTACACAAGAATGCTGCGTGCAATCCCGAACAAGTCCTGGCGGCAACACCCCACAAGACACCAACTGTACGGTCACCTGCCTCCTATCACGAAAACTATTCAAGTTAGACGAACCAGACATGCAGGACACTGCTGGAGAAGCAGGGACAAACTCATAAGAGATGTACTCTTATGGACCCCCACACATGGCCGTGCAAAAGCAGGACGACCAGCACGAACATACATTCAGCAGCTATGTGAGGATACGGGATGTTGTCCTGAAGACCTGCCTAGGGCGATGAACGATATGGAGGAGTGGCGAGAGAGGACCAGGAATATCTGTGCTACCAGCGTGACATGATGACGATGATTAGTCTTAGATAGGAATACTTGGAAACATTAACTGTGTGCAAACAAATAATATCTAACCACTCATGTAAAAATAAAGTTACCTAGGAACATTCGATTCCGAATTATATATATATAAAAACGTGATTTGGCATTGATTAACTCACAATGGCTGGTATACTATAAAAAAACTAAGAAACAACCAAGGAACCAAACAAGATTCTTCTACACTAATCGTATCGTGAAAGTATTCAGAAACTGACGTGAAAGAAAGGGATATTTATAAGCGCTACAAGAATCGAACAATGTTCTTTGACAATTTTAACTTTTAGAAAGTAATTGTAGTAATAAAATAATATCAAATGGTACAAGAAAAGATATCGAGAATGTTTTGTAGCTTCTTTTTTTCATTTCACATTCATAATGTTTTCTGTTTTATTTGAAAATGTACAATATTTAATATATTTATTGTTTGAAAATGTGTTTCAAAGTTGAACTTTTTTTTATTTGATTTCAATAAATTCAATCTATAACGACAATTTTTGTTGGTATTTTTACTTCTTTCGTCACCAAATTAATGCTCAAAGAATGTGGAATACTTAAAACCATTAGCAACAAAATCCTTACAAAAAAAAAAGAAACAAAACAAAACAAAACAAAACAAAAAACAAGAGTTCATTCGGTCTTCATTAATTATCACGATAATCTCCCTTGTAATATAGACCCATTTTTGGCGATTAATTAATTAGTTTTATGATAACTCGCAAAACATATCTATCTTGTTTCCTTCTCACATACACATTTTCATACAAACATGTACATACATACATACACACGCGTGCTTACACACACGCTTACGTACAGGTGCACAGACGTATACACAAACATATACACGCACGCTAACACTTACACATGCATATACACATGCACTCACACATTCGCATGTATATATAAACACTAAGTATCACCTAAGAAAAAAATTTGGAAATATACTCTTATCAGAAGTCATTTAAAACCATATAATTTCTTAAAAAAACATGAATGCAGTCTTACATTGGGGCAATTTTCATAACATACCCATCTAAAACACACAGACACACACAAAACACATACACTTACTCACAAACACAGAAAAAATTTAAACACACACACACACACACACACACACACGCATGGACACACATAGAGACACACACATACACATATATTTATATATTAAAGAGAATCTCCGTTGATATAAGATGGTTAGCTTCCTATACAAATAATATTTAATAACATAGGAATATTTTTTGGGGAAAATAGTTAATTAATCTTTTTTTTTTCCTTTAGAAATTTGGAAATGTAAATTCTTTAAGATTAGGTGTGTGTCACAGAAATATAGGATACCAATGACAGTTTTTTTTCCGATAAGCCCTCTCTCGGAATTTTTTTTCTAAACATAATGATACCCATGAGGTGAGTCTCGCTCTGGGTCCACTAAAGGATGCCAACCGAATTCAGTAGCTTTACATCGTACAAGTCGGCTGTCTGTTGAAGACAGACAAGCAAAATTATTCCAATTATTAATGTAGATATAAAATATTTCTTTCTTTCTTTCTTTCTTTCTTTCTTTCTTTCTTTCTTTCTCAGTTTTGATTTTATTGTTTCTTTCTCTTTCTCTTTTTTCCGCTGATTTGACGGATTTATGTTCGCTTTTTGTTTTATAGATTGAAAGATTCTTAAAACGATTTGCTTTGATAGCTTCTTCCAACCAGTGACGCTTCTAGAATTTAATGCCGAAATCCATCAAATCCAGCGAGGCATCAAATTCTGATGTGCATTTCAAAACTTGAGTAGCCATAATGGCATTCTCTGGGGCGTAGCCAGTTTCCAGTTCATATCTCCTTCTTACGTTTTTGTTTTGTTTCTCAAACTTTTCCATTTTTAGCTTAAACTGACAAAATTGCGAAAAACATATTGTTATATAAGCGTGCATTCCGGTACAAGAGATTATATACATATATATCTATTTCTAAAAAGGAGCAAACACATTCATACATACATACATGAAAGGAAAGATAGATAGCTTTACACCTGTACGCGTCTATTCACTTGGGTTAATACAATATATCTATTTCCCCTTGAAACTAATATTATAGAATATGAAATATTAAAAAAAAAATGAAAAAAAATAAATGGAATGCAACCTGATATTTGTAACGATGCCTTTAGATTTAAACATTAATCATTTACACGCGTAACATAAATCCCGTTTCATTTTTATTTACAGCAGATGTTTTATAAAATAATAAATGGTATTTGTTTTTTTTTTCCCTGATGACAGCAAAGCCTGATAAAACATCAATTTATTTTATTCAAAGTGTCTTTCACGATTAAATATACCTGTAGGGAAAATAGTAGTTTAGATCAGGCTCTTTAATTTTCGGAAGAGCAACTAGACTAGGCAAAGGAAAAACACTGGAGTCAATATTTGAAGAGGGTTATTCGGGAGAATCTGTGACACATTGGGGCAACATTCTTTTGTTATCAGTATATCAAAGAAATGAGACTGGACCTACACAAACTGTCACCACTATTCACTAATCACTTGTGTGAGAGGTTCAAATATTAATATCTTTAACTGAACTGTTGGGCCCTCATACGCCAAGATCGACGGAGTGACCATCACACACACACACACACACACACACACACACACACACACACACACACACACACACACACACACACACACACACACACAAATATATATATATATATATATATATATATATATATATATATATATATTGAAATGAGTAGGTTCACGAAGAAATTTCTATTTTTTAGGATTTATTTATCTATTTTGTTCTTATATAAGTGTATGTTTCCAGCTTTTTGAATTTGTCTGAGAACATGTATGGCACAAGGCCTTATTAATGGGTACTAAATAAGACTTGAACTCTCTCGTCTTTACAACCCCAATATATATATATATATATATATATATATATATATATATATAATAAAAATATGTAAAAAGGAACACATCCTATCAATTTTCTCCATAAAAGCTAGAAATAAAGTCCACCTAAACAATTATTAATCTCCTGAAGAAGACGAAAAGTCTGAAACATCTGTAGAGCACAAATATAAGTTGTCTCAATATACACTGGCCCCTTGTGAAGGTTAATTACTTTACTACTAATAATAATATTGTGTTATTTTTTGTTGCTACTTTGAAAATAATATACTATAACAACTACTAATCCTTGATCACAATATTTTGCGTCACTACTTATTTGGAGACAAAATTATTCGAACCTATTTCAAAATAGTATCCCATTAATATGATAATGACTCATTACTAAGACAAGAAACTAAAAAAAAGTTTGCATATCCTGAAAGCCAATATAAAACCAATTCCAAAAAGAAACATTGATCCGATGTCTCTAGCTCAAAATAGGCATCTTTTACTGGAGGTGTCCTTAAACACCGCAATTATACTTGTCTTAGTAATAAATCATTATCATATTAATCGGTTGCATCTGTTTTGAGACTCCCTTTATATACGATAGAAAAATCTAAATAAATTTCAATTCATTTGGGGACGTATTCCTTTAAAATATGTAATTCTTGCTCGTTCGACCAATAACACTTTTTATAACCCTACTTTAAGAAGAGAATGCCGCAAAATGCAAAACTCATCATGAAAGAAATACTCACTACCTTAAAAAAGAAAAACGAAAAACGGTGATTTCTCAAAAAAAAAAACAAAAAAAAAACTCTAAATACAAAAATAGACACCATCAGTGATCACCAAACAACCCAAGAAAAAAAGATATTTTCCTTTCATTCAGGGATTTTTTCTACATTTTCAGTTTAGGATGTTTAGCTCTGTAGGCTTCGTATTTTGAGTGGATTTTCCCAATATTTTGTAGATATACAAAGTAGTCGGGATGTTCAGTGGCCAGTAATTGCAAAAAACATCAACAATTGATAAAGATTTTAGAGAAATTAATAAAAAATTCATCATGAAAAATTTTAAGAAAATATCACATTACAAGACACAAAAGAGCAGACCAAAATAAGAAGGAAACTGAACTTGTGAAATTGAAAACGCTGATAGAAATATTACAAGACAGAGCTATACACTTGACAACTGCAAACCTGGAAAAAGACCAGGAACAGATGACTGAAATCAGAATATCTTATAATTTCAAAAACCACAACCAACATTCATAACTAATAGAAATCTAAGCAGCAATTAAAAAAAAAAACGTAGTAAACACACACACACACACACACAGACACAGAGCCAAACCACGCACACACTCTCAAGCGCAAACATGCACACGCGCAGATGATCTTAAAACAATTATATCTGGAGTGAAATACGTTATCATCAAAATTCAACTAAAAAAAAAAGAGAGAGAGAGAGAATGAAAAGAAAAACCACCTCTGAAAATATGTGTTTACGGGTGTGTCTATTTATGGATATCCATGCATGTATAAGCACACACAGACACACACATACACATATACTCACAGAGAGTAAATACATGTATATACATACAAAAAAAGAAAAGATTTGCAGCAGCCAGAGGTTTTTACGGACAATTAACTCCAACAGGACATGCACAGACAAAAATATTGGAATTAGAAACGATTACACTGTTATCAAAACAATCTTCTCCATAAAAGTTTGAAACAGAGAACACTGAAGCCATAATTACATTTTTACATAAGAACTTAGTGCTAGGCTGAGTCATAAGTATTGCAATATTTTGGCAAGGTAATTCACAGTTCCGCATCTCCAGATGTTTTGGCCGAGGTTGAGAAAATGACCGACCAATCTGGACTCTGGGCTCCTATGGCTTGAAGCTGGGTCTAGGAATCAATGCTTTTAGGCCTACCTGTCTTTGCCAGATCGTCGAGGTGTTTGTAACCACGTTGTATACTCTCATACAAATACAAACTGAAACATAATCAAACATGTTTTACGAACCGTAATGAACAAACGAGCAAACTTCTTTATAAAATATATCTCTAACACTAGATTCTAGAAAGGGTTGATATTTCTGTGGTATGTGAGAGATGGGTGGAGATACATATACTCAGAGAAAGGATTTATTCCTATATCTTCTTCCAGGAGCCAGAGGGTGCCAACGCTTGCACCCCTTTGCAAGCTCGCCAAGACGCCTCCGGTCGGCTGCGTGTCCCTCGCTCGACTGCGATTCTCTGCACTCTGTCTAAATCTGACCGATTGGTGCTCATCCCGTGGTCTCCTTCCGGTTACACACCTATTCGACCTGAGTGCCCTGATCGTACTGCCCTGTTTACTAACTACGACATGACTGCTTGTCAAAGCACACGGGGTCACTAGGAACAAACTGAAAATCCATGTCATATGTTACATAACAACCACAACTAAATTCTTTCAACCATCTTGTCACTGTATAATGATAAAATGTACCTCACCATTCATGAAATAAATACCTTTACCTCTTTTCACAACTTTGGCACGGTTTAAATTCGTAAAGATTAAGTTCCCGAATTAAATTTCGTTGAACGTTCACCTGTGCGGCTTTCAAATTTCACTCATAGGGAAGTGAAACATTTGACCAAAATATGTTGTGTCTGAAAGAAATGAGTTCGCAGGAAAGAAACACTTGAACTCGAAATTTAAGGAAGAAAATTGTAGTCGCTTTTATTCATATGGACTCTAGCGGGTTGTAGTTAGAAAAGTTTGTTTCGTCGCGTTCTTCCTCCCTCCAATTCTTGGCGATGACGGGGTGTCGTTGTAGCTGGCTTGTTGATACGTTCCTGTCAGTCGTATCGTGGCAGGATGGGTATGCACGGGTCGGGGTCTCCTGAAATTCTGACGCACCTGTTTAGAAACCTGTAACTTCTGATAGAGTCCTATCTATTAGTAAAATAGAATAAATAGTATACTCATGCTAAACCGAATTGTTTTAAATTGAACCGTTTATATGTATAAAAATGGGTTTGGTTAATATGTCATAAAAGCAAATCAAACCAAAAATCAGATGTTTTTTTCTGTATGAAAATTGGGCGCATTTTTGTAGCACTACTTGAGATAGTCTACATAACACTTGGAATGATAATTAATTATCTTATGAGGACAACATCTCTTTATTGTTAATGCCTGAGCATGTATGGTAGGTACAGGAAAACAGTTTACCAAAGTACACATTCACTTACTTTTCTCTATCAACAGTTAAGGTATGGTAAGAGTGTAACATTGTTGCTAAGATGACTGTCAATGGGACAGAGGACAGGGATTAATACCAATACAAAGTACGAGGTACAAATAAGAAACCTAGTTAACATTTCGTTTTATCCATCATTAGCAAGAGGATAATGATAGAAAATAAAAAGGAGGTGCCCTTGGTGTAATGGTTATCGTCGCAGGAAATGGACACGGCGACACGAGTTCAAATCCTGGACGAGACTGATTGCATTTCTCATAGCACTAATACCCTTGGGAAAGGTATGAATCCAATTATTCTCCCGCCAGTTATGGGTAAAGAGTTGAGCAGACTAGATTCTTCAGCCTTGGTGAGGCAACTAGTCTAGGAGAAGGAAAACTCTGAATTGAAACCTGTTAAACTCCGCTTAAAAATTGACCTTGTGTCATATCCTGTCCGAGCGGAGGGGGTTGGGTAAATATAATAATGATAGAAAATAAAAAGAAAACAGATTCTTGATATCATTTTAGAAGCTCATCTTTCGTGGATATCACTTTAATCATTTCAACCACAGTAGCTTTGATGATTAACTTGGGCACAAACTACCATGTCTCGTCTTTTCAGGTTATTTAGGCCATTTCTGCTTTGTGACCACATAATAATAATAATAATAAAATAACTTTTTGTTTTACATTAATCTTATTCAATGACTACATTCATTCGATTTTATTATGGTTGTTTTTTAACATACCCGTTTGAAAAGAGTTTTGACCATTAGTGGAGACCCAAAATAAATAATTAAGCAACGGTATTCTGCGCGACTGAATAGTTACGAGCAGTTCAGTCATATCTATCTATCTATACAATTTACCGCGTATGAAATTGGATAAGCCAAACTGTTGTTTGGACTTCATACGCTGCCAAAAAGCTAGACAACGGAAAGTCATCGTAACTATTATACGTTCGACTTAATAACTATAGACATAGAATCAATTGTTTTTTTTTTTTTTTGGTTTCTTTTTATGACATATCAACCATTGTAGGTTATTTAATGTCAAATCCATTTTGATACATATAAAGAGGTCTATTTCAAACGTTTCAGGTTAGTATATGTATAGTTTTTAATAACACACAGTTAATATATTGAAGCAGTTCAATTTCAAACAATTCAGTTTAGCATAAGTACACTGTTTTAATGTCAAAAACAGTTCTATTTCAAACTTTTCTATTTACCATAAGTATACAGTATAGGTCTTTTTGACCCATAGATAGGACTCTATTAGTTACTACCACTCCGGGTCACAGGGGACCTGGGAGGGATGGCAATGAAAGGGTACACGGCATTCCCCAAAACTCCAGCAATACTGGAACCTAATCATCTGATTGTTTAGTGTAATACCAGGACACTCATTGGAGGAGTCTTACCTTTCTGCAGGTGTATTTTACAACCCCAGCTAACTAGGAATGATGCAGAATCAGATCTACGCAATATAATAAACTAATCTTTATGTAACAACATTTCCGCTTAACCATCCCTTATTTCAAGTTAGATGTAAAGTTTCCCATGATAAAAATAATTTAAAAAAAAAACGCATTGGAGAACATTACGGCTATAATGAAAATTGACAAAGTTAAATGGATAAAACAGTTCTTGAACCTGACCCAAATCGCTTTGAAATGAAGCGAAATGGTCCTCAAGGTGTAGCTTTGAAACATAATTATCAAATCAGGGGTGACGTATGATCACCTAAATGAACAAACCAGTCACGACTAATTCACTCATACTTAACATGTACTTTCGAAATGTACAGTTCATTGCTATGTGTTCAGGTTAACAATATCATATGAAATTCAGTTGATGACAATGAGATAAAAGATAATTTTGATTCAATGAATATATATATACGTCAACAGTTTATCAAACTTTGCATATCAACTCTTTTAAAAACTCGTCGAGAACAATAACAACAAAGAAACACCACAAGATTCATGTTTGTGTAATCACACTTGTTCCTTTATATATATATATATATATATATATATATATATATATATATATATATATATATATATATATATATATATATAATACGTACTGAGCTGAATTTTTATCCGAAGTTTCATTCCCTTATGTTCCTTCTACGTGATTAATATTCATCAGTAATTTAAATTCACTCACCAGGAAGATTATTTCAAAATTTGTTGTGTTAGGTAAATCTTTTCTAAAAAAATTATTAGCCTACACACTGGAAGTGTCTACCTATAAATTTACTTGTGTTCTCCTGTGTATTTGAGTGAAGATCTTTTTCGAATAAATAATTTATTCTATGTTTTATTCAACATTTCATTTTATTTTTCATCTAAGTTTCAATAAAAAAACTAACATTTCAAATGATTCCCTTGTCATTAAAACTGATTTACTTGCACTATGAATTTGATCATTTTAATTAAAGAATTTTGATAGAATGTGGGCATTTGGAAAATCAAGTGAATGATGGCATCGGTCATAGATAACGTTGTGGATGGTAACACGACGATAAATTAATTTACATCAGAGAAAGAGTTAAATAAGAAGTTCTCGGATTTACTCTTGGGACACAACATGATTAATTCACAATTCTTTTTATGCGTGATTTGTTGACAGAATTTTATCATAGGATTCTCGGACAGTCATCCTTAAAGACATTAATCCAATTTACCCAACCCCTCCGCTTGGGCAGGATATGACACAAGGTCATCCTTAAAGACATTAATACTAATTGGACATAGTTTTTTTCACCAAAGAATGACATTTTCTTGTGTCTTTTTTGGTATCATTCAGACATGCTACTTTCATTTTTAAATTGTTTTGGTGTTTATTGTAAATAGTTGCGTTTTAGAATGGTTGTGTGGGTGTCCTCTTTGATGGCAATATCTCGATTCGCTGTGTGAAAATAATCCATTACAGATTTTATAAAGATTAAATAAATAGAAAAAAACAAATTATATATATATATATATATATATATATCAACAGAGAGAGAGAGAGAGAGATTGGACCCCCTAGCCTTCATAAGGTAAAACATATGTAGCTTTTGGTAGCATCTTGATTCACAGGGTAAAAATAATAGAGGAAATTTTCTTTGACAGATTGATTACAAAGTCATAAAAGATTTATTATATATATATATATATATATATATATATATATATATATATATATATATATATATATATATACTGGTCTAATGGGTAGAGTGTTTGCTAATGGTCCGGGATACCTATGTTCAATCCCAGGTCGCGTCATACCAGAGACGTTAAAAATGGTATTTGATACCTCCTTGCTTAACACTCAGCAATATAAGGTACGTATCAAGGGTAAAGTAGAGCAATCCTGCGAAAGGAGTAGCTCCCTTCCCTACGCCTCGGTGTAATAGCTATTGAAAAGTGCGTCTTCTGGTCGCCTTCGACTACGGTCGTTAACTTATATATATATATATGTGTGTGTGGGTGGGTGGGTGTGTGTGTTTGGACGTGCGTAAGGACGAACCTTGAAGAGGCCGATATAAACAATACCAAGTATTTAGTACTTTCTATATTACTTCAATGTTACTTTAAGTATTAAATGTGCCTTTTCCTTTTCAACTTATTTCATATGATGTCTGCGCTGAATTATATATAGGCAATGTACTTTGAAGATGATTAACAAGTCGGTATGATATTCTCTTATCTATAATCATCACTTCAGAGAATAAAGAAGACGTTTTATAATATGCTGAGAACAACTTTGCAGCAGTCGTCAGTAAGATTTTTTTCGGAGTTGCTTTCGATCAAAGACAAAGAATTAGTCTTATGTCTGGCGGCACATCCTGTATTAATCAAAACTAAAATTATAACCGAACGTTAAAGTGCTTTTCGGTTTGTTTGAAAACACACACACACACACACACACACACACAGACACACACACACACACGTACGCACGCATATATATATATATATATATATATATATATATATATATATATATTGTTTCTACTCTTGTGATCAGACAGAAGATAGCATATAATCCAGTGATCTAGAAGGATATATCGTATAGGATTAAACTGGATTAGAGATCGTTGTCGAAAAGCATATTGTGATATGCAAATTTAGTGATCGATATAGATAACGTTAGTAAATGATGGAATTTACTTTATTTTCCAACATAATGCAAAATACGATATAACGCTATTTTTACGGTGGGTCTTTGCCAAATCTAACCAGGTCGAACCGCAGTTATCAGAGCGATTTTCTTAATGTATTTCTATATACAATGATATGATGCAGCTGGAATAATATTCAGTAATATCTAACAACACTTGATCAGGTTTAGGTATTCGGTCACTTGAGGTACTGTGAATACAGGTGGCTACATTGTAAGGCCAAGAAGAGGCAACAATAAAAGTAGGAAATGTCAAACTTATCATTTCTGTACAGTATTTATAATCGTGGAGAATGTTGGAATAAGTTTTATTGGCGTACACCCAGTTATTTGGATTTAGAATCGTTTGACTGTATCTCCTTGCGAGGTGTGAGACCACCCTCAAAAGACGATATAAGTCTAAAGAGGATCTGGTTGTGAGCCTCCAGTTTTAGAGTTCTGTTGAGTGTAGCTTACCTCTTTATTGCAATTACTTCCGGAATGCTAGTGAGCGTCCAATCTATGGACGAAACAGATATGTTTTAATATTATTCGTATTCAAAAGAAACACGTGCAAAAAACTACAGACTCTTACGAAACAATTGCTCAGAAAAGAGGTAATGAAATAACACCAGGCGGATTGAAATGCCATTAATATCAATAAATTAATCATTAATTGGAGTATAAGACAGAAAGACGAAGTGTTGTATACTCATATGCAGAGACATATTCAACACAATAAAGACGAGCGGACACAGTTCTTTAGAAAAATATACCTCTCACTTTATTGAAAGGGTGGTGTGTGAGAGGGAGTTGGAGACCGAACAAAGACTGCAACATAGTGACCTACAACTCTTCTGGCTATCACAGCCTTTCTTTCCCGTTCTCCTGTGTTGCTCAACCGGGGGCCTTGGGGCCCATACTCTGCTTGGACATGTTCTCATTCTAGCATCTTCTCTCCAATTGTGTACATTGGGACCACTTGTTCTAATGATAGCATAGACGGGAAACTAAAAGTGACTAAACACCGGTGGCTCTATGTCTCCGCGATCCTAACTTCTATATAAGCTTATCACCTACATTAAAAATTATTCATTCATGAAAATAGCCAAATACATAATTTAAAATGCACGTAAATATATAATCATCCACTGATTCGCTGTATCACAAGTCTTCAGTGTGTTTAGACACGCACTACACTTCCAGCTGGGATCGAAACCCGCCTAACTTTTCGCTATACATAGTATCTAACAGCTCAGGCATTTCGGCGATATATTTCGGCTCAGGAAGTAAAATACATATATATATATTAGCTTTCGTTCGTTTCGTACACCAATAGCTGAATTCGTTAGACGAGCTTAGCATTATTTTAGAAGTATATATATATATATATATATATATCTATAAAGTAGACGAATCCTTGAATTTGAATTTTATAAGGCTACACGATGAAATGTTAGAGATGAAAAAAATTATGTTATTGGAATTCTCTTTAGGTTGAAAAGAAAATATATTATTCAGTAAAAATTCACATCTTAGTTTAAAATTCAAATGTTATAAAATACTTAATTCTCAAAAGTCCCTGAAACTTTGTGAAGAATCCTTTTTATGCAAACAATCTGCTAGCATCTTTAAACAGTTTACTTAGGATAAAATTCCTGCATTGTTCTGAATCAAAACACAGTGTACATGGATTTATACAGACAATGGATGTTAAAGAATTTCAAAATTATTAAGATTTCTCACTGTGTTATTTTTTTAATTAAATGCTGGACTGTGACATCGTTGTAAGCAAACTCCATTCAAGTTATTACACTCACTTTCGAACTAATACCCTTTGGAAAGGCATGAACCTCTTGAGCCCCATGTTATGGGTTAAACAGAATTACAACCGCTCTTTTATGTGGATTGTTTTGGAATTAAATTACCCAAGGAGGTTTATATACAATTAGATAAAATAAAGCAAAATCATTTGTGAGTTGGTACTAATCATCCATTGTTTTGTTAATTTGATTTTTCATTACATATAGTCTCACTGCAGAAGAAACCCGAAAATATGTTGGGTGTCCTCTAGGTGTAATGGTCAAAGCGAAGGACTGTGGAATCGTAGTACTCGAGTTCGTACTCCAGTCGCGCTATTACGTTCACTTTCGGGCAAATACCCTTAGGAAAGGTATAAACCCTCCTATCCTCCCAGCTATGGGTTAAATAGTACCACCACTGCTTTTCTAGAAGAATAGCTTTGGCATTAAATAACCTACAAAGGTTGATATGCCATTAAACAAAGAAACCAACCAAACCAATCGAAAATATGTGACATTTTCGAAATTCGTAAATCCCTAAATCTTTACTGTATTAATTTTAACAGTATTAATTTTTCCAATCTCTTTGTCTTTTAACTCTTCTCTCTCACTTGTTGGTTTCTTTCTTTATTTATCTATCTCACTGTCTGCTTTCTTTCTTTCACTGCCCGCTTTCTATTTTCCTTCTGTCTTTCTTGACCAATGCTTCTAAGATATCAGCATTCCAAAACCACTGATTCCTTCATTGAGATTCCATAAACCAGCATAATTACGAAAGTATACTTTAATAATCCGGTTCCTTATAGCTACAGCATTGCTAATATTAATATGGTATATGAAAAGGTGCCTGAAGTAGCAAGGATAATGTGTTTGCATGTTATATCCGTATGTACCAGAATTTAAAAGAGATAGTCCGAAATGTTGATTATATGCAACCTTTTTGTGGCATAGCATAAAAATATCGCAAACATAAAAGACGAATTCTTTCATTATTTTCATGGTGACCTATCTACATGATAACGAGCTGTTCCTTCATAAATACAAACCCTATTTACTCTCAGCAGAATAGAACGTATGCTCTACTTTCTGGGAGGCGCTGGACTGGGACACATTTCGGTCGGCCGCGTTGGTCGGTACACGAATCCGGTCGGGTGTGTCCTGGCTCCAATGGCAATAGGTCGGCTCCGCCTCAACCGGCACTCTTGAACAGCTTCCGCAGGCTCTAACCCACCTTGGAGGGGATTGGTTTATCGCCTGGCACCTTGCACCCTTTTTTAGGTGAATGCCGACGGGCCCCGAGGCATGTTTGGAGCCACTGAGCATGTCTTGGCTACAGCCCTAAAAAGGCCTTGTGCCACTCTCGTTCGGTTGGTTAGACGTATGACAAATACCGACTTCCTCCCAGTAATCGAACCTGATAGTTTTCGGACAGACACTTCTACCTGCTGTTCTAACACTCTATTTTTTTGTATATATATTTCCTTATTCAATACACTTGTCCCATCAACTTACTCTTCTTTCTGGCCCTAAACGGGCCACAGAATTTAAGGACAATTATACTTTGAAGTAAAAAAAAAAAAAATGAGTTCAAGCCTTCATATTCAATACTAATAATTTTCAAAAATATTAATCTGACCATTAGATGGGTTATTAAGATGTACTACTACTCCAGATCAATGTGGACCGAAGAGCAATGATAATTAATTTTTACTTTGCACTCTCCAGAGTTCGAGAACTGGATGATCTCTATAAGACTTAGTTTAGTAACATACTCTGGCCTCTCATTTTATTGGGAGTCGGGTGGATGTCTTATCCTTTGTGCTGGGAATCAAATTAACGTATTTTAAGAATAACACAAATAAAAGTTAATTCACTCCAAAAATGTTCATCTGTATATAATGTAAGTTTAAGTTCATCTTATATGTATATATATATAGCCATTTTCCTTGCTTTTTCTTTTCTTTTTTTCCGCTAACATTGTGTAACATGTTTTTCTTTTTCTCTATCCAAATATACACCTCTTTTTTACAATAACCTGGCCATTAGCATAATGGTTAGAACGTTTGCAATGGTCCGATGAACAAGGTTCAAACCCAGCTAAGGTCATAACAAAGACTTAGAAAATGGTACTTTATATCTCCTTGCTTAAAACCAAGTATTATAAAGTAGTAATCAAGGGTATGTGAGTAAGCCATGGAAAGGAGTGGCGTTTTCCCATACAGTTCGGTGTATTACTTATTTAAATGGGAACCTTCGCGTCACCTTCGACTACAGTCGCCTCACACACACACACACACACACACATATATATATATACGAGGGTGAGTCAAAAACTAATGCTTTATTTAGTACAGGAAAAATTACCGACACAGGAATACGTATTATATAGCTTCAGTATGAGAATGAAGCTGGTCTTTTATGGATGACATCCCTACTTTTGAATATAGTCACTATTTCTCTCAAAAGTAATGTTCCACATGCGATTGAGGGCATGTATCCCTGCCTTGTAAAAGTCTGTTGACTGTTCTTTGAGCCAATTCACTGCGTTGTCACAGGCACAATGTTTGCCTCTTAAAGCCTCTTTCGTGGGGCCAAAGGCGCTAGATCTGGTGAGTAAGGCGCACACATTAAAGTTGTTCATCTGAATGAGGCGACTTCTTCTCTTGTCCTGATGCTTGTGTAGGATTGAGAATTGTCGTGCTGGATATTATCGATTGGCAACTTCGGTCTCACTTCAGACTTGCATCTCTTCGGCCCCATGAAAAAGGGTTTATGAGACATAATCATGCCTGTGACGAGGAAGTGTAAACTGCAGTACGGAAGTGGCTCAATGAACAGTAAATAGAATTTTACGAGGCAGGGATACATACTCTCATTCGGAGGTGGATTATTGCTATTGAGACTAAAAATGACTATGTTGAGAAGTAAGGATGTGATCCATACAGGAACACCTTCATTTTGATGTATGATACATGCCCCTGTGTCGGTAATTATTCCAGTATAAAAGAAAAGCTATTACATTTTGACTAACCCTCGTATATATGTATTTATCCTAGCTAATTTCTCGTCTGACCTCACTAATGGGAAAGTTTCTGATCTTTGAAAAGAAGGCTGATATTGGCAAACAGACGTGTTTTAAATGGAAATCACCGTTCTCTTGCATGTTCCGCTTGATTTGCTTTCGCTAGACCCGAATTGATGTTATTTCAATTGTGCACTTGGGTTTAAACTGGGATTTTATTGCCGATTTTATATGATTTTGTTTTCGGTGTGAAAAGCTTAGTCGTTGCCTTTGTGATTTCTAACAACCCTGAATTGACTTGTCAGCCGATTCAACTTGTTATTGATCCATTTAGTGATTTCTGTTGTAGACGGTGCCCCTGTGAAATGCGTCGGTCAAAAGTTGGTTTCACTCGATTGGGAAAAAATTTAATGGATTTGTTTATGTCTACGATGCATTAAACGATGTCTTAAAAGTTTTGTTCGATAAATAATCCCAATAACGTTTCTTACATAAGACATACGCATTATATATGAAAGGCGTGACAAAATATTCGATATACAGGTTTTAATGCTAAGCAAATGGTTGCCTAAGACAAATTTCATTTCCTGCAGACAGCATCCTCTAAATGTTCTAATTACATAATTTTTGCCAGGGGTTGTATGAGAAATTAGGTAGCTATGAGTAAAAATGTCTGGTGGCCTCGATTAGACAACAAACAGAATCGTTACTGCTATAAATTAATACAATCTAATTTCTATGATATTTTCCAACATTGAACATTTATCATACTAAATATTGTAAGCAAAGTAAAGTTAAGTTGGCGACCTTTAGTCGAGGGTGACCGAAGACTCCATTTTCAATAACTACAACACTGAGGTGTAGGGAAGGACACTTTTTATTTCCCTTGATTGCTCCACTTTCCCTTTGATACCTACCTTATATTGCTTAGTGTAAAGCAAGGAGATATAAAGTACCATTTTTAACGCCTCTAGTATGACGCGACCTGAGATTGAATCCAGGTCTCCTGACCCATTGGTGAACACTTTACCCACTAGGCCAATGCAATAAATAATATTGCCAGTACAATTTTCTGTGGTGTTTGTTGATTAGGACTTACAATTTAAACTCTTCAAAATATATCCGAAGTATTTATTTATTTGTTTGTTTTCTCGGCTTCCTTAGTCTTCTTGCTTTTTTACAATCTTAACACCTCAAGTTTTAAAACATCTTTAAAAAAGAATATTTGCACAGATTATATATAATATATCTATACATCGATAAGATTCATCTTATAGTTCTTAAAAATGCCTACTAAAATTCATTGTATTTGCATTACTTCTGAAAACATCGAATTTAATTTTTTTTATACTTTTGATTGGTTGATTGTTTGGTTGTCTTGTTTTATGGCGTATCTACCCTTTCCGGGTTATTGACGCCGAATTAAGTTTCAAACAATTCACTTTAATATCAATATAGTTTTTGTCTACAAACAGTTAAATATCCAAACAGTTCAGTTAAATATAGAAAAAAATCTATTTCAAACAATTCAGATTAGTCTAAGTAAACAGTTTAGTCCTACTTAAAAACAGTTCTATTTCAAACAATTCAATTTAGCATAAATCCGAAGTATTAAAACCAAAACAGTTCTATTTCAAACAATTCAATTTAACATAAGTACACAGTTTACTTTAATTTAACACAAAGAGAGGACCCTATCAGGTAATACCACTCCAGGTAGCGATGGCATTGAAGGGGTACTCTGCATTCCCCAAAGCTCCAGCATTACTGGATCGAGCTTATTTGGATGTTTGATTGTTTGGGTTTTATAGCATATGAACCATCGTAGGTTATTTAGCGCCAAATTCTTTTTTTATACAAATAGTCAGTTCTATTTCGAACATCTCAGTTTAGAATGAGTACACAGTTTGTTTTTTTTTTTTTTCAAATTTCTATTTCAAGCTATTCAGATTAGTCTAACAGTTCTAATTTTAAAAAATTCAGTTTCGCGTAAGCGCAGTTTCAATATCAAAAACAGTTCTATAACAAACAATTCAGTTTCGCATTAGTATGCAGTTTTAATATAAAAACAGTTCTATTACAAATAATTCAGTTTAGCATAAATTCGCAATTTAGTTCTATTTTATCTATAGATCGGACTCTCTCTGGTTCTACCACTCCGAACCAGAGCGAACCTGGGAGCAGTGGCAATGAAGGGGTACTCCACATTCCCCCAAGCTCCAGCATTACTGGAACCTCACCATCAGATTGTTAAGTTCCATATTCAGGACACTCGTTGGAGAAGTCTTACATTTCTGCAGAAAAGCAGTCAGTGTATTCTCCAGCCCCAGTCGACTGGGCAATTACACTATTGGTGTTTTTGATTTGATTATATTATTTGTTCAAAAAGTACTTTACTCTATTAGCAAGAATACCAAATTGGTTAGTAGTATTATTGTTTAAAATCTGTATTCAACATAAATTTCTAGTTTGCAGTGGAAAAATGAAAAAAATGACGATGATATTTAGAAATTCTATTAATTATTTTGAAAGTTTCAATTAGGTCACCTATCATTCTTCCTTCTACTAAGCTACTTAATTCTAATTTCTCTAGTTTTTTTCTTGTGACTAATCTTCTACTCATTTTATTTCTTTTAGCGTATATCTTTTGTATACACAATATCTGCTTGGTATTTATTTCTAGATAATTAAAAAACAAGGAAAATAAATATATAATGCATTAATTATGAACCAAAGATAGAAAGACAGTAGGGCATGCTGGTCAAACTCATAACATTATTTATAATATGCAACACATAAAGTCGATGTACTGATTTCTGGTTAACCCGAGAAAACAATAGGAAAATGTATTATTCTGGTACAATCATTTATAATAGGGAACATATTTCCATTATAATAGCTATGAAATTATTTCAGATAAAATTGTTCAATTACACTTCTTTTCGACTTGTCTTAAGTTGTACAATAACAAGGTAATTGGCGTCTAATATGACACTGCATTTACTTTGAGGAATTAATCTCATCCACCTGACGTTGGTGTGGGGATGGTGATCAGTCTCTTCTGACAGACGAAGTCATCAATCAATAATTTCCAATCATTTTCCACATTAATAATATTCGCCTGACCCCTGTCTTATCATTTCCATAAATGTCTTTCTATAGAGCATCAAAATTTTCCACTGTGATTGGACTTGGCCTGATAACCAATATATTCGTGTTCGGGTCTTTTTAGAAAACAGTGAGTAACATAAAATTATATGTAACCAATAGGACTCAAAATTAATCTTATCAATATTGACTTTCTTCAAATGTTATTAATATATATCAAGTAAATCTATGGAAAACCCAGCATTTAATTAGCATGTACTATTACTATCCATTGAGTCGGACCCGGGGAAATTTCTTTAAAACCAAAAAAAAAAAAAAAAAAAAAGAATCAAGAGTTGCTGTTTATGCAAGAAAGGGTGATTTGCAGTTTCATTACATAAATTCTGTTGTTGCCTTTGCAATGACTAATAAAAAAATATACAATAACAATCTATTTAATACTTTATACTTATATGATTCGTAATTTAATACTTGATACTCATATGATTAGTAAGCATTTTATTCTATAAATCTACTCGATCAATATTGATTTACATATTCTATTTTTTTTATTACAGTATTGCTGGTATGGAAGAATATTCGGGATATTTTTTTCTCTTTCCTTTTAGGCCTTCGAAAGTACGTTGTTGGATCTTATCAGGTTTTCAGAACTCAAACCTATATCGCAACCTCAGTGCTGATCGGATCTTGAGCAAACTAATTCGGGTTTACTAAACTTACTAAACTTACTGCGCATAGATGAAGTTGGACTGAAGCAATTCAGTCGATTTTGAACTGATTAAGCAACATTTACAGTGAAGAATATTCCAATTGACTTTGGGGGATGGAGGGAGGGAAAATATCCCACTTAGCGGCGGGGAGGGTATGTGAATGAGTGTGACGTCTAGACAGGCTAAATGCAAGAAGAATTATAATATAGATAATTACTTAGTTATTTGTAGAAAAAAAAAGGTTAATTATATAGTTCTCGTGTATAATACGAATTCAAAACTTTTACGTTGAAAAATTGAATAGTGCATTTTATATACAAATAATTACGGCACACACACACACACACACACACACACACATATATATATATATATATATATATGTGTGTGTGTGTTTGTGTCTGTGGTTTGGTTGGTTGGTAGTTGTTTGGGTTTCGTGGCATATCAACCCTTGTACAATATCTAATGTGAAATCCTCTTCCTACATCTATTAGATAGATATTATTTGTAAACAAATAGTTTGTAGGTAGCATTTTAAAAAATCCACGGCTCATTTCTTTGCAGTGAAATGGCTTCAAATATTGTTTTCTGACTCAAGAATTTTTATCTAACATGGATAATTCTATTTAGTGTGATAATTTGTTCGAATACAGATAAAAGGTTGTAAGTACTGCTATTTACCATTAATAATTCAGATAAAATCTGTCATTTGTTTATACACAATTAAATGGTCAAACAGTTCTATTAGATCAATAGATTGAACCCTTGCTGGTACTCCCACTCCGAGTCAGAGTGGACCTTGGAGTAATAGCAATGAAGGGGTACTTCTCATTCCTCAAAGCTTCAGGACGGTAGACTAACCATCTGACGGTTTCGCGTCATATCTAGGATACTCATTGTTGAATGGGATGGAGATGTTGTTGGTATAAACTACATCTCCAACTGAGTGGGTTATATATATAGTTTTGTTCTTTTGTTTAATGGCACATCAACCTTCGTGGCTAATTTAATGCCAATGCTATACTTAGAGAAAAACAGTAGTAATACAATTTAGCTATAGAGGGTGACGGTTCATATTCTTCCCAAGGCTGATAGTAAAAAATGAACAGGATAGAATGACTGGAATTGGAATATGCTTACTTCGAGGCCGCAGTCCAGGACTTTAACCAGTACACGACGGGAACACCTGCTGGGATATTTTTCTTTCAAATTATACACTCAAGTAGACTAATTTTAATAATTTTTAAAAATAAAATCAACTAACCAGTTTCGGTCCTCACTGATCTCAGTTAAATCGAGGACAACGATTAAGAAGGACAAGGGGCAGGGACAGTGTAATGTAGAGGAGGAGAAAAATATGTAAGTAGAATAAAAAGGGAGGGGTAATCGAATTCAAACCCAATAAACATTCCCTCTATTTACAGAGGGACGGTTCATGGGTGAGAATATGATGGTCTCAAGCACCTTCAGATGATAGTCCAAGTGGTACTTGCTTAGAAGAGTCAACACTTTTTCTGCATTTGGGAGTGTGACCGAGGTTAGCGAAATTTTTTCTTCCCCCTCAAAATTACTCAGTCCCACCCTATTGTCCTTCTTAACCGTTGTCCTTGATTTAACTGTGATCAGTGAGGATCGAAACCGGTTAGTAGGTTTCCTTTTTAAAATGATGATTAAAATTTGTCTACTTGTATGTATAATAAGATTTTGTATCCCCGTAATATATATATATATATAGTCTTCCACAGACAGACTGTTTCGTTGTATCACAACTCTTCAGTGTGGCTAGACATACTGGACGCTTGAAACTAGGATCGAAACCCACCCAACTTTAAGCTAGACTTAGTACCAGACAGCTCTGCCAACAAACGTACCGCATCAGTTAGGAAATTATAAGGTATTTAGTAGCAGCGGCAGCAGTAACGTTCGTTTGTTTACATTTTATACCTTACCGGATACCAGAATGCCCAATTTGTTCGAAGACGAAAATCTCTCTGAGGATGACAATATATATGCTCCCTCTAGCGGACTGATCACTTTGGAGAAGGGATTACAGTTGTCATTTTGCGTGATGCAGAGCTCTTCTAACGAAGTGAGGACTTCAGTTTCCGATATCGTAAACTTAAACCAAGGAAATCTAATAGATATACGTAAACTTTAAACCAAGGAAATCTAATAGATATACGTTAAATTCCTTAGCTTGCGTTGGGTTTGCTGCTGGCTGTTATGCTATGTTATCAGGATCAAACCCAGCTTGAAGTGTCTAGCTATACTGGTGGGTTGTGATACAACGAAACAATCTGTGGATGGCTATATATATAGATATTTAAATACTGACAGAAAATAAAGCTGTAACACACTAAAGGCCCATGGTATACCCTATGTATGTTGAGGTAAAGTAGATATTAAGATACAGGCTGTTTTCGGAAGTTTTCGGCTATTTTAGGAAATAACATCACTCATATCAGTACACAGTCAGCAACACTGCATGGGTACAGGTCTATGTTTGTGCCCAAAGTAGATTTATGATAGATTAATATAAGACGTGCGCTTTGTTGGTAGAAATTTACTAAGCTTTTTAATTAGATGTGGCACAAGGCCATATGAAAGGGGCACCCAATGAGACTCGAACTCACTCGTGTAGGTTTGCTAGTCGAGCTTGCTAACCATTACACCACCAGAGGCGCCTACGTGCGCATTGTTGGTACACCACTTTTTGACCTAAATGTTGAGAAAAATGAGCTATAATTTCCCGAAAGCAATATTGCTGTAAGCAAATATTCCGTAATTTCTTTATCAATATTATGTTATCAAATATAGACATACAATTAAACAAAAGTGTTTTCTCATCATAAATTAGTTTATTTACAGCTAAAAAGGAAAAGAAGGTGTGTATCCTTTAAGTAATCAAATTCCATTATTTTTTCCTAAGTGTGTATAAATTATATGTGAAAGACTACTATGATAATTCTTAATGGCTTTTTAAAAATTTCTCCTTGAATATGTTCTTCATTGGGTAAATTGACTTACAACGAGAACAATTACCAATTACCAACCGGAGGCCATATCGCAGAAAAACAAATTGTATGAATGTTTTTACGATAGTTAGGATGCACTCGTCTCCGAAGATTATTTGAAACTTTTTTGTTTAACGTTGGTCCAAAAATAAAATAAAATTGGCATCTCCATCAGCGCCTTTTTCGATTGAGTAGGTCAAATGTTTGTAACTTTTTATATTACAATATATATACATATATATATATATATATATATATATATATATACAGAAAAAGATATAGGAAAAGAGAGGGAGAGAGAGAGAGAAAGAGAGAGAGAGAGAGAGAGAAAGATAGAGATGGGTTAAGGAAAGAGATGAAATGTTGCGATTGCATATCGTTGCCTAAAAGTACGTACGGACATGCAATAAAAAATAAACAATAATCAGTCGAGGGCAATATTGCTGCAAGCAATATTTCCATAATTAATTGAAATTAGATAAGATCATGAATGGAAGATTATTGGCAATGTAAATATACAATACTTGATGAAAAATCTATCTTTCAGAGTATGTTTTCAAACAATCTAAGTGATGATATTAACTTTCTTTTAGAAGTTCGATATCAAACAGTTATCAAAAATCTTAGTGATGATTTTAACTTTCTTTGAGAAGTCCGATTTGAAAGTGTTATCAAAAATCTTAGAGATGATTTTAACTTTCTTTTTGATGTCCGATATCAAACTGCTATTAAAAATCTAAGTGATGATTTTAACTTTCTTTTTGAAGCCCGGTATCAAACTGTTATCAAAATCTATAGCTCCTGAAGAATACGTTGATGCTTTAAAATATTTTGTAGATTATTTTTATTATTTACTTAATGTTTTTCACAACAGCATTAGCTGATAGTCTTTCACACGAGTGTGAGTGACAGCAAGTCTCCTAAAGTCTCCAGGAATCTTCTCAGTATTCTGGCCGTTCTCAATAATGCTGTAGTTTGGATGGTCTACACTCATCCACCAACTTCCAAATCCTGCAGTCTTTTAATGATCTTTTAGATACTGTACCAAAAACGCCAATCACAATAGGTATAATTGTCACCTTCATGTTTCATAGTTTTTTCCAAGAGAGGTAGAAGTACTTATCCTTCTTTTCATATTCTTTCAGTTTTATTCTATGGTCAGTCGGGACAGCAACGTCAACAATTTTTAAATACCTTTTTTTTTTTGCTGATTATCATTACGTCTGGTCTTCAAGCCAAGATGAGGTGATCAGCCTGTACGTCAAAGTCTCAAAGGAGTTTATTTTAGGTGTGGCATTTGCTAGGACAGTTGCTGGGTTGTGCATATACCATTTGTTCGTATGGTCAAATTTAAATTTCTTGCACATTTCCCAGTGGATCACCTTGTCCACCCAGTCGTGTCTTGTCTTATACTCTCTCTCTCTCTGTGCTAATTTGCAGCATTCGCTAATTATCTGATTGGTGGTTTCATCTCTGTCACCGCATGGCCTACATTTGATATTTTTTGCGGCTTCCCTTTTCTCACTTTGATATGATTGGTTCTTACAGCGTTGTCTTGTGCTGCTATTAGAAGAGATTCTGTTTCTCTCTTCAAGTTTCCTTTTCTTAGCCAGGTCCAGGTTTTCGGGTGTGATATGGTGTTTATTAGTCGTTTAAAATGCCCATAGAGTTGTTTTTCTTCCCATTTTTGTTTCCTAATTATTGTCATTCTGTTTTCCATCGTGTTGTCATTATTGATTCTGATGCCTGTAATCAGTCCTCCTTCTCGTTTTTTTTTATGTAGTCTTCGGGTCGTCGTATCTATGCGTCAACGCTGTCTTCAAATCCTCTTCCTCCTTCTTTTCTTGATACATATAGTCTGTCAACGTCGTCTCTAAGGTGTAATGCCTTATGCATGGTCATTACTTTTTTTGTTCTTTTGTCCATTTGTTTAAGTTCATCTCTGGTCCACTTCAGAAAGGGTCCGCAATATTTATTCCTTTGATAAAGTTTCTGCTAGACAGTTTTGTCTCAAGTAGTTTTCTGGTTCTACTGGGATATTCTTTTTGAATTTTGTTTTTCTTTTCCGCTTGTTTGATGTCGTCAGCCTCTAAGAGGCCCAAGTATTTGTAGGTTTCGTTTTCTCGAAGCGTTCTAATCTTGTCTTTATTTGGTAGGTCCATTCCGTCCGTTAGATGTCTTTGCCACTTTTCATTACAAGCATAGCCCATTTTTCTGTGCCAAATTCCATTCTTATGTCTTGACTGTATATTCCAATACGTGTATTAGAGTTTCTAGTTCTTTTTCATTTTTTGCAAATAGTTTGATATCATCCATGTACATTAGGCGATTGATCTTTTCCTGTGATCTACCAAGTTTGTATCCGGCTGAGCATTTTCTGAGTATGAGGTTAAGTGGCATCATGGAAATTACGAATAGTAAGGATTAATAGTGCATCTCCTTGGAAAATACCTCTTTGGATATTTGCTTCAGCTAAGCTTTTTTCTCCTGCTGTCAATTCCACTCTCCAGGTTTTCATGGTTTTCTTAATAAAGTTGATGACTTCATTTGATATTTTATCCATCTTGAGGCTGTTCATTATCCAGCTTTGTGGAACCATATCATACCTTTTTATTGTCAATTCAGGCCATAGCTAGATTTTTACGTCTGATAATGCTGGGTACTTTTGAAATTGTGAAAAGGGATTGTCTCAAACGGTTTTCCGTAGAACCCTTTTTATCCGGATACAGATCAATAATTTCACAATACTTTTAGATAGCCTATATATATATGTGTGGGAAATCCAACATTTTTACATATTTTTCCACGTGCCAGACACGTGCTAATGACTTTTGAATTATGAAAGCTATGTGCACGTTTGCGTATCTTTTCGTGGTTGATTTCTCATTAGTTCCTCTCATCTCAGCAAGTATCCATCGCTATGTAAACTATTTTGATATCCAAGTCCTGGTGGAGGTTACAGAAACCGAGATGTTAACGCCGACTTTACATCATAATATATTCACGTATATGGATTATGTTTTTTCTGCTATCTGTCGGATTTTATCATATTTACCAAGGTCAATTTTTAAGCGGAGTTTAACAGGTTTCAATTCAGAGTTTTCCTTCTCCTAGACTAGTTGCCTCACCAAGGCTGAAGAACTCTGCCCTACTATTTACCCATAGTTGGAGGGAGAATAATTGGATTCATACCTTTCCAAGGGTATTAGTGCTATGTGAAATGCAATCAATCTCGTCCAGGATTTGAACTCGTATCGCCGTGTCCATTTCCTGCGACGATAACCATTAGACCACGGGCACCTCCACTGTCGGATTTTATCCATATTTACTTTCATACTGTCTTTTCGGAAAAACAAATACCAAATACATTCTTACATAACATTTAATTTGGATGAATCCAAAAGATTTATATATATGAAAACTTACTTGTTGCATATTTCTGAATATGCGGGTGGTTTTGTCTCTTTTCTTTGGGAAATCCAACATTTTAAAATATTTTTCCACATGCCAGACACGTTCTAATGACTTTTGAATTATGAACGCTATGTGCACGTTTATGTATCTTTTCGTTGTATATTTCTCATTTGCTCCTGTTATCTCAGCAAGCATCCATCGCTATGTGAACTATTTTGATATCCAAGTCCTGATGATGTTTACTGAAACCGTAGTGTTAACTTCGTCTTTACATCATAATATATTCACGTATATGGATTATGTTTTTTCTGCTACCTTCATACTGCCAGATTTTGTCCATATTTACTTTCATATATATATATATATATATATATATATATATATATATATATATATATATATATATATTATTTATTTATTTGTTTACTGATGAATTAATCTTTATGACTAATATAATGTCAAAGCCATTTTTGTATAAGAACAGTAGTGGCTCTGTTTAAACCATCGCAGAGGAGAATTGGTATTAATACTTTCCCCAACGGTATTAGTCCAAAAGTGAACATAATAGCGCGAATGGAGCTCGAACTCATGATATTGTTATGGCCCTGGAAGGAATTGCAAAGAGAGCAGAACACAACGGCTATAGTATTGGTATATATTTACAAGAACAAGGATGGTTAAAAGAACATAGGACGGTAAGTTAGTTCGCATAACTGCGCGGGGGCGAGGTTAGCTTTCGGATCTAGACTGCGTCTTCCGGTATTATGGAGAGTGGTTGAGTCCATTAGTAGAAGATTTCGCCACAATATATATATATATATATATATATATATATATATATATATATATATATATATATAAGACAGACCATCATGTTGTCATTTTCCTTCAAAACGTATTTGAATCAATCAAATTGATAAATTTAGCATACATCTTATTTCGTAACATTTTTTATCAGTGATTTCTTTGTTAACACAAGATTTTCCTACACAAACATTGTGATTATTAATAATAGTATCTACCATACAAATAAATGTGAGAATGGTGCGCAACTTGGAATATTTCCCATAGAATGAGACTCACGAAATCCTCTGGTTTTTGATGTATCGATAGATCAACTGATGTCAGCCACGTGAACACAAGAAGAGACCAACCAGACTACAGTATTATCAAGATCGGCCAGAATATTAAGAAGAGTCCTGGAGACTTAAGGAGATTTGTTTTCAAAATCCAATGAGAAACCATTAGCTAACACTCATGTGAAAAACTCTCGAAGCAATAAATAAAAAAATAATGATGATGATATTCTAGAACACGTTTTGGTGAGCATAAACCTATTCTTTAAGAAATATTTTTCAGAACACACACACACACACACACACACACATATATATATATATATATATATATATATATATATGTGTGTGTGTGTGTGTGTATGTGTGTGTGTGTGTGTTTACTAACTGTTGAAGACACCAGAAAATCCAATTTGTTGCACATTCAGTATACACTTGGTGCTCACAATTCTTGTTTAAGACCGTGATAGACAGGTTAATCAAGATGACTCTCAAGATAACACACTAATTTGGAAAAATGTCTACTGAATATAGAATGGAATTTTAAAATGATGACCTCATCCGTAGATTTTAATTGGGACGTTAATTGGTAATAAAATAGAATGTTTCAGAAGATTAGATTTGGTCATGTTTACTTTTTTTTTTGTTGGTTTGCTTGTCATTTTTTTTTACTGTCTTTTCATTAACCAATTTGATTTGAACTTATTTTCATCATTTCGACAGCGACTTCCGCCATGAAAAGATATTGAGTTTTGATGAATTTTTGTGAAATCACCAAAAGAAATAATAAAAAGGGGAGTTATCGAAGACGTTTTAGATATTATATTCTGTCATCTTTGGTATATGATTGAGACACATTTAATTACAAATGTCGGATGATGTAAACGATTTAAAAAGTGAGAATCAAGACATACGTACATACGTATGAATTGCACACACAAGCACAACATCCGTAAAACCTTTCAGTTAAGAATTAGCTAATCAATTTTAAAATCAACGTTTTTCTCTCTTGAGTATAAATGACAAACCACAAACATATTTGTCATCAAGCAAGCTACTTTGTACTTCCATTCTTCAGTGTATCTGTTTAATTGCATATCAAACTTTAGGGGTATCGAATGCAAAATCCATCATTGCAGAAGAACAGTGTGATAATATTTAACCCGTAGATGGAAGGATAAGGGAATTCCTACCTTAGTCAAGGGTATTAGTCCGAAAGTGAAAGTAATAACATGACTGGAGTTCGAACTTGCTTATTACGATGAAACAGTCTAAAATGTTAGCTCTACGACCATTTATTTCCTGCCACTACACCCCATTATATATTATATAAATATATAGTATATATATATATATATATATATATGATGTTTATATAGCAGCATTGGTTCCAACAAACCCTTTATCAATTTGATTACTCTGGATCAGGCATGGTTTCTGGACCGAAACATCATTAAAACCAGCCCAGAATGCCCCAGCTGTAACTCAAGATACACCAGACTTTGTTGTATTTCACCACTCTATAGGATTGGCATATCCATGCATTTACATTTAGAGCCTTATCTATCTATCTATCTATCTATCTATAAAATAATGGCTTTAAATCTGCTAGTTTGCTATTTAACATTCATAAAACGTTTTCATATATATATATATATATATATATATATATATATATATATATATATGTGTGTGTGTATATATGAAGATTAACAGTAACAGTAATATCAATTCCATAATTAACTTAATGATGAATATGAAAACAATGAACAAAATCTACCAAAAAAAAAAAGTCAATGATCTACAGCAATGATACGGATACTTCAAGTGACTACTTGATATACTTTCGGGATGACTTGGAAATAGCTAAAAAGATTGAACCGAATTCAGGACCTCAGTTTTAGGAGAGATTTTTACCTCCAGTGAAAGGAATACAGTCTGCCACAGGGCGTACAAAAATCAATGTCCACAATATTTTAAACTTGTAAACTTCCTTTTTTTTAACATATCTATTTGGCTTACATATGGTACCTTGACAAGTTCTACAAATCAGGATAAGAGGAGACCTTGGATTTATTTCAAGGAAGGGTTGACTGCAGACCCTCTAAAGTTAAAAAACAGGGGCTTCACCATCGGATGCAATTTAGGGCCATATTGAAGACACCCTTTTTTTATATCGGTATTGACCTTCTGTACAGGAGGTTGCTAGTGAATTTTAGGTACTGCTAAGAGAGCGCTTTTTTAGAGCACAGCTGCCGATTAGTTACAATTAGTTACTAACATCTAGCACTTGGTTTCAAATGTTGCTTTCTGATTTGTTCCTCATATGGACTTGCATTAATACGATACAGGCTTAACCGATCAAAGACTGGAAATAATGTTGACTACTGACGATTGTCTTTGTGTTTGGACAATGGCAGCTAACTATTGTATTGTTACGGTAGACTCCAGCCTGACGCTCAGATGACAAAGAATTGTTATTGCTTATGCATACGGAGAAGCTCATACTATAGCCTCGTTTCTAAGTTAAGAAAAACAAACATTTGTCAATATGTCGAGATTGGGAATCTCAGAATAGGAAAGTGAAGTAGAGAAGTCAATCTTGCATCAAATATCTCTATGTCCATTAAAGGTGATGTCCAAACAACTTAATACCTCGTTTAAGATTGGATGGTCTGTTCTATGGCATAACAACTTTTATAGGCCTAGTTAATGCCCAAATCAGTCATTTATCGCTTGACATATTTAGAGTGTTCGCCAATGGCCCGAGAGACCAGGGTTCAATCTCTGATCGAGTCATGCCAAACACTCAAGAAATGGTACTTGATGCCGCCTTGCCTAACACTCAGCATTATAAGGTATGTATCAAGGGTAAAATTGAGCAATCCTGGGATTGGAGTTGCACCCTCCCCAACACATCGGTGTAGAAGCTAAAGAAAAGGGAGCCTTTGGGTCGGCCTCGACTACGGTCGCCAACTTTACTTACTTTTTTAATGGTTTCAAGTAAATTTTAATCATCATTAGTAAGAGTAAGCAATTATTATAACTCCACTTAAAACATGTTTCGCAACGGATTTTTCTAAAAAACAAAACTGGTGATGAAATGTTTCTCATAGTTGATTACCGAATGATTGTTTATTAATTAATTTCTAATTGGGTGGTAATTTTTTTAGTCTTGCGCAACATGTAAGCTTGGTTTAAATCAATTCTAAACATTTCGCATTAAATATCGTATCTCATTTGGAATTTCTGAAATTGTGACGCTATGGCAAAAGAAAACTATTTAATCTCTTTAATCTCATTTATACGAGAACAATATTAACAAAGGGTGATGAAAAGTTATTGGTTCGACTATGAAAGGGAAAAACCTCATGTCCCGGAATATATAGGTTCTGTCCAATTTTCTTTTCGCAGTTATTCAACGTAACGTGAATTATCAGAATATTCTTTGACCCAGGGGTCTCTAAAAGTTTCAGCCTGTTGGCTTGAAAGTTTAACTTTGCAAGGCCTGAGTTCTTGATCTTAAAATAGCAGAGAAACTCAGCAATATTCACAAGGTCATGATCATCATATATTTATGGGACACCTGGTGTCGTTGGCAATGGAAAAAATGTAATATCAGGGTTAAAGAGGTTGACAGGAGTAGCAAATTAGAGAGCTGTTGTTTTGAGCATTGCCAACGCAGCATACTATTGACACGATTAATTTTGAAGAACAAATGGTATGTAGTAACAAACATGAGCACTAATTGTTTGTTTTGAAAAATAAGATTGGGAATCATGTTCATGTAAGTAAGCTGTTATAATAGAAATCGTAAATGTGGCATGAATGAAATTTGAACTTCAAATCATTTGAACAGTGAAGATCAACGAGTTTGATGGTACTTCATCACAGTGAATATCAAAAAGTGAAGAGAACTTAGAACTCAAGTCGCACTTTTATTTTTACTTACAGACTAAAACACTTCTTAAAGACATGAACCTCCATTTCCTTCAAGTATAGCTTAAATTGTACCATGGCTTATTTTCTTTATAAATATGGTTATGGTATTAAATAACATAGGGTGGTTGATATGTCATTAAAAAAAGTCTTGGTTGGAACTCGCTAAAAAAAAAGCAACCAGTGTTTTTTTAAGCAGATCACTAACATTAGAAATATTGAAAGGAAAATCTTTTCTATGAGTGCCGAGTTCATATATTTGACATAAGTTCCACACACACACACACACACACACACATATATATATATATATATATATATATATATATATATATATATATATATGTATATATTCTTTCGTGCGCACATTTTCAGTAGATGAGACTCTGCTACCGAGGTACTATAAATATGTATATATATATTGGGTCATCTAAATAGAGAAGAATAAGTACGGAATCATTCAGGTGGCAAATACACATTCGCGCGCACACACACACATGCGTGCACACACACACAGACACACACACACACACACACATATATATATATATATATATATATATATATATATATATATATATATGTATACCCTTACACGCGCACACATAGACATATATATGTGTGTATGTGTCTATCAACTGAGATAATTGTCCGAAGGTATTGTGGTAGGAAGCATTTTCATTATTTATATCTTACTCATTTTGTTTCCATCTTCGAGCGATTTTATAACAAGTTTCTAAGAGGATTGCCCTACTTAACTTGACTTGTTTTGTTTTTTTTCGGCTTTGGTATTCGTCCGACAATATTGTGATAAAAATCAACAATAGAATTAATAAAACATTGTCGAAAATCAATAATGGATTTGCTACCTTTGAGCCTTGAAATAATTCAACACCAGATGTATTACAATTTATTGAACAAACAATAAAGATATTTGAAGGAGATGTGTATTTACAACGTGCTATTGGCTTTTGCTGTTGAATTGAATGACGAGTCATCGATAAAATAGTAATTTTCTTGATGAGAGTTCGTATTCGCCGGAAGCAATTTTTTAAAATGTTTATTACATGCACATATTTTAATGAATATAAACAAAACGATAAAAAGGAAGTCTGGTCAAAAATTGATAATTAAATGTCGACATGTATCGAGATGATGTCAACTCGATCAAAAAGGGAATGATATAGATCAATGAAATGTCTATACAATTATGTATACTTATCACACAGTATACAGCATAGCGTTTGTCGAGTTTTTTTACCCATCCTCTTCTAAGAAAGCAATATAAAAACCAAAAAAATTGGCACTTCATTTTTTAGATAGGTTGAGGATCTTTGAGAACCTCTTCATACGGTGAAAAGATATTTATAAATCGAAACACACACACACGCACACACACACACAGAGGCACTCACGTACATATATATATATATATATATATATATATATATATATATATATATATATGACAGAGAGAGGGAGAGAGATAGAAATGGAGATGGAAGGAGAGGATAGAGAGAGATAGAAATTGAGATGGAAGGAGAGGATAGAGAGAGAAATTCATTTTCTTGTATCAGTGAATACAATCTCTGGGATGAAGCTTGTTAATTTTTATCATGTAGAGTATTGGTTAAATTGGTTTCATATTTATTGTTATATTCACAACGTGAAGAAGGCAGGAGGATGCATCAGACGAAACGCTGGGAAGATAACAATAAAAATCAGGATAATAATCTTGATATTCTAAATCATAAAAAAGAATGTTGACACTGATTAGATACAATAAAACGTTAATATGTCTTTCTTTCTTTCTTTCCTTCTATAAAATAAATGAAAATCAATAGGTCCAAAAATATTTCCTAATTTGTTATTAAGGATTATTTACTCCTCTAAAGTTTTTCACATCAGTTTTAGCTGATGGTCTTTCACTGGAGTTTGAGTGACAGCAAGTTTCCTCAAGTCTCCAGGACTCTTCTCAGGATTCTGGCCGTTTCTAGCAATGCGGTCGTTTGGATAGTCTCTACCCTTCTGCCAACTTCCAAGTCCTCCAGGCCTTTTAATAATCATTTAGTTATTGTGCCTAACGCACCAATCACAATATGCACAATCGTTACTTTCATGTTCCACAGCTTTTTCAATTCTCTAGCAAGGTCGAGGTACTTATCCTTCTTTTCACTTTCATTCAGATTTATTCTGTGGTCCACTGGGACAGCAAAGTCGACAATTTTGCGGCTTATTTTTTTTTGTTGTTGAATATTATGAGGTCTAGTCTTCTAGCCGGGATTAGGTGATCCGTTTGTATGTTAAAGTCCCACAGGAGTTTATGCGAGTCATTTTCTAGGACAGGTGCTGGGTTTTGCATATACCATTTGTTTGTATGGTCGAATTGAAATTTCCTGCACATTTTTCAGTGGATCACCTTGCCGTGTTTCGCCTTATACGCCTGTGCTAATTTGCTACATTCGCTTATTATGTAATTGATCGTATCGTCTCTGTCACCGCATCGCCTACAATTACTGTTTTGTTGCGTCTATCTATTCTCGCTTTGATATGATTGGTTCTTATGGCCTTGTCCTGAGCTGCTATGAGGAGGGATTCCGTTTCTCTCTTAAGGTTTCCTTTTCTTAGCCAGTTTCAGGTTTTTTGGTGTGAGATGTTGTTTATTAGACGTTTAAAGCGGCCATATAGTTGTTTCCCCTCCTATTTTTGTTACCTACTTGTCATTCTTTCGTCTATCGCGTTGTACATATCGTTTCTGATGGTTGTAATAAGTCATCGTTCGTGTTTTTCTATGTAGTCTTTAAGCCGTTGTATCGATGCGTCAACGGTGTCTTCGATGCTGGCAAGTCCTCTTCTTCCCTCTTTTCTAGATACATATAGTCTGTCTCTCTGGGGTGTAATGCCTTATGCACAGTCAATAGTTTTCTTGTTCTTTTGTCCATTTGTTTAAGTTCCTCTCTGGTCCACTTGAGAAAGGGTCCCGAATACCTAACTAGAGGCACAGCCCAAGTATTTATTCCTTTGATGAGTTTTCTGCAGGAGAGTTTTGTCTCAGGTAGCTTTCTCGTTCTCCTGAGATATTCTTTTCGGATTGTGTCTTTCATTTGCACTTGTTTGATGGTGTCAGCTTCCAAGATACCCAAGTATTTGTAGGTTTCATTTTCTTCGAGCGTTCTAATTCTGTCGTGATTTGGTTGTTCGATTCCGTCAGTCATATGTCATTTGCCACTTTTCATGACGAGCATGGCACATTTTTCTATGCCAAATTCCATTCCTATGTCCTGACTCTATATTCTAACGGCGTGTATGAGAGTTTCCAGTTGTTTTTCATTTTGATAATCTTTTGGGGTTTGTTCCAAGCGAACCAATTACAATAAGTATTAACGTCACATTCTGTTCCATAAATCTTCTTTTAGTTCTCTTGCAAGGTCTTGGTATTTATCTCTCGTCTTGCTTTCTTTTAATTTAACTCTGTTCACCCCTGGATCTGAAAAGTTCACAAATTATCAGGCTTTTCGTCTGGTCCTCTGGCCAACATTAGATCATCCGTTTGTATCTTAAAATCCCAAAATGTGTACGTCTTATTCTCTAGTTTGAATTCAGGGTTTTATATATACCACTGAATCGTATGGTCAAATTTAAATTTCTTGCACAATTCCCAGTAGATCATCTTCCCCCTCTCAGTCGTGTCTAGTCTTATACTCTTTTTGCTCTCATTTGCATCATTCACTTATTTGTGATTGATAGTTTTGTCTCTATCACCACAGAACCAACATTTACTATTTTGTTCCGTCTTATTTATGTTTGGTTGAATATAATGTCCTTGTTGTGTTCTTTTGAACTGTTATTTGAAGAGTAATTAACGAAGCTCTTTGCTTCGATGTGGCGCAAGGCCAAAAGAATGGGGCACCCAATGAGACTCAAAATCACTCTTGAAAGTTTGCTTGTTTAGCTTGCTAACCATTACATTACCCGAGGTGCCCTGCTACTATTTGAAGACATTAGGTTTATCTCTTAAAGTTTTCCTTTCATATCAATGTCCAAATCTTCTCGAGTGAGATTTTGCTTATTAATCGCTTGAAATACCCCCAGAGTTTTATTTATCTATTTATTATTCCATTTATTTATTCCTTTATTACAATTAACATTAATATTAGTAGTCGTAGTCATCGCAGTTTGTACCATTTGTTCTCCGGGACTGATACTGCGTTTTGCAAATATCATTTCTTCATGTGGTCTAATTTCATTTTCTTTTGTGTAATTCCCAATGGATAACCTTACCCACTCAACCGTGTTTAGTCTTATACTCCTTCTCTGCTAATGTGTTGCATTGATCGTTTAGTCTTTATCAACACATAATCTACATCTGTTGTTTTCTTTCGTCTTATCGATTCTTGCTTTGATATGATTGGTCCTTATGACGTTGTTTTATGCTGGAATCAGAGAAGTTAGCCTTTGTAAACCATATCCACGTTTTCTCGTGTAAAATGTCACATGTTGGTCGCTTAAAACGTCCATAGAGTTGTTTTCTTTCCACTTTTATTTTCTGGTTATTTCCGTTCTGTTGGTCCTGGTGTCATCAGTATTGTTTCTGGTGACTGTAATCAGTCTTCCTCCGCTCTTTTCTATGTAGTCTTAGGGTCATTGTATCAATGCGCTAATGTTGTCTCTATAGCTGGCAAGGTCACTTCCTGCTTTTGTTGACACATATAGTCTCTCAAAGTAATCTCTGTGATGTCATATCTAATGCCTGGTCATTAGTCTTCCTGTTCTCTGGCCCATTTGTTTGAGTTCTTCTCTAGTCAACTCCAAGAATGGTTCAGAATACCTTACAAGAGGCATAGCCCAGATATTTATCCCGTTAATAAGGTTCCTGATATATAGTTTTGTCTCAAATAGCTTTCTGGTTCAGCTGAGAATCCTTTTCTTCGTTTTTTTCTTCTCCACTTGTTTGATGGTGTCAGCTTCCAATATTCCCAAATGGTTGTAGGTTTCTTTTTCCCCGAGCGATTATTATTATTATTATTATTATTATTATTATTATTATTATCATATATTTTTGCGCTAAACGTGTCTTGGAGATTTCCGTCTTCTTTCGCTTTCGGTGATTTATTGTTAAATACTGACTTATAATTTTCTTCTATTGTAAAGATTGTTTTGATTGATTATTTTAATTTTGTTTACATCCAGATTTGTGTCTGTGAATGTCTTATTAGACTTAATTATCCGTGAAGACCTCTAGTCAATATAAATATTTTACGTATACATATACATATATTGTTACCGAGATAGAGAGATAGAGAGAGAAAAGGAGACAGAAGCCTAATGATAAGCGTTACAGAAACAGAGAGGTTGAAAAGCTCTAAGAACAAGAATAGAAAAACGAAACGGAAAAGAAACAGAGGTTATGCCGAAATCTAAGCCATTGTAGCAGCAGGCCGGCGCCCATGAAAAATCCGCGGCAATCAGCCTGTCGGATTGTGATAAGCTGAAACAAAGTCAAACGGGAGGTCGTTAAAGCTGGAACGGAATAGAAAACAGGGAAAGGAAGTCAGTCCTACAAAGATCACAAAGATTTGAAAATGAGCTAACATTGTCGGCAAATATTTTTTTAGGTTGGGCTCAGCGAACAAACCAGCCACCTCAAGCCATACAAAACAAGACTCTCCTGACGTAGCCTCTGTGTTGAAGAATAAATGAACCTCAGGCGTTCCCGTGGAAAATGCGACGAAGGAAAAATAACGATTATGAGCACACCTCAAGTAATGACAGCCAAACTGTCTCGCTCTAACAGATACGTTCCGCGTGTGTAATATCTCTCTCAAGAACTTTGATATTCCGACATATGGTTTAAACACACAATTCCACTGTTTGATAAATTTCATAAATTGTTACATGCTCTGTTTCATAATTTTCGTAAATTGTTGCATGCTCTGTTTGATAAATTTCATAAATTGTTACATGCTCTGTTTGATAAATTTCATAAATTGTTACATGCTCTGTTTGATAAATTTCATAAATTGTTACATGCTCTGTTTGATTAATTTCATAAATTGTTACATGCTCTGTTTGATAAATTTCATAAATTGTTGCATGCTCTGTTTGATAAATTTCATAAATTGTTACATGCACTGTTTCATAAATTTCATAAATTGTTACATGCTCTGTTTCACAAATTTCATAAATTGTTACATGCTCTGTTTCATAAATTGTTGCATGCTCTGTTTGATAAATTTCATAAATTGTTGCATGCTCTGTTTCATAAATTTCATAAATTGTTACATGCACTATTTCATAAATTTCATAAATTGTTGCATGCTCTGTTTGATAAATTTCATAAATTGTTTCATGCTCTGTTTCATAAATTTCATAAATTGTTGCATGCTCTATATAAAACAAACCTTCAATTCAATAGGTCTTTCCACCTTTTATTCTGTTATTAGTATTTGTTTTCTTTTTTATAATAAATGTTCTGGTTCCTACTATAAGCTTAGGTAGGGTTTGTCTCCTTCATTCCTGAAAGACCAGAATTTAGCCGACTGAATATTTACCTTCTTTATTTTTTTTCCTTTTGTATATGCGACATCGGCCTAGCGGTTAGAGTGTTCGCCAATGGCCCGTGAGACCTGGGTTCAATCCCAGGTCGAGTCCTACCAAAGACTCAAAAAATTGAACTTGATGCCTCCTTGCTTAACACTCAGCATTATAAGGTACGGATCAAAGGTAAAGTGGAGCAACCCGGGGAAAGGAGTAGCGCCCTTCTCTACACCATGGTGTAGTTGCTATTGAAAGGGGAGCCTTCGGGTCACCCTCGTCTATGGTCGCTAACTTTACTTTACTTATATGCAACTGGATTTCTGGAGAATATACGCGTATTAGACGTTTTACGTTATACCGGACATTGGCATAATGCTTAGATTGTTCGCCAATGGCCCGGGAGACCTGGGTTCAATCTCAGGTCGAGTCATACCAAAGACTTTAAAAATGGTACTTGATGCCTCCTTTCTTAACACTCAGCATTATAAGGTACGGATCAAGGGTAATGTAGAGAAATCCTGGGAAAGGAGTAGCGCCCCCCTACACCTTGGTGTAGTAGCTATCGAAAAGGGAGCCTTCGGGTCACCCTCAACAATGGTCACCAACTTTACTTTTAGACGTTTTACTGGCCAGCACGTGGGACTGCTAAAGGGCGTTTACCTTCCCTAAGCCAAATTAATTTTCTGACCTCGTATCAATATATGAGCATTTATTTTGTGTATATGTGTGTGTGTGCGCGCGCACGCCTACGTATGCATTTATGTATGTACCCATTTATATACGGGGGTGTCCTCGTGGTGTAATGGTTAAAGCGACTATGGAATCGTAGTAAGCGAGTTCGTACTCCAGTCGCGCTATTACGTTCACTTTCGGTCAAATACCCTTGGGAAAACTATGAATCCCCTCATCCTCCCAACTATGGGTTAAATAGTACCACTACTGTTCTACGAGAATAGCTCTGGCTTTAAATAACTTACAAAGGTTGATAAGCCATTAAACAAAGAAACCAACCAAACCATCATTCATATATACACTCATACACGTATATATTTTTCAGGTATTGGGTGGATTTCGGATTATTTTCGTTAATGAACTTCTTTGTCCTTTCCCTTCTGTTTACTTATAGCCTATACAAATATATTGTCTGCATCCTTATGTGTGCCCCACCAATATATGTATGGACACTTAAGTAATCCTTCACGCATATATTTTCAGGACATTGGACGGATTTAATGTGTGTGGGAATATACATTAACGCATGCTTGTATGTGCTCTTAAGCTTCTAGCTGAGTGTATATATCTGTGTGAGCTTCTATGTATGTATATCTGTTATATGTACACGCATGCGTTTGTTGTTAGATTTTGTTTAATGTTGGTTTAAATCTGTCAAGGATTTTTTTTTCATTTCAAGGAATGAATAATCATCAGTCTGGGATAGTGGCATATTTTAAAGTTTCATTTCGTGCATTCATAAAGGTGTTCTGATACGTAAATGTTTCTATTTTCTGTTGCTTTTATGTAAAGACTCTCAATTGATCAGAGTTTGAGTGCAACACACACACACACACACACACATATATATATATATATATATATATATATATATATATATATATATATATATATTATTTATTTATTAGTTTTCTGGGAGGGATATCACCTCTGGTGAAGAGTTTCAGGGTTTTTTTTATCTTAGCAGGATGGTGAGAAGTTTTTTAAGAGTGAAGATCCTAACTGCTTGGGTGTAAAGAATGGATTTTCCGGCGGATCTGGCATGATGGCCCGTGAAATTGTTGTTTTATTAGGTATCTGTTATTTTCTGGTAAATATCTGTGATAATTTCCCCGTTTTTAATGAGTATGTCTACAAAAATGTAGTACTTCAAAATTTTGTTTCATTGTTAAAATTTTTTGAGTGTTGATAAGTTCAAAATATGAGACAGTCATCTTGGTATCTTTGTCACCGTCTTATAAAACCCATATTATATTATTGTATTTTTCCAATGATTTCATATATATTTTCCTCTAAGTATGATCAGGTTAAGGTAGAGTATGTAGAAGCCATTTTGTTTCCCATAGCAGTTACTGAACCTGGGATGTAATTGCTGGTGTTTAATTGGAAAAAAGGTTATCATTTAGGATTAGTTTTATACCATCAGTGATACATTTTTTGTTAAATCTTGGGTGTAATGTTTTTGAGGATTTTCTATGAAAAACGAGATAGCCTTTACATTAGGATTTTTACTCTATAGTTTAATGACGTCAAATGTTATCAAGCGTATTGAGATCTGTCTTTTATGGTATGAAACTTAAAAAGTGGATGTTATCTCTGATATAGCATTTTTCTCATTATGTAATGGTTGTAGTAGAATGTCTATTACTTTGCTGAGTCTGTTAATGGGATATAATGAGTCGTCCACTATAGGTCTACATTTGATGTCACTAGTGTTTGGAATTTCTGTGAGTTAAGATTTTTGTATTTCAACAGCAATTTTTATATTTCCTCAAACCTGCAAAATTTTGCTAATCCTTTAGAAATTACTTGTTTTTTTAAATGCAGTTATTTAGGAAATCTCTTTTTTTTTTTTTGGTTAATGTTTTATTGTGTATTGTGCAGAGTTTTGTTATTCTTGATTTGATATCATTTCTATGGCTGTTGTAACGAATTTATATTTGGTTTCATCCCATAGTGTTTCGTGGACTTTTGCTCTGAAATATGTTTTATTTAAAATGACAACTGCTCTTCCCTTGTCTGCAACTTTTATAGTTATGTCGTTGTTTTCTTGTATATTTTAAGGCTTGTATTTTCTTTTAGTAAGTAATTGTTTAGTATATCTGTTTTTAAATGGAACTTAATATTAGAGACCTTTTCGAATGATGTGTTTAAGTCAGAGTTTTTATCTTTGTCTGTGAATAATTTGGATTTATTAGATTTTGCTTAGAAAATGTCTGTATTCTTTTATTATTAGGAATTTCTTCATCACTACAAATTTTCGGTAATTTTCATTCTCCTAAATTACTTTTTTTCGATGGGATCATATTTCAGAATTAATTTTAGTTAACCAAACTTATTTTTGTGTAATCTATATGTTGGTAGAACTGTTATTTTGGTTTAATGTTGCTGTTTTTGTTCTGTATTTTTCCTAGACTAGTCTCTATGGCCTAAATTTTTCCTAGACTAGCCTGTATGGCCTAAAATGATTTCTTATTGTGTTTTTATTATTCCAAATATAGTTTTCGCTGTTAGAAAAAGGTTTCTTGCCTTGTTCTTATCATTATTGGAGAATTTGTTGATCCTTCTATTGTGGTGTGCACTATGGTGAATGAGATTCAAACAATCTTTCATTTGTCAGTATGTGAGAAGGCTGAGTCAATTTTCGGAACGATCAAATATATTGAAATCAATTTTATTTTTACCTAAAAAGTAGTTTCCTACTGAGTAATTTTTGCTGTTAGGGTAGTTGGGCCCCTTTTGTGTGCCATAAAACCTATAGGGATAGATATGTTCTTTGTATGTGGTTGTTTGTAAGTGTTTTTGCTCGTTTAGATAATTCCATTTGATACGTATTTATCTACACAACCCCTTCTGCACCGACTGGATGAAAGACTAGGTCAACCTTTAAGTGGAGTTTAACATGTTTTTCCTTCTCTTAAACTGGTTTTCAGGGTTTTCCTTCTCTTAAACTAGTTGCCAAACCAAGGTTGAAGAAACTTTCAGTCTTTCTATTATTTACCCATACCTTGAAGATAAATATATCGGATTCATGCCTTTCTCAAAGGTTGTATGAGTTATGTATTAGTGTTGTGTTGATATGTATGCTTGTGGTTGCGTGTAATTTAGTGGTTTCTTCAAACATATGGTTTTCTTTGTGGATGATAGTGTTTTGTCTTGTTCTGTTAAGTGTGTGGGTTTGTTTTTTATATGTATGCGTAAGTTCTTTTTGGGGGTGTAGGTTTTTTTTTCTTTTTCTCAATTTCTATTCTTTATCTTTTTTTGTATAAGCTTCTCAGCTAGGTAGTTTTTTGTTTAATATTATTTTCGATTTTTCTTGTCCTTTTTGCATTCTTTTGCTTACAGTTCCGATAAGAATTCTCGTGTTTTTGTGGGCTAAATTCCTTCAAATTCAATTAATAGCTCCTCGTCTAGGTTTTTTTTTTTTGAGTAATACGTTGTTCTGTCTTCAAGTAGTTCTACTTGAGCTTTTAATTTTGTAAGGTTTACTTGTTTTCATTTTTTGTCTCTTGCTCTGCATCTTGTGATGTGATTTTTCCTTAAATATTTTAGGGATGAAGTTTTCATCTCTTCCTTTAAAATCTTTGTAGATTGATGATTTTTCCTTGCTTTTAACAGCATTGAAGAATGCTAGTTTCACTTTAATTAATAGTTTTCTCCACATTTTATGTTTTTGCTTTTTGCTTTTGAGGACTTCCTCTTATATGTGGATTTTCCTTATATTCAGTAGATATCTATAATGAGTTTCAAAATAGTCTACAAGGCATTTCGGATTCTTTTGGTTGGTTTCATTTTGTAGGGATGTCAGGCGCTTAGTGGGGGCTTCTATTTTTGTGTTTATGAATGCAGCTAATGAAGCGTTAAAAATGAAATATACCAGACCAATAACCACTTATTACTCTATATAAAAAATCATAGATCGATCTAAGTCAACATTAAACAGAATCTAACTTCATGCACTTGCGCATACATACACACGTATGCATACACAGGTATTCACACACATCGATTACTTTAAAAAAATCATCTATACATTGTATTCAAAACATTCCCACATACCATAGATGCACCCTATTCTCTAAAAACTATATGGGACTGTAGAATTCACCGTATGCATTACTGCAGAGAGGTAAGACCCATTCCCAACCAGTCTCCTGGATATCACATACACACACACACACACACACACACATATATATATATATATATATATATATGTGTGTGTGTGTGTGCACGCACAAACACAGGGTACAATTATGTATACTATGTAAAAGGACTGGAAAGACCAGAGAAAATCATTAGAAAATAAACGAAAAATCTACCAAATAACACTGGAAATAAATCTGTGTATGAGTGTATGTATTCATGAGTATAGAAGAAACTCATGAGGCGAAACTTACGAATCAATCACCTAAAAAAGACATAATTGCCTGAAACACATGTAGTACAAAAGTATATTAAATAATGATAATAATAGTAATAACTTATATCACACATCTTCATAGATGCATCAGGATGGGTCATCAGTGATGTTTCCTTTGGGTTCACGGGGGGTTTCGGGTCTTGCAACATCAAACTCCCTCGCATAAATGGCCCAGTTGGCATCGATCTTACGCCAACTTCCTGCGTATCTTTCACACTAGACAATTGCCAGCAGAAATGGCTCTATTTTTGGATATCATTTTTGAATTTTCGCAACAGCTAATCAGAGCATGGCTGCTTTGATGACTGCTGAAGCTTTCCATTAAAATTAGGAGGCCACTTTGCCCTTCTTTTCTCGGCTGCGATGACGTCATTATTCAGCTATTTATTCAATCCGGTATGTAGTTGTTTTTTCCCCTCCCTGAAACTTACAATAAAAAATACTGTACATAAATATAGAATTGCGATTAAAACAGACTCCGATAATAATAATGACAAGAGATATCAATGAACTTGAAATGAATATAACCAAGAAAGGGTGACGCTAAACGATGAATACACTCTTCGCTTAAATAGAGAAGTGTATGAGAGTTTAGTGAATATCTTTTTTTAAGTTTTAGAGCTAAACTATTGAATTAAGTACTATCCTCATGCTTTCGAATGGTAAATGTAAGTTAGAGAAGAGAAGAAAATAGGGAAAGAACGCTGAATAATTGCAGTGAGTCCGCATGGAAATCAGCGGAAGGCATAAAATGGTCACATGACTCTTCTATCTTGAAATACCACTTATCAGGTGCAGATAGGGAAGATATAAATGATATAACTAACGTGAAACGCCGAACATTAATTATTAATGAATAACACCTAATTGCTCTTGGTTTATGCAATTAAAGAACGTCAATAAGTATTATTAACACATTCAATTAAAACTACCTGGTTTTTAAAAGCAAAAAGTAAATAGTTGGATTTTAACTAAGTTAAGACTTAGCTAATTTTAGGTGAATCTTTTTTGTGACCAGCGCAAGTGTTCCCTTACTATTAAGAGTACATGGTCACATCTGTGATAGAGGTGCAGAGGATAAATAAATCCAGGGTGTTGTATAGCAAACATATACTATTCATGACCAAATGACAAATCGAAACATAATTCCTCATAGGAACCAGACAACAGGTACGGGTGCCATGATCTGCAGATGGTCCCCTATTAGCGGACAGTGGGATCCGATCGCCATCTTACGAATATTGACAGTTCTAATTTCAGGTACACAAACAATGGCTGAATCGACCTCTCAACCCAGACACCGTCGGAAAAAATGAACGTGGGAAAACAACAAAAATGTACTTAACTGTTATCGTAAGAGTAATCCTAAATAACAAGGGTATGGGGAAAGAATAATTAAACTTAGGATAATGATCTTGTCATGCCATTAGTACAGATATCCCTAACCCGCTCTCGCCATCCCTCCCTACCGTTCATCGCTTCCGGTAGGCCTCCAGGGTTACATCCTGTATCCTCACAGAGCTGCTGTATGTAGGTTCGAGCTGGCCGCCCTGCTTTTGCACGGCCATGTGAAGGGGTCTATAGAAGTATATCTCTTATGAGTTCGTTCCGACTTCTCCAGCTGTGTCCTCCATGTCTGGTTCGTCTAACTTGGATATCTTGGACATTCGTGATGGGTAGTATGTGTCCGTACAGCTGCTGCTTTGTGGGGTGTTGCCTCCTGGACTTGTTAAATATTGCTCGCAGCATTCTTGTGTAGCTGCCGTCAAGCTTTTTCTTCAGCCGTTTAGTTAGCGTCCATGTAGTGCATCCATATAGCAGTATCGACCCGATCGTTGCTTGGAAGAAACTGGGTTTCGTTTCATCGGTCCGTTAGATATAATGCAAAAAGCCAAAGACTTGCTGACCAAGCTAGAATGTTGTAAAAGAAATCGTAGTTTTCTTACATTGAGATATTAGAAATATACTAACTAGTAAATAGAGAAAATTATCAACAAGACCCTACAACCTGAACCGAAACTCTAAATAATAAAAAAAAGTTACCCCTTTCTAACCTGAAACACAAAATAATGAAAACTGAAACATCACATCAACTAATACTGCCAAACAAACGTTAACACAAAAGGCAAAATAAATGTAGCGTTAATGAAGCCATTCGTGATTGAAAATAAAATAAAATTACAATATTTCAGGAATCATAACTGGAAAAAAATCAAGGTACAAACCGAAAAGGTAAAAAAAAAAAAATCATGATCATATATCCCAACTTGAATATCATTAAGTTAAATGACCTGATCTGTGCTGGAGCAAAATTAGTTAATGATAAAATCGGTGAGCTCCAAAGGAACTTGAAAAGAAATACAAAAAAGAAGGACAGGTAAAGAAATTACGACATTAAGCAAATGTACTTAGGAAAGAGAAATAAAAAACACGGGAATATGTTGGAAAGAAAAGACTTTTAAAAAAAAAAACAGCAGAAAAATCTTGCAATACAATGTGAAGAGATAAATCAACAGATATTGGCGAAAGAAAGGAGACTTAAAAGACACCGAAACAATGTCAAGTAATGCAACCAAAACAGATCTTTCCAAAATAATGAGTGAAAATTCTACTTATAACTAGGAGAACAATGTACGAAGACATACCAACAACTGGATGAAAACGAGGCAAAACAATTCTGTAGTAAAATATGGCAAAATAAATAACATAACAGAAAATCCGAATGAATAAATAATATGGAAAATAATTACAAGGATTTGAAAAAGCTCTTATGCGGACATACACTTTGAATCACTCAGGGGAACGCTGAAAAAGAACCGAACTGAAAACACCAGGCCATGATGGCAGACATGGAATCTGGTTTAAAAAGTTCTTTTTCATCCACAACAGACTGGCTCATGAACTGAGTAGATGCTTAGAAGAAGCAAATATCAAGGAAACGATGTTTAAAAGAAAGACTACATTGGTCCAAAAAGACGACCTAAAAGGAACTGTTCTCAACAATTACAAACCATTAGTGTATCTACCAACAATGTGAAAAAGCATAACGTCACAAGTTATGAAGGAAACAATAACTGAAGGAAAGACCACTTTGATGCAAAAATACACCCAAAAAGGAACAATATGAAGGAAACAATGACTAAAAGAAAGACCACATTGATCCAAAAGGACCCATCAAAAAGAACTGTCCTCAACAATTACAGACCATTAGTGTATCTACCAACAATGTGGAAAAGCATAACGTCACAAGTTATGAAGGAAACGATGACTGAAGGAAAGACCACATTGATCCAAAAAGACCCCCCAAAAGAACTGTCCTTAACAATTACAGACCATTAATGTGTCTACCAGTGATGTGGAAAACCATAACAGTACAAGTTAGAGAGGATATATATTACTCATTGATAAGCCAAGAATAGTTTTCCAAAAAACAGAAAGGATGCCACAAGTGAACAATAGGAAAAGTGGATCTACTGTACATTAATCCTCAAGGAAAGCAACATGAGACGGAATAATGTAGCTATGGCATAAATCGACAACAAATAGGCCAACGGAATGGTCCCACAAAACTGGACAATAGTCTATCTAAGAATGCACAAAGTATCAGACGAAGTCATAAATTTCTTCCCAGAAGCAATAAAAACGTGGAAAATGGAACCGACAACAGGAGGAAAAACATAGGCCGTGGTGAAAATTAACACAGTAATGTTCCAGGGAGATGCATTTTCTCTATTACTATTTGTAATAGCGATAATGCCACTCAATCGCACACGCAGAAAATACATAGGAAACTACAAATTTATTAAATTGCAAGAAAAAAATCAATCAACTAATATACATGGATAACCTCAAGTTGTTAGAAAAAATGAAAATTAATTGAAAACTATAATATGAAAAAAGAAGAATATACTGCCAGGATATAGGAATGGAATTTGGCCTAAAAGATCTATCAAGTAAATGATGAGAAACGGAAAACAACAAATAACGGAAAAATTAGAACTGCTAACTGAAGAAAGACTCATAACGCTTGCTACTTCCGTCTTCACAGCTTCACAGCGGGTGGAAAACCCCTCAGTGAAGCTCATCCTACATGGGTGCCGTAATTTACGGCTGTCTTTAAATCGTCATGTCTGTGCTTCAACTTATTTTTCTTTTTCTCTTTTCTAGCCCCCGTCCACTCCCCAGAAGCTTTTCCGTTTGAGTTTCTTCCAGCCACTCAGAACTCATCGCCGATTTGCTGCTGATATATTTCTATTTTTAACCCTTGCCATCCGCTGTTTTCCGACCAAGACCTATCCATTCGTTTCTCCCTTATATCCTCCTCCTCCTCCTCTCTCTCTCTCTCTCTCTCTCTCTCTCTCTGCTTGCCTCGATTATTTTTCTCTCTTTTCACCATCCAGTGGTCGATTAATAAATCATAATCAACTAAAGACCCTAATTATTTTACAGAGTAAGAAGTCCAAACTTGAGTAATTATGGTATGAAGATTCCCTGTTATAGGCTTATGAAACTCTATGTCCGTCTGTCACTTTTCCTTTTTCTATTTCTATCTATCTATCTATCTATCTCAAGTCACTCGAATCTTTATATTGTTTTTGAAAACTTGGCAATGCTGATAGAATTACATTATTTCAATATTAAGAAGAAGGAAATGCATTAATTATTTCACAGATGCATGTTCATTGATTTCTTTTCTTTCTTTCCGTCTCTGTCTCTGTCTCTGTCTCAGTCTCTCTCTCTTTGTTTCTCTGTCTATCCTTCTTTATATATATATATATATATATATATATATATGTATATTATCAGGCTTTTTCCTTGAATCGGAATCTATCTAGATTTTTTGATTGTTTTTGCTAATGCACACACACACACACACACACACACACACATATATATATATATATATATATATATATATATATATATATATATATATATATGGAACCGGTGAACCTAGTCCAATTCCAGATGACGCAGATTTTCATTTCTCTTGGGAAACGCATGATTCCATGCTTTGTTCTTCCAGCTTACGTTTATATCTAGGTGGGGTAACCTGTCTAGACAACCAAAGATCTTTAAATAAAAGCTACAGGCCAATCTCCCTCTCCCCGGGGAAGGCATTTTACTTCCAGTGTCTCATAGAGCATAGGAAAATTTTAGTTCGGCAGTGGACCTATAGAAAAACTGATATGTGGAGGTGGGCGGGTGTAGATGTGCGAGTTTGCTTACCTGTATTCTTTTGTTATTGTATATTTGTATATTATAGAAAATGGAAATATGCTTTTCCTACTCGTCACCTTGACTCCTCGCAAGTTACGACTGACTTTAATATAAGATAAATAAGATCCAAAAACTAAACAAACAAAAATATTTCCAAAGATACATCATTTCCCAAAATAACTATGAAAGTAAAACATTAAATAATTTAGTTAAAAACTGGAAATCTGATCTTTGAACACACATCACACACCCACATGTCGAGCCACACTGAATCATTGTGATACAAAAAAACTGTCTGCGGATGACAATATATATATATATATATAATCTTCGGAGGAAATCCAAAGAGTCGGAGTATCCAATGTCTAATAAATATTACAATCAAATTTAATTGATAAAGTATAGATATATGTTTTTATGATAAGATTTAAAAAAAATAATGATATATGAAAAAAAAAAAAGATTAATAGACTTTTAAAAACTAGGAATTATCCCAATACTAAACCGTTTTTATTACACCGTTTTTCTGTAGGTAAAAAAAATCATGGAAGCGAATATTTAACTTTTTTATATTATAGATTTTTACTTACATTAATAAAATATCTATTACATATTGATTATTTATCCATAATGATTACTTAACATTCGACATGCGAATTACATATTTATTTTTTACTTATTACAATTGACTTAACATTCGATATTTTTAATAGTTGGGATAAGATTTGGTAAATTAAGATCAGCATTGAATTATGAGTTCCTGAAATTCGAATTATATAATTCATTATTGATAAAACATAATAGTTCAACGGAAGCATGATTTTATCTAAAGATTTAATAAGTCGCATACCACTATTTAAGCTTTCCATAATTGTTTTTTTTTAACTATCTGTAGGATTTAAATTAGAGGTAACGTTTTTTTTTTGTAAGATTGTATAAACATAGTATAAATGGAAAAATAGTTATAGATATTATTTCTCCACCGAAAAAAAAATTTTCTTGATTAAAAAATATGAAAAAATATATTCAAAATTATTTTAATTACTTTAATTGAAAAAATGATGCTATTTCAGTTACAGCAGCGAATTTGCTTTTATTTTGGCCAGAATAAGCCATTAAATATGAAATTATACCATACAATAGCATCATATCTTGTTTTTATCCATAAAACCACCACTTGCCTTCATGTTTTACAAATTCTTCCCTTCTTTCTAACAGCTTTAACAAAAGATGGTAGACCACCCCATTGATTCTTCAAACACTGAAAACGTTCTTCAAACTCTTCTATGCAATTCATCCTATTTTAATTCAATGGGAGAATGAGGTTGCAATTATTCTGTTATTTTTTTGCTCGACATAATTTAAAAGGTTTTTGGATCATTGTCTTGTTGAAAGTTCAATTCTTTTCAAATTATACTGCACCAGATGTTATAGCATATCATTGCAAAAATGAATGATATTATTCCTTTTTTATGGTTCCCTTAACCTGAATCAAATCTATTCTAGTTTCTCCAAAACATCCACACATCATAACAGAGACAATAGCATGCTTAACTGTTATAACCACTATGTTATCATTCAGTCTTTCACTTAGATTTCTTTGCACATCAACTCAACTTTTACGATTAGAATGCTCCAATTTGGACTCATCTCTCGTCAATACATTTTGCCAATCTTTCAATATCTAGTTGTCATGCTTCTTTGCCAATAATAGTCTTTTCTGATTATTCACATTCCGTTACAGGGGTTTATTTATAGCTATGGACCCACTTAGCCAAGTTGATCTAAGTCGATCTTGTACAGTTAAGAGTTAAAAAACTGTTAAAAACTGGATGTTGTTGAGAGGATTTAAGTTCAGCGATCAACACGAGATCATTTTTCATTTTATGTCTTTTGCTCTTAATAATAAAGTGCTTATATGAAGCTGTAGTTTTCACTGGTATTGCAGCAGCTATTTTTCTGTTAACATTACACCAGTTTTTAAGAGCATTTGTAAAGGAAACTGAACCCCATGTCGAGCAATATTAAACTTCTTGGCAATTTATCATTGAGAGTAGCCTTCTTTGAATACAATTTAGAGTTTTGCATTCACCTCGATACTTAGCTGCTTTAATTATAACTTTTATGCAAATTACTTAAAAGTAGAAAGAAATTATTGCTCGGAGGAGTCCTCATAGTTTAGTGGCGTACGTGCTGAACTGCAACCGTATAGTAAGCGAGTTAGAACCTTATTTGCGCTATTACGTTGAATATCGGACTAATAAACATGCAAAAGTAACGAACCTCTCTACACCAGATATGGGTTTAATAGTAGCTCTTCTGCTCTTTTACAATGAGGGTTTTGGCATTAAATAACTCAAGAAGTTTGATATGCCATCAAAGAAACCGAAGCCGAAAATTGATATTAAAAATCCTGTGAAAATACTGTTGAAAAGAAAGAGTTTTTTTTTTTTATTTAAGACAGCGAAGTTTTAACCAAAATGAGTTTTCCTTGTAAATAGCAACCAGTGTCAGTCCTAAATTAACATTTAGAACCTGTATCATTATTTATCTTTGTTAAACGTCTTCTAAGAGGTTTATGGGGAAATCAGAATTTTAAAAAATGTTCATAATTTAGCAAAATATATTGTGGACAGATGAATCAAAAATCGAAATTTCTGCTTGCAAGAGGAGGGTATACATGAGAAGAAACCCGGAAGAAAGACTTAAAAATAAAAGAAAATAGACTTTTTAAAAAAGTTTTACTTTCAAAAGTTCAAAACATATCACAGTCGACGAAGGAAATATCTGATTTTAACAACATCATTGCCAACTTACAATGGGAGGCTGTTTCATCTCTACTAAAACTTACGTCTATTCATGTGGATGACTCACTAAACGACTAATCTTTTTACATATCACCAACTGTCGTGTATGAAAGTTTTTTTGCCCCTACCAGGAGTGTTCTCTAGATTAAACCTTTGTTCTTGATCGCACAATGAAGAACCAGGGTCAATAATGATGAAATGTGGTTACTATAATATAAAGGTGGTAAAAAAATTACCTTTAAAATCACCATTAACATTTATTGGGATTTAATACATCGCGTCGCTCGCCTTAGGAAGAACACGCATCTCTTCCATTTTGTAAGGAATATTTGTTGTAGGATTGCAGTTTTAACTGGATTTTTACATAGCTTCTCACATCAGGTATTACACAGTGAAATTCTGCTGAATAATCGCAAAAGGAATTTCACTTATATGTAGTTAAATATATATACAGAAGGATATGCATGCAGATGAAACAAAGCAGATGCTAACGAAGCAAGTACCTGTTAAGTAATTATTGCTATCTGGAGCATAGAATTGTGTTTGGTTTACGCAACTTACAAGCCTCTCTGCTCAGTGTAGAAATATACAGAGGGCAAATGTTTTCGTGTGGCTTGGCTCGGTTTTATCGCACATCAACCATGGATTGTTATTTAATGCCAAATCTTGTTTTTTACATATATATTAAATATGATTTGTAAACACATTTTATTGATACACAAAGATAAGTGATACATATTTCTATTTCTAACAATTCAATTTAGTATTAGTTAACAAAGTTAAATGGTTCCAAGTACTCCTATGCATCATTAACAATTCAATTAACTATCAGTCATTAGTTTACAGATAGTTAAAAGATTAAACATTTCTATTTCAAACAGTTCAATTTAGCATGCCGTTTATTTGCATTCAGTTTAAATGTCAAACATTTTTATTTGACCCATAAATAGAACCCTATCAGTTGACCCATAGATAGAACCCTATCAGTTGACCCATAAATGGAACCCTATCAGTTGACCCATAGATAGAACCCTATCAGTTGACCCATAAATAAAACCCTATCAGTTGACCCATAAATAGAACCCTATCAGTTGACCCATAAATAAAACCCTATCAGTTGACCCATAAATAGAACCCTATCAGTTGACCCATAGATAGAACCCTATCAGTTGACCCATAAATAAAACCCTATCAGTTGACCCATAAATAGAACCCTATCAGTTGACCCATAGATAGAACCCTATCAGTTGACCCATAAATAGAACCCTATCAGTTGACCCATAAATAAAACCCTATCAGTTGACCCATAAATAGAACCCTATCAGTTGACCCATAGATAGAACCCTATCAGTTGACCCATAAATAAAACCCTATCAGTTGACCCATAAATAGAACCCTATCAGTTGACCCATAAATAGAACCCTATCACTCCTGGACAGAGTGGGCTTAGGAGCGAGAGAAATGAAGGGGTACTCCGCATTTTCCAAAGCTCCAACGTTACTGAAGCCTCAAGATCCGATTGTTTAATGTCATATAACTAGGATAGTGTTTTTTTTTTCTATCTGTGGGGATACAATTGGTGTAATCTACAGGCTCAGCAGATTGGGATCCCGAAGGGAAGTGTTAAGATCCCTAGCCTTTTGAATTTTTGCAGGTTTGACACGTGTAATAATAGACCGAAACTTAGCGGTCAGGAAGAATGTATGTCTTAACCAAACTCTTCTGCCTCTGCCTCTGCGAAGGATGCAACACAAGGTAGAATATATGAGCCAATGCAGGTTTGAATACAGATTTTTCCTTCTCCTATCAAGTCACCTAATCAAGGATAAATAGCCCATCCTATTATTTAACAATATCAACCGGAAGATGGAATATTAGATTGGAAAGAAAGTCTTATCGTGTTTAAAAATGGAAAATAAACAAATCCTTTGATCTTATTTGATATATTCAACCGCTTTTTACGCTATTGTTAATTTGGCAGAGTAAATTCCGGTTTTCCTACAAAGAAACGCTCAACAACAGAATCTGCACAATTAAAAAGATGAGTAAAGGTGGTTAGAACTAAAAAAAATCCTTCTGCTAGACTGGTTGCTAAACCAAAGCTAAACAATTCAGCCTTCCCTAATATCTACCTATAACTAGCGGTCGGGAAGTTCCTATGGATTCTTGCTTTTTGTTATGACAGAATAAAGTGAAACTCTAACAGACTCAAACAGGATTTGAACTCGCGTCACCGATTCCATTTCTTTGTCAATAACATTTATTCTAACCCCGCAAGGGAAAAATGTATCGAATTCGTGACTTGAAAAGTGTTTCAATTGAATATAATGTGTACAAAAAGTGATGCAAATCTTAAATATCCTTAAAGCAGAATACAGAAAAAACATGAAAGAAAAAAAACACAAGAAAGTTGTATAAATGAGAGTCTCGTAGTTGCTAACATTGCATATGATTGCAACTAATGCTTTTAACATAGATTTAAGTAATTTTAAAGGATTTTGAATTATCTTTCATTTAGTTCATGTGTTGTATACTATATTACGCGTATACAAATATACACAGGGACATAATCAACTGTAATAACGACTTCAACAAACGAACGAACACACTTCTTAATAAAAATATCTCTCTCACACTTTATTCTTGAAAGGGTGATGTTTGTTGTGTGTGAGAGATGAGATGGAGACAGAGACAGACTGCTATATTGATCCAAGTTCTTCTCTCGACCATAGCAGCACTTCTTCCTCATCTTGGGTGGGTTGCTCAACCGTGGGTCACTGAGGGCTGCTAAGCCCTCAGTCTGCAAGCTGGTTCTCACGGTGGCATCCTCTCTCCGACTGTCTCAAACCGTCTGGATACCTGGTTATATTATTTTCTCACGTTCACCTGCTTCCGCTGCTCTTCGACTTATTTACACAGGTGCATCTCTTGATTAACGGATCGGTCGAGGGTCAATATATAACACATGTGAAACATATAAAATATTTCCTGTTCTATTTGTAGCTAGTAGGGTGACAAGCAGGCTGACGTTCCATTCCCAGCAAAAAGTGGTAGCAATATTTCACTTGAGGAAATTTTTTTTCGAAATTTATTCGATGAAACTTGATACTTTTAATCACTTAGAATATTTAAACTATTATCTTCTTCATTGTTATGCTCACAACGCCTCAGCCGATGTGACCTTCGGCCTTCTTTCGGTTTTGAACTCGGGAGCCCACACAGAACTTCGTACTGAAACCTTTATTTAATTTTGTATAGTAGGATATATGACACCACTGACATATTTGTTTGGTTAAAAAGTATTTCTGAGTGAAATGATCTGGAGGCTGAAGGTTCACTCCTAACTATTGGTAAATAACAATGACTATTTGCTAGAGCTTAACACTAGTACCCGTCTATGGTTAACGGAATTAGAAAAATCTACCATTGGAGATTAAATAAGGTGTTCGGCTCGATGTTCGGTGCGGGCTTCCAATGATACACCAAAAGGAGGACATATCGGCAGTATAACAATAACAGTATTAAGTATAACAATGAAGATGAAGATAATAGTCCGATAATTCTTAAAATAACATAAGGAAGTTTCTTTCGCATTCATGAATTACCTTCTCACTTATGAATCACATAATATATTGTGGATTGTCACATTTCTACTTAATTCCTATTGACAGAGAGACATTTAATATTTTACCATTTTTAGTGCGTAGAGTGTTTGTCAATGGTCCGAAAGACCGGGGTTCAATCCCAGATCAACTCATACCAAAGACTCAAAAAAGGGTACCTTAGGTCTCCTTGCTTAACACTTAGCATTATAGAGTACGGATCGTTGATAAGTGCAGCAATCCAGGGAAAGCAGTAGAACTCTCATCTACACATTAGTGTAGTACCTATTTAAAAGGGAACCTTCGGGTCGTCCTCGAGTAAGATTGGTCTACTTCCACACACACACACACACACACACACATATATATATATATATATATATATTAAAATAAATTGATCATCAATCAGCTTCATTTCAAAAAGTTTCATGCATTTGAAAAATACAGTTTTCAAATGAGACATTCGTTTTTTGTTCATCATGTATTTGGAAAAAGACTATAAGAATATCGTATTTTTCAAATACATGAAGCTTTTAGTAATGAAGCCAGGATGATGAGGTGGAAACACAATTAATATTAGGTTTTATCCTGCTCTACTGGCCATTATGTGAGGACATTCTTTATTTAAGAAAACATCTATATATAAACATCATACAATTCACTGGAATATTTTATATCAGAAAAGATTTCATGTATATGAAGAGTAAACTTTCTCTTTCTATTTTGACTTTTTTCTCAATTAGCCCCTCTCAGGTTTCTTATATTTTCTTACAATGACATCAGATATGTTTATATCAATAATTTATTGTTAAATGCAGTATAACTTGATAAGAAAAATAAAGCCAAATTTAGATAATGATACTGTTTACTGGATTAGATAGCGTAGTGTGTGTGTTTAAAATAGTTATGCCTCTAGAGTCTTGAAAGCCAGTTTTCAAAATATTAGCTTTTGCAATATGAGCTTAGTTTAATTTAAAGTAGGTTGACAAAAAAATATGCAATTACGAAAATAAATAAAAGCAAAAAACATAAAATCTAAAGGCGGTTCATTTTCTTTTTCCCGAATGTAAACGCAGTCAACTTTTTACCATTACACAAATGAAGTGAGTGCAAATTAAGAAAGAAACAATGAAAAGAGAAAAAAAAAATAAGAAAGGAATATAAATAAAAGAAAGATGAGGTCACGAAACTCTCATCTTGAGCTTCGAGTCCAACAGGCTGTTTCACAGACCATTTCGAATTGTTAGTATTAATAGTAGAGCATAATAACACTGAGTCTCTCCAATTAATTGAAAACTTACAAGTCTCTTGAGGAGACTCGGAAAAAAAATCATTGCATCAGTGTAATTACATTTTACACGATAATGTGATCTAGTTTTGTTTAAATTTTTAGGGCATTTTTAAAAGAAAATTTTTATAAAAACAAAATACGCATTTTGATTTTGTATGAATTCAAGTAAGGAGAAAACCTTAAAGAGAAAGATATGCGTTCATAAAATGAGAAGAAGAAGAAGAAGAAGAAGAAGAAGAAGAAGAAGAAGAAGAAGAAGAAGAAGAAGAAGGTGATGAGGAAGGATAAAACGTGCAATTCTTAAAAAATACTCTGTTTAAGGTGAAATATAATGAATATAAAATAAAGTAAACAGAAATGTTTGTTTTATTTTTGTTTATTTATGTCAAGACAAAAGAAAAAAAATGAATAAAAATCTCATTACACATGTAAATTATATCACTTTATTTAATTACACGGAGATAATTTTCACGTATTAAATACTGACTCGGAAACCGTTTTGGCAAGACGAGTTCAAGTGGAATCGTGAGTGTGAACTTCTCACAAATACATTAGGGAAAATTATGGATTAGTATTTCTCCAACTACTCATAAAATAGTGAATATGTGGTTCTAGATTGGATTCTGAGTACCAAGTCTAGGTACTCTCTTCAAAGAACATTAATGGTAAAGGAAAGTTTACTAAAAGATGAACCTGTGAATATACGATCTATTGGCTATAGCCCTTTCAATTTTCTAATTCTTGTTACTGCTGCACCGAGGAAAATTCCACAAATACCTGATTAATTGGTTTGGTTTAGTTTTATGAAATTCCAACTATTGTAGGATATTTAATCTCAAATCAATTCTTATACATATAAACAGCTATATTTCAAGCAATTCAATTTAGCAGAAACAGAGTTTCTTTCTGTTTACACTAATGCTAACTTGAATTGTTTTAAATAGAACTGTTTTTAAATTTAGCTAAGTATTTAGCTTCAATGTCAAAAACAGTTCTATTTCACGCTACTCAATTTTGTCAAAAAAGTCTAAAGGTTCTAAGTATTGCTCTGTATCACTAACACTTCAAATAAACATCAGTCATTTATTTTCACACGCTGAAATGTAAGAACAGTTCTATTTCAAGAAACTCAGTTTTACAAAAATAAACAGTTTAAATATAAAAACAGTTCTATTTCAAACAATTAATTTTACCATCAGTCCACAGTTTAATTCTATTTGACCCATTGTTATGTGGGGTAGAAAATAGGAGAAATATATTTTTTCATGTACATTACAAATGTGTTTTATTTGTCCTTATTATTCCGAGACGAAGAATAAAATTGGTAAGGAGAGGCGCCAAGCATACCCTTTCTAATCACGCATGACTTGCTCGGTTGTTCACGAGGCTAAAGGAGGAAGAGAAAAGAAAAACGACGACGACAAGAAATGGAATTGCAAGTCAACCCCATTCCACTATTTACCCATCTCGGCTAGCCTTGAACTCTAGGAGTGAACTTTGGGTGACCTTATCAACCACGTGTCCGGCTCTAAGAGTCAGGGAAGAGACCCTTCTGGTTTTTGACTGGCAAAGTGACAACAGTAGTAGCGGTCCTGACTTCGAGGCGTCAACATCCATCCAAGAGCTCCGTTTCAATACACCCGAAATGTGACTAAGAAAAACACAGCAGAAACCTAACATCTCGTGGCACTTAAGTTCAAGCTCCTACAAGAAAAAAAAAGAACGAAAGAAAGAAAAAAGGAACGAAAGAAAAAAAGAACGAAAGAAAAAAGATTATTAACAAGTCCTAAACCCTCAGTGAGTTTCATATTTCTTTTGCCTCTATGTGTCTACCTTGCAAATCTGTTTGAGTTGTGATTCGTCTCGGACTTCATATATACATAGTAACGTTAGTTTTCCATCCACTTTTGTTCTTAATGCCTTTTTTTTATTCTTATTTTTCCCTAATTGAATTGTTAATGTTATAATAAATTTTGTTGTTAAATCTTCAAATTGTGTTATGTTGGTTTTGTGAGTACTTGTCGCTTATTCCGCTGTGATTTACCGAGAGTCTTCGAGTGAAGAAATTCCCTTCCCATAGTTCACCCTTTTTTTTATCGAACCTTGGAACATTCTCGCAATTTTATAGATATATTTTTTTATTATTCTCGTTACGTGCCTGTTTTTCGCAGTCCCAGTGAAAGCCGGTTCGTAACACCCATAGATATGACCCTATCAGGTGCTACTACTCCGGGCCAAAGTGGACCTGGAGGCGTTGGCGATGAAGGGGTACTTCATATTTCCCAAAGCTCTGGCGTTATTGGTGCTTCAACATTAGATTGTTTAGTGTCAAATTAAAGACACTTGTTTGGGGCGGTCTTATCCATCTGCAGCATCAGCAAATTAGACCACCTGATTAATTTCTCTTTTGAGATGGTAACACGTACTTTTGGTACGTATTTAAAATAACGTAACGCAGTTTCTTCCAGGCGGCGGTCGTGTCAATACTGCTGTATGGATGCACTACTTGGACGCTGACTAAACGGTTGGAGAAGAGGCTCGACGGCAATTATACAAGAATGTTGCGAGCAATATTGAACAGGTCCTGGCAGCAACACCCCACACGGCGCCAACTGTATGGCCACCTACCACCTATCACGAAAACTATACAAGCTAGACGAACCAGACATGCCGGACACTGCTGGGGAAGCAAAGAAGAGATCGTAAGTGATGTGCTCCTGTGGACCCCCGCATATAGCCAATCAAAAGCAGGACGACCAGCTCGAACATTTATACAGCAGCTATGTGATGATACGGGATGTAACCCCGAAGACCTGCCGAAGGCGATGAATGATAGGGAGACGTGGAGAGAGAGGGGGTCAGGGATATCCATGCTAGCCGCACGTCATGATGATGATGATGATGAACCTTAGTTACATATGGAATAGGAATTCAAACGTCACTTTTAAATGTTATTATAAAAAAAATCTATAAGGGCAACTTTGTCGTAATAATCGTACAGTTAAAAAAAGATGATTAATAAAATTATAACTTGCAAATATATAATCGTTTGGTTGGTGTTTGGGTTTTATGGCATATCAACCTTTGTTGGTTATTTAACGGCAAATCCATTTTTATGCAAATTGTTATCTTTCAAACAATTCAGTTTAGCATAAGTACACAGTTTAATTGTCAAAAACATTTCCATTTCAAGCTATTCAGTTTATTCAAACAATTCTAATTCAGCTAATTCAGCTAATTTAGTTTAGTATAAGTACAGATTTTATTTATACACAGTTAAATGTCAAAACAGTTCTATACTAAACAATTCAGGAGAGTTTCAATGTCAAAAACAGTTCCATTCGAACCATTCAGTTTAGCATACGTATGCAGTTTAAATGTAAGAATAGTTTAATTGTCGAAAACATTTCTATTTAACTTTAATCAAACAGTTCTAATTCAAACAATTCAGTTTAGTATAAGAATGCAGTTAGTTCTATTTATCCCATAGATAGGGCCCCATCAGGTGCTACCACTCCGGGCCAGAGTGGACCTGAGAGCAATGGCAATGATGGGGTGCTCCCCATTCCCCAAAGCTCTAGCATCACTGAAACCTCACAATCGGATTGTTTTGTATCATATTCAGGACACTCATCCGGTGTGTGGGGGGTGCAGTCGGTGTATTCTACATCCCCAGCCAACTGGTCAATATATTATCGGGTATAAGTTATAAGTATTGGATTGCAATATATCATTCCATAGAAAAGAGTAGACCGAAGACTAAAAAAAAGAAAGTAATTTGTGAAAGCAAAGAAAGAAAGAAAGATAACGAAGAGTAAAAATATTTATTAAGACAATTTTACAATAGGTTTATAACTTGAATATATTTATGAAACAATATGAAATTTATATCATTATTTAAAGTTATACGTCTTTACCAACTTATACATAATTATTATATCATCAAAGTATTGATATATTTTCAGTATTAGTATTATTAATGTTCTCATTATATTTGTTGGTAAACACACACACATACACACACACACACACACACTGATATATATTCATGAATGCACTCACGGACATACCCCTATCATTCCAACACATACAGGACGGTATTTTTTTACGCAGAGTAAAGTTGCTAAAAATTTCATTCTCCTAGGTTAGTTGCATAACCCATATAAAGAACTAAGTCTACCCTACTATTTACTCATAGCTTGTGGAGAAGAGCTGCATTCACGACTTTCCCCGGGGCATTAGCTTCAAATGAAATGCAGATATCTTCAAGGATTTTAATTTGTGTCGACTATTCCATCAACTACGATGAAAACCGTTTTACTAACCGTATATATATATATATATATATATATATATATATATATAAGTCATTATGGAAGCGTTCGTGGTTTAATGGTTTCCACTGTAAAAAAAAAAATGGACACAGTAACCCGAGTTCAAATCCTGAACGAGGCTCTCTTCATTTCATATAGCGCTAATAACTTTGAGAAAGGCATGAATCTAATTATTCTCTATGCAGCTATGAGTACTTCTAATATGCACCTTAATACATTTAGCGTCGAAGGGTGTCGTCTGCGATGTTTTGCTTGGTTCCTTGGAGAGTTTCAGGTCTTCTAACATCATTCTCCCCTCCCCAGCAGACCCTATCAGAGATTATCAATCTCTGGCACATCATCCAGTTAACACAACATAGGAAAAAAAGGGTAAATTGAATAAACTTTTTATTTATTTGGACGATTAATGACCGCTCATACGCGCATCCGATCGGTTGTTGAAAACAACCAATCAAATACATTGATCGACCTATTTTAGCGATCTGCGAGGACATTACCACTTTTTTAACATATGGATAGTTCGAAATTATTCATTTAATCTTGCAATGGCAAGCCAATTAGTAAACGAAAAAATTAATGATATTTTAAACTCGGCTATAAAAATTGACCTTGTGAGGCAAACTGCTTGTGTGTGTGTAGGTATATATATATATATATATATATATATATATATATATATATATATATCCCAGACGAGTTGTCAGAGAGCTGAAAGGTGGTGCATCAACCGATGATTTTTTAATGCCCACACTTGTATAGATTTAATCAACTGATAATGAAAATCCTCAGTAAAAAATCATAAAGTTGTTAGCGACCGTAGTCGACGGCGACCAGCAGGCTCCCTTTTCAATGGGCTACTCCTTTCCTTGGATTGCTCCACTTTACCCTTGATACATACTTTATATTGCTGAGTATTAAGCAAGGAGGTATCAAGTACTATTTTTAACGACTTCGGTATGACGCAGCCTGGGATTGAGCCCAGGTCTCGTAGACCATTAGCGAACACTCTACCCACTAGACCATTAGCCGGTTTAATAATCATAGGTTCAAGTAAATATCCCTAATACAAATAATATACGGTATTATGGTATCAAGTATTTCAATTTAATACTCATAATTTGTACATGGTTATATATTTTCAAGTAACTATTTCTGTTTTTTTTTTTTCTGAGAACCGAGTCGAGTTTCTCAGAAAAATTAGAAATAGGAAAGCTGCAGGACTGGACGAAATTCCCCCGGAAGTATGGAAGACCAGACAATTCGACGACATACTGCTCCGACACTGCAACGCAGTATACAATCAAAATCCGATAGATAGATGGACGAAGGGATGCATACTCCCCTTCCCTAAAAAGGGGGACTCCGGATTAGCCAAAAACTACCGAGGCATAACACTTACATCCATAGCTGCCAAAATGTACAATGCCTTACTACGAAACCGCATAGAACCCAAAATCGACAACATACTTAGAAAAAACCAAAATGGCTTCCGAAGAAATAGATCTACGACCTCACAAATACTAACCATCCGCAGAATCCTTGAAGGTGTACGGGCAAAGAACCTACAAGCGACATTAATATTTGTCGACTTTACCAAGGCTTTCGACTCCATTCACAGAGGAAAGATGGAACAAATCCTACTAGCGTACGGCATACCTAAAGAAACCGTAGCGGCAACAACGATTCTCTATAGAAACACTAAAGTAAAAGTACGATCACCAGATGGAGACACAGAATACTTCGACATTGTAGCAGGAGTACTACAAGGGGACACGCTGGCTCCGTATCTCTTTATCATTTGTCTAGACTACGTACTTAGAACATCGATTGACAAAATCAAAGAGAATGGCTTCGAACTGACGAAGAAAAGAAGCAGAAGATACCCCGCAACAACAATTACCGACGCCGACTACGCCGATGACATAGCGATACTGGCAAATACACCTGACCAAGCCGAAACACTTCTGCATAGCCTGGAACGAGCAGCAGCAAGCATAGGCCTCCATGTTAATGCACACAAAACGGAATATATGTGCAATAACCAAACGGGGGACATCTCCACTCTAGAAGGAACCCCTCTTAAACTCGTAGACAAATTCACGTACCTAGGAAGCAGCGTCGAATCAACCGAAAAGGACATCGAAACGAGGTTAACGAAAGCATGGACAGCTATCAATAGGCTATCGACTATATGGAAATCAGACCTAACCGATAAAATGAAACGCAGTTTCTTCCAGGCAGCGGTCACATCGATACTGCTATATGGATGCACTACATGGACGCTAACAAAACGGCTGGAGAAGAAACTAGATGGCAATTACACAAGAATGCTGCGTGCAATCCTGAACAAGTCCTGGCAGCAACACCCCACAAGACACCAACTGTACGGCCACCTGCCCCCTATCACGAAAACTATTCAAGTTAGGCGAACCAGACATGCAGGACATTGCTGGAGAAGCAGAGATGAACTCATAAGAGATGTACTCTTATGGATCCCCACACACGGCCGCGCAAAAGCAGGACGACCAGCACGAACGTACATTCAGCAGCTATGTGAGGATACAGGTTGTTGTCCTGAAGACCTACCGAGGGCGATGAACGATAGGGAGGAGTGGCGAGAGAGGGTCAGGGATATCCGTGCTGCCAGCACGATATGATGATGATGATGATGATGATTTCTGTTTACGAATAATCATTTGTTTGCATTGATATATAAATTCTAATGACGAATAATGATGTTCCCGAGTAAACAATGATAGCTTTATGTAAATATTCTTAATAGAAATAATTTACAATTATATAGACTCGAATACATCAATTTAATACTAACAATTCATACAGGATTATACATTTTCAATCAATTATCTCCGTTTAATTAAACTTATTTGTTTGCACAGTTATATGTATTCTAGTAAATAATAATGATAATCCTTTGTAAACAAACATAGCTTTAGGTAAATATTTTTAATGCTTATAAACTACAGTTATATGTTTTCAATACTTGATCTACTTGGGTTAGAGTGAACCTGGAAATAATTGACTATGAAGAGGTATTCATACCTCCTCAGATTTTCAGAACTGGAGACTCTCCATCGGATACAGTTTAATGTCACGCCAAAGACTCACTTTTTGGAAGAGGGTCTTACTTCTCTGTAGGTGATACCATTAGTGGATTCTAAACCTTGTTGTCAGGGCAGGGATGTGTTTTAGTAAAGTTCGAGGAACTTATATTACCCATCGTATCTTATTTTTCAACTGGCCCTCGGATAATACGGCAAAAGACGAAGGTGATTGCCTGAAATAGTCAACACCTTTCCTCCAGGAGTTTTTTTATTTAATTGACACGAACGCGTCGCCCAGAAGAATTTCAGCTTGTTAATTCTGTTCAATTTTGTGCTGCTCCAATACATTCGGCTATTTTGTATTCCTGCATGAATCAATAAAAGCAATTACAATAATGTCTTTATGTCTATTTATAAACGTGGGTAGCAAATTGTAGTGTAAAATTGGGACAGTTAAACAGAGATATTAATGGCACAAAGTGATGCAACGGAACTGGTATTTGGTCGGGAAGAAAAAATAAAAAAGTGAGCCATCATTAGAATAGAGGTGTTTTTGCATTCGTCTGGAAAAAGAAAAAAAATCACTGATTATACAAAGAATTCAAGACAAGGTTCATATCAGTATTCAAAAGACTTTACTTAGTCTTGTAAAGAGGTCTCATGATTTCTTTGTTTAATGGCATATCAGCATTCGTAGGTTATTTAATGCCAAATCCATTCCTGCCGAAGAACAGCAGAGATACATTATAACGCATAGCTGATGAGAAGGGGAAAAGGGATTTCAAACACTTCCCATCAATTAATATATGAATATTCATTACTACTACTCATCTCTGAAGAGTTTTGTTATAAATTACATCCAAGTTTTCATTGTATAATGCTCCCTCAGAAGTCATAAAAACTTGGTATCTTTGGTTTAAAGTAAAATCAAATAGGGTTAAAGTAAGATACTATTCTAATAAGATTGCTTTACTACTTATATAATTGGGCATATATAGACCGAGTGTCCGTCAATGATCCGCGAGGCAGAGGTGCAATCGCAGGTCGAGTCATACCAAGGACTCAAAAATTGTGCTTGATTCGGCCTTGTATAAAACTATAAGGTAGGGATCAAGGAAAAAGTGGAGCAATCCAGGGAAGGGAGTACCGCTCTTCTCAACACCTCGGTGTAGTAGCTATTGAAAAGGGAGCCTTTGGGTAGCCCTCGACTTTGGTCAGCAACCTTACTTTTAACTTAAATTTCCCAAAGGCACTTATCCGAAAGTGAACGTAACATTGCGACTGGTGTCCGAATAAGCTTACAGCAGTCCAACACTTTAGTCATTACGTCATATCAGCCCAACGCTTTAGTCATTACGTCATAGCAATCCAACACTTTAGTCATTACGTCATATCAGTCCAACACTTTAGTCATTACGTCATAGCAGCCCAACACTTTAGTCATTACGTCATAACAACAAACACTTTATCCATTACGTCATAGCAACCTAACACTTTTGTCATTACGTCATATCAGCCAACACTTTAATCGTTACATCATAACAACCAACACTTTGGCCATTACGTCATAGCAGATCAACGCTTTAGCCATTACGTCATAGCAAACCAACATTTTAGTTATTACGTCATATCAGCCAACACTTGACCGTTACGTCATATAAGTCAACACTTTAGCCATTACGTCACAGCAACTCAACACTTTAATTATTACGTCATAACAGCACATCGCTTTAATCATTACGTCATAGCAGTTCAGCGCTTTTGTCATTACGTCATATCAGCCCAACACTTTAGTTATTACGTCATAGCACCCTAACGCTTTAGTCATTACGTCATAGCAGTTCAACACTTTAGTTATTACGTCATTGCAGTCCAACACGTTTGTCATTACGTCATAGCTCTTACAATACTGGGTGTTCTTAGATACTTACTCATCTTAATACTAAACTTATTCTAACATAATAAACTTTGGTGACATACATGGCACCAGTATTTTCCCCATGGTTTTTGCTTATATCACATTGCAAGGACCAGTGCTTTCTACAGAGCTTCATATTCTTTAAGCTTTGCTTAGTCTGGAAGAAAGGCCACAAGTTCTTTACAATAACCATTATTTCTATAAAGTCACTCCTCGAACTGCTGACAGTTTTATTGCTGCTTTTCCCCCGGCGATTTAGATAAAAACGGTTCTGCATTAATACCAGTTATTTGATGGGCTTTGTTTTTTCTGACACATGGGCTCAAGCCTGCTTACAACTCATAGTATTCCTAAGTAATCACTCATCTTAAAAGTAAACAAACTCAAGTCTACTCGGCTGGGGCTGCTGAATACACCGACTGCATGGTCAAATTTAAATTTCTTGCACGTCTTCCAGTGGATCACCTAGCTGATCCAGTCGTGTCTAGTCTTATATTCCTTCTGCGCTAATTTGCTGCATTCGCTTATTATGTGATTGATGGTTTCAGTTCCGGTTTATTTCTAGATTTTTACGATTCTTCACCAGGTCTTTATCCAAGATCTTGGATGAGTAAAGATAATGATTATATTTATTCAATGATCTATTCACACTGTCGGTTTATTTTATGTTATTAATAACATTGATAGATCTCTCTGAAGGAGATGAGTAGTTCCGCCGATTGCAATTATTTGTATATCATACAGGCTTTGATTATCTGGTGTTTTGTAAATATGTTTATCAGTTTCTTTCTTAATCATACACAGGGTTCGAACTATTACTTTCACGGGAGTAGTTTTAATGGGCCGATATTTGTCTCTGCATCCCACCAGACAGGAACTGACACAAAGTCAATGACCCTAAGATCGGATTATAGAGGGGTTTGGGAGAGGGGAAGGTTGGGCACGAGACGAGGCTCGAACCCTGCTTGACTAAGCTGGTCATCGGCCCACTTGGTGCAATGTGGTTTTGATGAGCCGAGCTGGACATGGATCCAAACATGGATCGAGGCACCGATGCTTGATTATAGATTGCAGTGCTTTACAATGACGACAAAGGTGTCACTGATGCAGCTCGACCATCCGAAGGTGGCCGAGCTAAAGTCAGGGACCTTTTGGCCTCAGGTTTCCCTTTGCTGGACAATGCCCGCTGGGTTCAAAGCCAAAAGCAAATTAATGCCATCGGTAGTTTTTATTAGCCATATTTTTTAGGATTTCTATTACCAAGCTTTTGTATTGGGTTAAGTCATAAATAATTTCTGTTTTAGTTAAATATAATTCGTTCTTAAATGATTTAACAATTCCTTTCCATCAATAGTTTATTTGCCATTATTTTGAATCACCGTTTGCCATTCATCAGGTAGCTTGTATATTACTTTTTACTAAAATTCTGCTGTTTTCGAGTTCACGAGGTTTTCCACAAACTTTTATACTTTAACTTCTTTACAAAGATTTTTTGGCATTCAGAGCATTTACTAAAAAAAATGGAAGTCACTTGATGCAAGGTTTGGTTAATATGGTGGATAAGGTAGGAAAGACCAGCCTAAATCCAATAATCTTTCCTGCATAAATTTTGCTGAATATTGTCTTGTATTTTTATTGAGAAGTATAGCATTTCTCCCATTTACAAGTTCGAAGAGTTCTCTTGGAAGTTATTTTATGTACATGTTGCAGCTGTTGAAAGTATAAGTCTGCACTGAGTGTCTGATTGCAGTTTTAAAATCGTAATGAGCAATTCCCTTGTGAGCCCACCATACACACAGTCTGGCTTTTCTTCTATGGAGATTTGCTTTTAATGTTGGCTGCGGAGATACTTTGTTAAACATTGTTTTAAGACATATTTTTCGTCATTTATGATTCTTGAAAAATGCGTCATTTCTCACACTTGAAAAAAGTCTTGTTTTGGACTTGTAATATTCCTTATTCTTCTCACGAAGAGTATCAGGAAGCTAAACGTCTATATTGTTCACCTTTCCAATTTTTTTAAGTGAGGGAAAGTTGGGGATTAGGATGAGTTGAGCTCAAGTACTTATTCTCGAGTGTTTTTTTATGTGGATCGAGTTGTAGTAATGCTCTTAAAAACATGTTGATCGAGGCCTAAGGAGCGTCATGGTTTGAGTTCGTTTCCCAGTGACCAATCACCAAAACGAAAATTTGAAAACTAGTTTCGGAACTCTATCACTATTGAAATAAAAATGACTAACGAAGGTACTCATTAATCGGGTAATTCCTGGTTGTGTTTAAAAGGCTGGAAGTTTTTAATGCATTGTAACAAACTGCTTTGGATAAAAGGAAATCATTAATCTTTTAACCCAATATTTACTTATATTTTTATATATTTGATTGATAATTATTTATACTCCTTTGAGAGTTTATCATTGCAGAGGTAGCTGATGGTTATCCACTCGAGTTTGAGCGGCAGTAAGTTTCCTCGTGTTTTCTGGACTCTTCTCAGAATTCTGGCCGATGCTGTAATTTTGAAATCTCCACTCGTCCTCCCATTTCCAGGTCCTCCAGTCCCTTTACCAATCGTTTATTTACTGTATCAAGAGCACTAATTGGAATTGGTATCACTGTTTCCTTCCTGTTTCATAGGTTTTTTTAGTTCTCTAGCAAGGTCTAGGTACTAATCTCTCTTTTCGCTTTCTTTTGATTTTACTTATTAGTTTGCTGGGACGGAGTTTTTCATACCAGCCTCAACTGATGGTCATTCACTGCATCTTAGTTATTGCAAGTCTCCTCAGATATCTAGGACTCTTCTCAGTATTTTGGCAGATTTTGATAATAATATAGTTTGGATAATCTCGACACGTCCTTAAAATTCTAAATCTTCCAGCTCCCTAACCAAGCATTGGGGGACCGTTCCATCTCCTTCCAATTCTATTATTTTTAAAAAATTATTTGGTAAGCTCAAAGTACTTGTCTCCCTTTTCGTTTTCTTTGAGTTTCACTGTGTGGTCCACCGGAACGGCAAAGTCCACAATTTGGCCGTTTCTCTTTCTCTTGTTAATTATCACTGGCACTGGTTTTCTGACCGGGATAAGGTGATTGGTGCGTATCTCAAAATCGCAGAAAATTCTCTTCTCATTCTCCAGGACGGATTTTGGTTTGTGCTTATACCATTTGGTAGAATGGTAAAATTTTTATTTTTTGCCCAATTCCTAGTGGGTCATCTTTCCTATATCGTCGTATCTTGTCTTATACTTGCTTTTTGCCAGTTTTCTGCATTCGCTTATATAATTGATCGCTTCATCTCTATTTACCCATAACATACATTCGCTATTCTGTTGCAGCTAATCTATTTTAACTTTAACAGTTGTTTTGTGCTGTTATTAGGAGAGATTCATTTCCTCTCTTGATATATTTTTAACCATGTTTAAGAGGTTTTCTACAAATTTTGTACTTTAACTTCTTTACAAAGATTTTTTGTCATTTAGAGCATTTCTTTAAAAAATCGATGTCACTTGGTGCAAGGAGACAGCCCAGATGTTTATCCCCTTGATGAGATTTCGTATGCAGATATTGGTTTCTAGAAGCTTTATTGTTCCATTTATATACTCTTCTTACTTTTTTTTAAAAATCTCGGCTTGTTTGATGGTATCTACTTCTAATATTTATAAGTACTTGTAATTTTCCTCTTCACGGGGCATTTTGATTCTTTCTTTATTTGGTATGTTCAATTCCTTCCGTTATTAGCATAGCACGTTTTTCGATGCCGAATTCCATTCCAATATATTGACTGTATATTCTTATTTCATTCTATTAGAGTCTCTAATTCTTTTTCATTTTCTGAAACGGGATTTATGTTGTCCATGTTCATGAAATAGTAAATCTTTTCATTTGAAACAGTAAATTTGTAGCCCCTGAGCATTTCCAAAGTAATTGATTGGGTGAAATCATCACTATTTCAAACAGTAATGGTGAAAACGCTTGTCCCTTGAAGATACCTCTTTGGATTTTCACCTTAGTTAACATTTTTACTTCGCTGTCAATTCTATTTTCCAGTATTTCATGGATTCCGTGGTGAACTTTATGTTTTTGTCGAATATCTTGTTCATTTTTAGATCATGAGTTATCCATATGAGCTTTTTTGTTGTCAACACAGATTATGGCAAGGTATTCTTTTATTATTATGATTATTTATCATTATTATTATTAGTTTATTATTATTGTATTGATTGATCTACTAGGAGAAGCTACAATAATATTTTTTTTACAATAATACTCACCACTGTAGACGTACAAAATAATATCAAATATAGTATTCAAAATTGAGACTCATGTAAAAAAATAGAAGTTACAATAAAAGGGACCATATTAATCCTGACATTTTCATTTATCGTTAAGACAATCTCAAAAGTTTGAAATTTTCAAGAGGTGTATTGAACCACGTGACTTTTTAAAACGTGTGTGGATATATTTTAATTTCATATTTCAGTAATTGTGTTATTATCAATGAAACACTTTGAAATATAAGTTGTTATATGTGAAAGTCATAGTAATATTTTGTTGCGTGGCATTGCTGGAGGAGCAAGAACGAACTCACATGATTCTCTTCTATGGGCCTATAAACATGGACGTGCCAACGTTGGCCGACCAGCAAGTAACTATATCAGCTCTCTGCCTTGGATGTAGTTAGGAAAACCTCCCTGGAGCGATGGATGATGAAGAATGAAGGAAATCCGTGCTAGCAGCGTGACCTTATCATCATGATATCATCAATATAAAATATCCCTGGTTATTCCAACGTCAAAGAAAACGTTTTGGTGCCTCAGGTTGTTTTGACGAGCAGCCAACAACGTTCTCCAGGGGACTAGACACACCGTTCCAAACACTAGAGCGAAAGGGAGAGTTTGTATACTTTAATGGATTTTGAAATTTCTTCCAAAGTCATGAAGGAAGTGAAAAATTCCAGCAATGAATGATTTGCAATTTATATCACACTAAATACTGAAGAAACAACTGTGCTGCTCACATTTAATATGGGTTTTAGGAGCCGTTGTATCAAGCACTAGTGATGGAATTGTTAGAAAATGGACTTTACGAGTCGAGTTCAAACTCTGAGTGCAGCTGTTTGAGTTTTACATTGCACTTAAACCTTCTGTTAGATTCCTTGGTTGTAGATAATTCTTTGGGCTGACAGGAATTTTTATCCTTGATATGTGAAATGATTTACAAAAAAGGAATGTCTAAATTCAAACCAGGTGTATGCAATTGGTCAAGATGCTTCTTTGTTACTGATACAATATAACCTTATGCAAGTTGTCATATAATACAAGAGATGGGAACTGCAAAGTAATCTTTCGAATGCTGAGATATATAATGAAGGCACTCTTAGCGTAACGGTTAATATTCTTTAGGAATTCATGGAATAATTTTCTATAAAAGAGTCGATATAATGCATGAATTTCTCTCAAAAACTCGTTGAACACTTAACGTCAATAATTGCAAATTCAATGTGTCCGTTTGGGTTTTATTGCATATCAACATCAGTAGGTTATTAAATGCTAAATTCTCTTCATACATATGTATCAGGCATATAATGTGTAGGTGAATAGTTTGTTATTAACATTTTAATCAAGTCTGAACTCATTTGTTCGCATGCAGTTAAATGGCTTCAAGTACTGCTTCCTAACACTAGTAGTTTTAGTTGATCACAGTTAAAAGTTTTCGATTATTACCATTTAATTATATTCTTAATTCTATATAACATAACCCATTCGTTTGCACTCAGTTTAATGATTTAAAGCTTTGCTATAACAACACTAACAATTCAATTTTATATCAATAATTTGTTTGCACGCGGTTGAATGGTTAACTAGTTTTATTTCATTCCTTAACGAGACCCTAAGGAGTACGACAAATCCAGGTAAGAGAGAACTAGGGAGTAATGACAATGAAGGTGTACTGCACATCCTACGAAGCTCCAGGACAAAAGCCTTACCATCAGACGATTTATTGTCATATCAAGAACTCCCGTTATGTGCAGTCGGCGTATTCTACAACACTGAGCAGATTCTGTTGAAGAAATATGGTTATGTTATTTGGCTTAATTGTAGATCATACAAGATTATAGATGATTTTAACAGAATAATGAGGAGGTAACTTTAGTGTGTAAATTTGATTATTGTCAGTTAAATGGTTTCAAGTAATACTATTTATTATCTACTCTTATATAAATACTTTTAAGTAATGCTATTTAAAACTTATTATTCTGTTTAATGTTATTCATTTATTATCTACTCTTATATAAATCCTTTTAAGTAATGCTATTTAAAACTTATTATTCTTTTTAATGTTATTCATTTCTTTGCTTAAACTTAAATGGTTTTGATTATTAACATCTAACTCTGATAGTTTTATTTCCACCCAATTAAAGACTTCAAGTATAGCTATTAACATAGGTAATTGTATTTGAATTTTACTGTCTAATCTGTTTCTAGACATTTGTCTGAACACAGTAAAATGGTTTCAAGTATGGCTATTTAAGACTAAAAGTAATAAGTAAGTAAAGTAATGTTGGCGACCGTGGTCGAGGGTGATCAGAAGGCTCCTTTTTCGATAGCTACTACACAGAGGTGTAGGAGAGGGCACTACTCCTTTCCTAGGATTGCTCCACTTTACCCTTGATACATACCTTATATTGCTGAGTGTTAAGCAAGAAGGTATCTAGTACCATTTTAAGAGTCTTTGGTATGAGAAGACCTTGGATTGAATCTCAGTCTAACGGACGATCGGCGTACAGTGACTAGAAACACGACAAACATCTTAAAGTTCAATAGAACTATTAGAAAACAAGAAAATGTGCAGAAAAACAATTCTATCGATATTTCAAGCGACAAAAGGGCGAAATATCTCACCAGAAGACTTGGATATTGCTCACAGAGGGAAACCTTAAGAGAGAAACTGGATCTCTTCTAATAGCAGCACAAAAAAAAAAAAACGCCATAAAGACCAACTATGTTAAGGATAAAATGGATCAGATGCAAGATAATAGCAAGTGTAGTTTATGGGGTGATAGAGACGAATCGGTCAATCAGATAATTGTCGAAAGCAGCAGATTACCGCAAAAAGAGAGCAAGACAAGACATGGCTGAGTGGGGAAGGTAAACTACAGGGAATTACGCATCAGATTTAAATCTGACCATGCAAACAATTGGTATATTCAGAACCTGAAATTCTTTTGGATATTGAAACGCACAAAATTCTCAAGGATTTTAAGATACAAATAAATCAATTAATCTTGGCCAGACGATCAAACCTTGTGATAGTCAACAAAAAAAAAAAAAAGAAAAAAAAAAAGAAAAAAAAAGGAAAAGAAAACACTTTTAAAGAAATCAGTGGTGCTTGATCCCTTCACGGCTCTGATTGTTGCTGTCATGACCTCTTTTACTGAGGGATGCATGAACTTTTCCTTACCGAAGGGTTTTGTGTGGACGCTCTTTTAGGCTTAGGCTAGGAATGTCAAAACCATGTTTAGTCAATTTGCGAACATTTTTGGTTTAAGCATTTTTATCCATACATGTCACACATCCTTTTCAAAATTTCACTTCTCAGGCAGCAAAAATTTGAAGACATGCCTCCTCTGCTCAAGCTAGGGGCACTCTGATTTGCCACCATTTTGAATAACCTCAAAAAACCTTTACACGATAAACACTATTTTTCCTACAAACCGATTCCTACATATGTAGAGTTCATATGTAAATTGAATAATACTTAAAAAAAATGATTTCGCAAAACATACCCCTTATTTAATAAATAATCGAAGTATATATATATATATATATATATATATATATATATATATATTTATATGGAAGAAAATAATGGATTGTAATGTGACAGTTTGTAAAGAAAAACTGATAACAAGGCAATACAAGTAGAAGGAGCGATTTATTGAGAAACAAAGTCAACACAATAGCGTTTCGGTTCTACTGAATCATCATCAGTGCTACGAGGGGTTATATTAGGGATGATAAGTTAACGATGGATGTATAAAATGAGTAAAGAATATATGAAAACTTTGGAAAATATGTATCACAAGAAAAAGTTGGCCGTTCATGACAAGAAAATTTGGCCGTTTGATCAATGAATAAGCTTTTGATGTTTTAAACGACGTCACCTGACCTATTAGAAACATTATGTATTTATGATGTTAGTGGAGGTGCCCGTGGTGTAATTGTTATCGTCGTAGGAAATGAACACGGCGACCCGAGTTCAAATCCTGGACGAAACTCATTGCATTTCACATAGCACTAATGTAGCACTATGTGAGTAAGCCGCCAAAGCAGACGAGTCTGTTTTGGCGCGAAACCAGACAAAGGATTCTTGGACATGAAATCTCGCCGTATCCGGAAGTGGGAAGGGGACGCGAGAGAGGTAGTTGACGGGGGACCCGGACGAGGCAGTTGACGACGCGACCCAGAGAGAGGCAGTTGGTGGCTGGAGAGCAGAGAGGGCAGTTGCGGCTGGACAGGAGAGAGGCGAACAGCAGAAGTTGGCGTGGAAGAACGGAGGGGCAGTCAACACCAGACACCGAGCAGAGAAACGAGGCAGCATGGGATAGGGTCCAGCGAGTGTGAGTCAAGATGAGTCTGATTCCAGTAGCATTGTGGAATTTTCGCTAGTAACCCACGCTAGCGTTAGTCCATATCTGCTATCGGGAATGCATGTAGTGTGGCATACCTTCCTCTGCTCTTGGTTAACCCCAAGCTTGTTCGTGTTTGTTCGTTTGTCCTTCTATTTTCTCCGTTCCCTCGATCGTATTCTTGTGTAGGTAAAGAAATGTGCGTTACCCCCTCAGCCACTAGTTGATCACCGGCCGGCGTAAGAAGTGACATGGTTAGAAGACAGAGATAATGTGGTGGGGGTGAGGGGGTAACGTTTACACTAATACCCTTGGGAAAAGTATGAATCCAATTATTCTCCCTCTAGCTATGGGTAAATAGTAGGACAGACTAGGTTCTTCAGCCTTGGTTAGGCAACTAGTCTAGGAGAAGGAAAAATCTGAATTCAATCCTGTTAAACTCTGCTGAAAAATTGACCTTGTATCATATCCTGCCCAAGCGGAAGGGTTGGTAAATAGGATGTATTTAATGATGTTAACAACTTGACAATTGATAGCCATTTTTAACGCCTTTATTACAATACAAACATCTTTATTAACAACTAACTCAAAATACAAGAGATGTTAAGGTAATAAGAAGTATTGTTATATTGTATTATGCAGTATCATAACGACACAATAATAAAGGACGAGCGAAGACTTCTTTATAAAAATATAAACCTCTCACTTTATTGTAAGGGTTCGAAAAGGTTATTCAAGGTTTGCCTGCCAGAGGGGGTTGGAGACCGAACAGAGACTGCAATATTTTGACCTCCACTCTTATGGCCGCCAACGTTGTGTCTTTCTAGTTCTCCAGGGTTGCTCAACCGGAGGCCCAGAGGCCCACTCGTCTGGGTGATCTGCTACACCTTATCAGCAACTTCTTTGCACCCCAACTCAATCGGGGGCCCCGAGCCCCTTCGGCCTGTTGTGGCTTTCCTTACCAACTCTCGTCTATAACTCCGTCCGATCTCTAACTGCAACTCTGACTTCTGTCTTGACTGAGTTAAATAATAGTTCAACGCCCATTCAATCGCCTACTCGATCTTTGGAATGGCATGAGTGATCGTCATCGAGCGGAAATAACTGTCATGCAGTTCACAGGTCACTCTCTTCCGGTGCATCAGTCTATGAGTGTACCATGGGGATTTTTTACCTCGTCCCATTTCATCAGCCAATTTCTGCCCTCGCGATTTCCTCTCATAACTGCTATTATAATCTGTCACTTCCTTCCGGTGCATCACCTTAGAATGGCAATTTTGGCCGGGTCGAAGGTCAAAATACAACAATATGTATGTCGTTGAATTATTGTGATATTTGCTTGTACTGCACTTACTTTTACTCCACTCGCTGTTGGTCTACAGAGCAAGCATAGTAATATGAATGATAACTATAAAACTTTCAGGTTTAATTCCTTCGGGTAGATGGGCCTACATTCTTGCAATAAATCCGTGGTGAAGGCAACCCTTCAAGAAGTTAACTGCAAAGTCAAAACTGGATGATTGAAGCTGTAACATCAAACATCTGCTGACTTGTAGGAATTACCTAATTGGGAATGTTTATGAGAAACTACTCTAAGTGTTCACCAAAAGAACAGGTTTCAATCCCTGGTCAAATGATACCAAAGGTTAAAAAATGGTATTTGATGCCGTCTTGCTTAACACTCAGTATTATAAGGTACAGTCAACAGTAAGTCGAGCTATCCAGGGAAAATAGTAGGACTCTTCCTTACACCTCGGTGTAGTAGCTAATGAAAAGAGAGCCTTAGAATTGCCCTCTATTATGGTTGGCCAGCTTCACAATATATATATATATATATATATATATATATATATATGGGGGTGTGCGTGTTTGGATGTGTGTGTGTGTGTGTGTGTGTGAGTACTGAAAGAAAAAGAATCAAACGCAGAGAAGGAGGGAAACACAGTCAGAAAAATATGCAAAGAAGAAGAAGAAGAAGAAGACACACAACCTATTGTGACATAAGACGGAAGACCACAGACTATTTCGTTTTGTTTATACAGAAGCAATCACCGAACTTTAGTGCCGATAAAGAATTTTTAATTTTACCGCTCCCACTCTGAAGCCGTGCCTCATGATCAACCATCTTTTTCCTTTTAATAGAAATGTCTTTTCCAAATTTAAAATAAAAATAAAAAAAATGAAAAAAAAAACAACATATATCAAATTACAAATGCTCATCTCTTCCGTTTCCTGATTTTTTTTCTGAACATTTATTTCTCAGGATTTTCAGCTATTGTAAATGATGAAATGCCAGAATTCATTTTTATATCATAATCAGTTTTGTTTTTAATTACGCAGTAAAAGAAATTATGATCGTTGTCCTTCTAGGTCACAATATTTCACTATACACAAGTTGGCCATATTTTAACAGACTTAAAAGATTAAATTTAACCTGATAGAAAATATAATTACTAAAGGAGAATTAATTAATTATCTTTACACTTGATTTCTTCCTGTAGTATTTTTCGAGGTAGGTCCGTGTAAATAATATTACTGAAAAAGACTTTTAATTTTCAATAACTTTAGTAAAAGCTAAGTAATTTTTTTTCAAAATTTACGTCATTGACATTTTTTATGATAGCATTTGGTATTAGATTTGTTAACCAACAAGATCTGAAAAAAGAAGCATCACTAAAAAGTTTTCGCATTTTTTTCTTTTTTAATATTTTTTCGAATAGAATTTTTAAGATGCTAATTCCACTGTGAGGAAATTGTGAAATTTAATGGATAATTTAATGAAAACTCATCAACTATTGATTTTCAGATGGATTTTTTAATTATCTGATAATGTAAAATAAATATTTTAAAAATCATGAAGATGTTTCAGTTAACTGTAGAAATTACATTTCCAAATTTTTTTTACACACTCTATTAGCATTTGTATATTAAAGAATAAATCTTTAAAAAATACAGTAAGTAAAGATTATACCTACACAACGTGCTAGTTTTACTGTAAAAACATTAAAAAAAATAAAAGAAACAAGAGCATGTTTACGTAAGTTGGACTACTTTTGAAAAATTTTAAAATCTTACTTTATAAAGTTGACTTAAATAAAGTATCGTTAAGTTAAGATAGTATTTTGGGGATTATAAAAACAGTTAAAATATAAAAAAAAGTCTACACAGAGAAAAAAATAGAGACTCAAAGAGAGGGAGGCATAAAAACTAACATACAGAGAACTGAGAGAATATACAGTCATGATATAAGGATGGTGAAAATATACATTGATATATAGGGATTGAATTTGGCATAGAAAAATGTGCAATGCTAATAATGAAAAGCGGAAAACGACAAATGGCAGAAAGAATAAAAATACTAAATCAAGAAAATATCAAATGAGCCAGAGAAGTGAAAACATACAAATACTTAGGAATACTTTTAGCGGACAACGTCAAACATGCGGAGATGAAAGAAAAACATTTTAAAATACCTCATAAGAACGTGAAAACGATTCTAAATCAAACTATATAGTAGAAATTTCATGAAAGGGATAGGTAACTGGGCTGTTCCCCTCATAAGAAACTTCGGACCATTTATAAATTGAACTTGAGAAGAACTTCTTGAAATTAACCAAAGAACAATAAAACTCATGATGGTACACAGGGCCATTCATCCAAGAGATGACCTGACAGACTGTATGTGTCAAGAAAGAAGGAACAAGGGGAGTTGTCTGTATTCAAGATAGCATCAATGCATCGATACAATAACTAAAAGCCTACATGAAAAAGCGAGGGGAAAACTGATTACATCCACCATAAACAATATAGATAACACAAACATCAACCAAATAAAAATGACCAGGAATTAAAAATGCAAAGAAAAACAATTCTATGGAGATTTCAAGGGATAAACCAGCGAAATGTCATACGATACAACTTGGACATGGCTAAGAAAGAGAAATCTAAAGAGAGAAAATGAATATCTTCTGATAGCAGCGAAAAACAACTCCATAAGGACTAATTATGTCAAGGTGAAAATAGACAAGACTCAACAACATAGTCGATTTATTCTATGTTGGGACTGAGACGAAACGATCAATTACATAAGCAAATGAGTAAATTAGCACAAAGAGAGTATATGACCAGACACGACAGTGTGGGCAAGGTGATCGACTGGGAATTGGGCAAGAATTGAAATTTTTCCATATGAACAAATGGTAAAAGCTTAACCAAGAACCCTTCTTGGAAAATGAAACGCCCAAAATTCTTATCTTTTCGATATAAACGGATCATCTACTCTCAGTCAGACGACCAAACCTAGTGATAGTCAACAATAACAAAAAAAAAACAAACTGTCGAATAGAGGACTTTGCCATTGCAGCTGACCACAGAGTAAAGATAAAAGAGAAATACGTAACTAGACCTTGCTAGAGATATAACAGGAAGGTGAAAATGCTACCAATTTTAGTTGGTGTGTTCAGGCAGTCACCAAAGGATTGGTACAGGGACTGGAGGACTTAGAAAAAAGAGGACGAGTTGAGACCATTCAAACCACAGCATTGGTGAAATCAGCCAGAATACTAAGAAGAGTCCCGGAATCTTGAGGAGTCTTGCTGTCACTTAAACTCCGGTGGAAAAAAATCAACAACAACAGCAATAATAATAATAATAAGAAGAAGAAGAAGAAATACCCCTAAAAAAACGAACAAAAACTCAAAACGTTGATGATAAATTCAACTGGAAATGCAGAAAAGAAATCTACGACAACAAGCAAAATGATTAGACAGAGGTAGAATGCTGGAACAGGTTAAGACAAAAAGGAAAAATTATCCGAGGAAATCAACCAGAAGGTACTGGCGAAAGAAGGAAGACTAAATAGACATTGAGAGAGGATAAAAAATACAGTCAAAAAAGAACTTAACAAAATGAGAAAGAAATTTACCAGTAAGTTAGGGAGAATGCACAAACACATACCACCAATCTGATGGCAACGAAACAAAAAAAATATTTTGGAGGAAATATGGGAAATAAGAGAACAGAACAGAGAAGCCGAATGGATAAGCAACATGGGTATAGAGTTACAAGGGCTCGAAGAAAGAGCGAAGTCGAATATTCAACTCGATTCAGTCAGAGCAATGCTCAAAAATGGTACCAAATTAGAAAACACCAGGCAATGATGACAAATGGATAGTGGAATAAAAAATTCACTTCAATTCACGATGGACTGGTTAACTAAATGCATAGATGTTCACAAGAAACAGACATTCATCAATTGATTACAAAAGGTTAAAAAAACACCCTGATCCAAAACGACCTCCAAAAAAGAACCGTCCCAAACGAAAAAAGACCCATAACGTGCCTACCGATGATGCAGAAAATATTAACGGCACAAATTAGGGAGGAATGTTACGATTTACTTATAAGTTGCAGATTGTCCGCCGAGAAACAGAAGGGATGTTATAAGTGGACCAGAAGTACTGGAGAGCTACTCTACGTAGGCTGTGGCTCATCAAGAGTAACAGTTAATGAAAATAATTTCTACCAATTCATTAAAACACATCAACCGAATGAAAATTTTCCTCTCAATGTATTGATACCTATAAAGTCTACAGGAATTATTCCTTCGAATTTATTGACACATAAAAAAATCATAGGGACAAATACAAGTTTTGGTATGAAATGACCCACTTGTGTTTAAATGATATTAAACAAACCAACCAACCCCAAAAGTCTTCAAACTTTTGTCTTTCGCTATTGAATATTATTTGTACCATTCAATTAGAATGAAAAACAATACATGATTTGGCATTTATTTAAAAATAAAGATATTTACTCACAATGCATTTACCGAAACAAAATATTTCACCCCACAAAAATGTTGAAATAAATGATATAAGTTGATAGGCCATAAAACAATAACAAAACAAAACTAATATATTTATTTATATTTCTACTAATATATTGATACACACGAATTTAATGAAAACTATTTCTTCAAATTTAATAATATAGATAAATTCAATGAAAATTATTTCTACAAATATATTAATTCACACGAATTTAATGAAAGATATTTTTACAATTATATTAATACACACAAATTTAATGGAAAGTTATTTCTACCAATATATTCATACGCATAAATTTGAAAAAAAATATTTCCCTAAATATATTAATACACAGATTTAAAAAAAACTATTTCTACAAATATATTGATATACATAAATGCAATGAAATATATTTCAATAAATATATTAATACATCTGAATTTAATGAAACTTACTCCTACAAATAAAGTGAAATATAATTTCAAGGAAATGTTTCTACTATTAATACACGCCAATTTAATAAAAGTTATTTCTAAAAATATCTTCTACTAATATATTATACGCATGAATTTGATAAAGACTTTTTCTATAAATATATTAATACACAGGAATTTAATGAAAACTATTTCTATAAATATATTAATATACATAAATTCAATGAAAATCATTTCTGTAAATATATTAACACATCTGAATTTAATGAAAGTTTTTTTCTACAAATAAATTAATACGCATAGATTAGATAAAACTTATTTCTGTGAATATATCAACAGACATAGATTTAATGAAAACTATTTCTATAAATATATTAATATACATAAATTCAATGAAAATTATTTCTGTAAATATATTAACACATCTGAATTTAATGAAAGTTTTTTTCTACAAATAAATTAATACGCATAGATTAGATAAAACTTATTTCTGTGAATATATCAATAGACATAGATTTAATGAAAACTATTTCTATAAATATATTAATATACATAAATTCAATGAAAATTATTTCTGTAAATATATTAACACATCTGAATTTAATGAAAGTTTTTTTCTACAAATAAATTAATACGCATAGATTAGATAAAACTTATTTCTGTGAATATATCAATTGACATAGATTTAATGAAAACTATTTCTATAAATATATTAATATACATAAATTCAATGAAAATTATTTCTGTAAATATATTAACACATCTGAATTTAATGAAAGTTTTTTTCTACAAATAAATTAATACGCATAGATTAGATAAAACTTATTTCTGTGAATATATCAACAGACATAGATTTAATGAAAACTATTTCTATAAATATAGTAATATACATAAATTCAATGAAAATTATTTCTGTAAATATATTAACACATCTGAATTTAATGAAAGTTTTTTTCTACAAATAAATTAATACGCATAGATTAGATAAAACTTATTTCTGTGAATATATCAACAGACATAGATTTAATGAAAACTATTTCTGCAAATAAATAAGTACAGACGAATTAAATGTAAGTTATTTTTACTGATATATTGATACGCACGAATTTAATGAAACTTATTTCTACAAATATATTAATTCACATGAATTTAATGAGAGATCTTTTTACTAATATATTAATACGCATGGATTTGATAAAAAGTATTTGTATAGATATATTAATTCACATGAATTTAATAAAAATTATTTCTGTAGATATATAAATACACCAGCATTTAATCAACGTTATTTCTATAAATATAATACACCTGAATTTAATGAAAGTTTTTTTTGTAAATATATTAATACACTTGAAATCATATTTTTTGTTTTTTGTTTAATGGCATATCAACCCTTGTAGGTTATTTAATGCCAAAGCTATTCTCCAAGAAGAACAGTAGTTGTTCTATTTAACCCATAGCACGAAGGATAAGGGGGTTCATACCTTTTCCAAGGGTATTTGCCCGAAAGTGAACGTAATAGCACGACTGGAGTACGAACTCGCGTACTACGATTGCGCAGTCCATCGCTTTAACCATTACACCACAAGGACACACCCCCTTGAAATCATTGCGCACAAAGGTAAATATTTTATTAAACAATATAATAAAACAACTAACACCTCTATGAGAATTACATTTTTTATTTATTGCGAACTTTTTTTCCTCATCTTGGTAGTTTTTGTGTTGTTTCTTCTTTCACTACGTTTCGGTCAAATTTCACCTTTGGCCTTCTTCAGGTGATTTACCGCGACCTCGGATAGGAATGCTGAGTCTTCTAACCGTACCCCCAGTAAATACTGCCTTCCATAGTTGTTATCTATCGCACCACGTTTTTTGACCAAGTAAACCTCTGGCGGGCTTGGGTTGGATTTGAAACCGCTATCTTCTGACAATGCTCATCTGGAACCGTAGAGACTCAACGCCTCTATCCGCTGCGTCACGGGACCCGAAGCCCGCAATAAATATAAAAATTAATTGTCAGATTAAGAAGTCTCATCTCAAAATGATTCCAATAAAAAAAAATCACCTCTATGTTTTTATGTATTCCAATTTAATGGTAATCACTTGTTTTCATACAATTATATGATTTCAATTATTTACTCGTTTTCAAACATGTATTTAATGCATAAATTCGACTCTATCCATTTTGGTAAGTGTTCAAATTAGAATAACGGCAATCAATGTGTGACTCCACGTTCCCAAGAATTCCAGAATTGAAACCACGCAATCTGATACAATACAAGATCATACGCTGTATACAGGTGTGTATTTAAGATGTAGTTAGTCGTATTCGATGTCCACTGATTCTTTCTGAACCAAAGCATCTCTATCATCAAAACCTGTTCCGTTCCATGTATTCCAAGAAACATATATACTTAAGCAAAAATTGAAGTGATAGAAGACACGTAACAACGAGGGTCGACTGTAAACTTTTCTACTAACAACTGAAATCATACGAGCGGAGACATTTTAAGAAATTAAAACTGTCACATCAGCGAAGCTATTTATTTTAGGAGATTCTTCGTGCGTGTGCATAAAAAACTTTCTTGGATATTGCACCAGGAAAACTTAAAAAAAATAAAAGAAAATACCAATTCGACAAATTGCAAATTCTTACCAGGCGAAAAATTGCGCTACATTTAATCGTCTTCATAAACATACAGGTCAATGAAAAAGTCAGAATATTCCTTGATGTTTATGGTTTATTCAAGGTGTTAAAAAGTTTTCTTTTTTTCTAGAGGTGCATGCAGGATAGACATCATAACATGTATTAAGGAGAAACCCTTTTATGATAATCACTGTCTACCGTACTTGCAGATTTAAAGTTTTTAAAGCCATTTTAAATCTTAAGACGTCCACCTTACACTTAATGTCAATAGCTTCTTCTTCTAAAAATAAAAGTATTGCGTTTGACATTGTGTAATAATGGTGAGTTTTCGTGGAGTTACCCGTGGTGTAATGGTCATCGTCGTAGGAAATGGACACGGTGACATGAGTTCAAACCCTGGACGAGGCTGATTGCTTTTTCACATAGTACTAATACCCTTGGGAAAGGTATGAATCCAATTATTCTCCCTCCAGCTATGGGTAAATAGTAGGAACTTGGTGAGGCAACTAGTCTAGGAGAAGGAAAACTCTGAATTCAAACCTGTTAAACTCTGCTTAAAAAAACTGACGTTGTGTCTTATCCTGCCCGAGCGGAGTGGGTGTTAAATATGGTAATAATGGTGAGTTTTCTTTATTTTACAGAACTGTTTAACTTGACTTGCAAAAACTTATCTAGAAAATTTTGTTAGTCTAAAGAAACAAATAAATTGACAACGAGAAAATTGAATGAATTTTATGTATTAATTTTGAGGCGCGCTTAAGAAATGGAATCTCTGATCCGAGTTCAAATCCTCTACAAAGCGTTTCACTTCCCACGAACGCTTTCGGGAAAGCATTGATCTAGCTCTTCTAGTTCTAACTATTATGAGTAAGTAATATAACTGACCAGGTTCTTTATGCTTGGTAAGAAAACTTGATTACGCAAAGGAAAACTGAATTCAAACCACTTTTACTACGCTTAACAAGCTGTCCTTATTACGCATCCTGTCAATGAAATACTTATTGGGTGAGGAACATAATTAGGAATATTCAAGCATGATAAATTACTCTATTATAAAACAAGATTAATTTTATTAAAAAAAAACCAAAAAAACAAAACAAAACAATAACAACAAAATAAGATGATAGATACAAAACAGTAAATTTACTCTATATGTCTACCATGTCTGCCAATTATTGTATCGACCTGCCTTCGAAACGATTTGCATTCCTTCAAAATAAATTCTTTCAACATTTTATTCCATTCATATTCCATAGCGATCTTAAATGAATCAATATTTGGATGGGATATTGCATTAGTTTTGTTTTCTAAAACGCCCTATGTAACATAATCAAGTGGTTTAAAGTCTTGGCTTGAATCTTGTTTACTCTCTGTCCTCACAGTTTTCTGGTTGACTTTCAATCTATTAGTTTGCTTTCTTAATGACGCTGTGGGGTCCTTCTTAATCGGCGAGGCGAAAACAGTTAAAAATCCTCCTTTTCGTTTTTTTGTTCAATCTTCATTGCTTTGTATACGGTAGACAAAGAAAGTTTAACTTGGTTTCGGCGTTAAGCAAATTATAAATTCTTTGTCGATCTTTTTTTGCACATTCATATTGGACCGAATTTTAATTTTAAAAAGTGCTTGAATAATAGAGCTAATCATGAAAATTTTTTTTTTTTTTAAAAGTTTGACTAATCAGACTAAAAATAAACGTTTAAAAATCAGTTCATATTTTGATTCTTACTCTGTATTCATTTTTGTCAGTGACTGACAAATGCACGATTTCTTGTAATGGTCCTAATTCCGAAAATAAAATAAATTCTATTAACAAATACTGCACAAACAGAATCATTGTTGGACTTGCAGTTGTGACATACAAGTTCCCTCATTTCATTTAACATATAATCCTTCTTTTATATTCAATTTTTTTTTTTTTTTACTACAGTTGGGAACCTAACAGGCTTCAGGAATTATAGAGCTTAAAAAAAAAAAATTTTTTTCTTTCTCTTGGGGGGGGGGGGGCTGTGGTAGCATTAGGTGTTTTAGGCTTTTTCTTTTTCTTCTAAACTACTGTTAGGGCTTTCTTTACGAATTTTTAAATTATATTATAGAAGAGATTCAAAAACATTCTGCCTTGTTCGCTGACATTTGGAAAGACTAACATCAATTTGGCTTTATAGTAGAGTAAGCGTGTCTTTACATTTAAAACGCATAGTTTAAGCATTATTTCACAAACAAAATACAGCATAACATTTTGTAAAATTCAGCATTTTAAATTGATAGGACTTAAAGACATACTGACCAATATTGATATATTTCTTCCAGCTGGCTCCTGAGTTCAAATGCCTCTTCTTCGTTTTGACTTTTATTTACTACTGAAATTTTAGGTAGCTTTGGAGGCGGTCTACTCGGGGGGTACCTTAATCTTGGACTTTAAGTAAGTTAAAACTTAAAACTTAAACCAAAATTACCCCCCCTTTTTTTGCGTACACATGGGAAGCAGCATGATGTACGTAAAAGCATTTTAATAAACCCATGGACGACCAAACTCAATAACTAAACGGGTCCTGGACGTGAGTTTGACGACTTTACGCTCAGGATCGTTAGTTCGATCGGGGAACTACTGCTGCTCCTCTATAAGAGTGGCTTCTATAGAAGAGAATAAAACAGCCATCGAAAGATAACCATGACCCACACTCAAACCACATACACAAACCGCATCGCTCTTCGCGCGGGTAAAAAAGGGGCGCGTCCTGCTGAGGTTGGAGCCCTGGCCTCAGTGTTCGAAAAATCAGCTACAGAGCTCAAACAATCAAAACTACTAAAATGCAAGCAAACACTACAAATAGCCACATTTAACGTAAGAACCTTAAATAGAATAGGAAAACTCCCAGAGCTAATCGCATCGGCCGAAGAACATAAGATAGACAAAATATGCATACAAGAACACAGATACACGCACACCGAAGATATCAAATATCACGAAACTGGCAATGGCTGGTCGCTCGCCACTGTATCTGCATGGAAAAACTGTCAACGCCGCAGTAGGAGGGGTAGGATTACTTATAGGACCTAGAGCATTAAAAACGCTTAATAGCGTTGAGAAAATACAACCTAGAATGATGGCAGCTAGATTTAACGGAAACCCCAGAGCAACAATCATCTCATGCTACAGCCCCACCAATGTTAGTGAAGAAACTGAACTAGTCAACTTCTACGATGAGTTATCCTCATTAGTGCGTAGCATCCCGAAACACAACATGTTAGTCATTGGCGGAGATATGAATGCCCAAATCGGGAAAAACGGAAACAACAAATACAGCCTCCACAACACGTCAAATAGGAATGGGCAACATCTAACAGATTTCATGATAGAAAATAGATTAGCATGCCTCAATACAAACTACCAAAAAAGAGAGGGCAAACTATGGACATACACGTACGCAAACAATACTAAAGCTCAGATAGACTACGACCTTATAAACAAGAAATGGAAAAATAGTGCACTGAATTGCGAGGCATACTCCTCTTTTGAGGGTGTGTCCACCGATCACAGATCGGCGAAAATACGGTTAAGCCTACGAAAAAACGCCAAACGAACAGCGACCACCAAACACTATGACTGGGCCCTATTAAACAACAAAGATATAAGAGATGAATACGTATTAGAATTAAGAAACAGATTCGAAACACTCCAAGAAAAGACGGAAAAAAGTACACCAAACGACGAATACGAAAATTTCGTCAATGCACACCTCGAGTCAGCAGCAAAATACATTGCAACAAAAATTAAAACTAAATATAGAGTCCCATGGGAAACTTTAGCGGTGAGAGAAAAACGTGCGCTAGTAAAAACAGCCTCCAAAAACTATCGAAAAAACCCAACAAACACAAATGCCTTAAAACTAAAAACGGCACAATCCCAATTAGCAGGCATATATATAAAGGAACAGACAGAATACATTCAAAATCAGATAGATAAGATTAGAGACTCGGTGGAAGATAGACAATCTAGAATAGCCTGGCAAACAATAAACGAAGTGAGCAGAAGAAAGAACACAGCCAAAGCAAAACTTAAAGCAGCAAACCAACAAGAAAGAATAAAACTGTGGAAACAGCACTTCGAAAACTTACTTGGAAACCCACCAAAAATAACGCATGAACCAATCACCAGAATAATTAGCAGACAATTAGACATTAAACTAGGACCGTTCACACAAGAAGAACTCGACTCAGTTCTCAGAAAAATTAAAAATAGGAAAGCTGCAGGGCTGGACGAAATTCCCCCGGAAGTATGGAAGACCAGACAATTCGACGACATACTGCTCCGACACTGCAACGCAGTATACAATAAATCCGATAGATAGATGGATGAAGGGATTCATACTCCCCTTCCCTAAAAAGGGGGACCTCGGATTAGCCAAAAACTACCGAGGCATAACACTTACATCCATAGCTGCCAAAATCTACAATGCCCTACTACGAAACCGAATAGAACCCAAAATCGACAACATACTTAGAAAAAACCAAAATGCCTTCCGAAGAAATAGATCCACGACCTCACAAATATTAACCATCCACAGAATCATTGAAGGTGTACGGGCAAAGAACCTACAAGCGACATTAATATTTGTCGACTTTACCAAGGCTTTCGACTCCATTCACAGAGGAAAGATGGAACAAATCCTACTAGCGTACGGCATACCTAAAGAAACCGTAGCAGCAATAACGATTCTCTATAGAAAAACTAAAGTAAAAGTACGATCACCGGATGGAGACACAGAATACTTTGACATTGTAGCAGGAGTACTACAAGGGGACACGCTGGCCCCGTACCTCTTTATCATTTGTCTAGACTACGTACTTAGAACATCGATTGACAAAATCAAAGAGAATGGCTTCGAACTGACGAAGAAAAGAAGTAGAAGATACCCCGCAACAACAATTACCGATGTCGACTACGCCGATGACATAGCGATACTGGCAAATACACCTGACCAAGCCGAAACACTTCTGCATAGTTTGGAACGAGCAGCAGCAAGCATAGGCCTCTATGTTAATGCACACAAAACGGAATATATGTGCTATAACCAAACGGGGGACATCTCCACTCTAGAAGGAACCCCTCTTAAACTAGTAGACAAATTCACGTACCTAGGAAGCAGCGTCGAATCAACCGAAAAGGACATCGAAACGAGGTTAACGAAAGCATGGACAGCTATCAATAAACTATCGATTATATGGAAATCAGACCTAACCGATAAAATGAAATGCAGTTTCTTCCAGGCAGCGGTCACATCGATACTGCTATATGGATGCACTACATGGACGCTAACAAAACGACTGGAGAAGAAGCTAGATGGCAATTACACAAGAATGCTGCGTGCAATCCTGAACAAGTCCTGGCAGCAACACCCCACAAGATACCAACTGTACAGCCACCTGCCCCCTATCACGAAAACTATTCAAGTTAGACGAACCAGACATGCAGGACACTGCTGGAGAAGCAGAGATGAACTCATAAGAGATGTATTCTTGTGGGTCCCCATACATGGCCGCGCAAAAGCAGGACGACCAGCTCGAACGTACATTCAGCAGCTATGTGAGGATACAGGATGTTGTCCTGAAGACCTATATAGGGCGATGAACGAGAGGGAGGAGAGGTGAGAGAGGGTCAGGGATATCCGTGCTACCAGCGCGATATGATGATGATGTTATTCAAAATCAAGTCGGTGCATTACAGAATTCTCTCTAAGGATGTCATTTTCCGAATAACTTTTTGTTTTCCTTTTTCTGAACGTTTTTATTTTATATATAACCAATAACCAGTAAAACACTGGCAGCCATTTAAATTGAATCCTTCAAGGAGGATATATTTTGTCACAAATTTCCATTAGTCTCCAGTCAATTTTTTTGCAAATCAGGTGTTAACCGTATACAAAGATTAGCTAAGTAAAATCTTTTCCAGTTACTATTAATATTTTTCAATAGATATTTATGCCGACAACAGAGGTTAAAAAAGTAACCTTTATCCACAATTAAACTGTGTAAAATGTTGATATCAGTTAGAGTACGTGACATGGTAAAAATTTTGATCACGTACCAGGCCTCCAAACTCGAGTTCCCAAGATATCAAAATGCAACTTTTTATGGGTATAATCAAAAAAGGGACAGATGGATACATTAACAAGATACCTGGAAGTCCAGGCCTTTACATAATACAAAAAATGCACTTTCGGAACAGCTCAGCTCCTGATGAGAGTAATATAAATGTGATAGGGAAAAGCAACAACCAAAAGAAATAGAGAATATATATATATATATATATATATATATATATATGCATTTGATCACTACTTTCTATCACCCTAGGTGAAAGATTGTAAGAAATAGAGAGCACATAGACATGAAAATAATAATAATAATAATAATAATAATAATAATAATAATAATAATGATAATAATAGTAAAGGCATATAATATAGTTCCGCAAAGCTGGAAAATAAAATGTCTAAAAATGTACAAAATATCACATGAAGTCATAAACTTCATCTAGAAAACCATGAAGACCTGGAAAGTTGAACTAACGTCACGAGCATTAAGCTAGGCTGAAACAAAAATCCAAAGAGGGATTTTCCAAGGAGTTGCAATCTTACCCTTACTATTCATAATTGCCATGACGGCACTTAACGACATACTCAGAAAATGCACAGCCGGATACAAACTTAGAAGATCACAAGAACAGATCAATCACCTAAAGTACATGGATGACATCAAACTATTTGCAAAAAATGAAAAAGAACTGGAAACCCTAACACACACAGTTAGAATATACAGTCAAGATATAGGCATGGAATTTGGCATAGAAAAATGTGCTATGCTTGTCATGAAATGTGGCAAACGACATACAACGGACGGAATAGGATTACCAAATCAAGACAAGATTAGAAAGTTCGGAGAAAACGACGCCTACAAATACTTGGGAATCTTGGAGACTGACACCATCAAACAAATGCAAATAAAAGATTAAATCCAAAAAGAATATCTCAGGAGAACAAGGAAACTACTCAAGACAAAGCTCTCTAGTAGAAACCTTATCAAAGGAATAAATACTTGGGCTATACTCCTCGTAAGATACTCGGGACAATTTCTCAAGTTGACCAAAGATGGACTTAGACAAATGGACCAAAAAGCTAGAAAACTAATGACCATGCACAAGGCATTACATCCTTGAGACGACGTGGACAGATTATATGTACTAAGAAAAGAGGGAGGAAGAGGACTTGCCAGCATCGAAGACGGTGTTGACACATCCATACAACGACTCGAAGAATACATAGAAAAACACGAAAGAAGACTGATTACAGCCATAAGAAAAAATACTGACAACACGATAGATAACAGAATGACAAAAACTAGGAAACAAAAATTGGAAGAAAAACAACTCTATGTGCGTTTTATACGGCTAATAAACAACATCTCACATACGAAAAAATCTGAACATGGCTAAGAAAAGGAAACCTTAAGAGAGAAATAGAATCTCTCCTAATGGCAGCACAAAACAGCGCCATTAGAACCAATAATATCAAAGCGAGGATAGATAAGACGCAAAAAAAGGCAAATGCAGACTATGCAGTGACAGGGATGAAACCATCAATCACGTAATAAGCAAATGCAGCAAATTAGCACTGAAAGATTACATGACTAGACACGACTGGGTGAGGAAGGTGATCCACTGGGAAATGAGCAAGAAATCTAAATCTGAAAATGACACACATAAACTCCTATGCGACTTTGACATACACATGGATCACCTAATCTCGGCTAGAAGACCAGACCTTATAATAATCAACCAAAAAAAAAAAAAGAAAAAAAGAGGATTGGCAAACAGTAGACTTCGCTGTCCCGACTGACCACAGAATAAAACTGAAAAATGTGAAAAGAAGGATAAGTACCTCGACCTTGATAGAGAATTGAAAAAGCTGTGGAACATGAAAGTGACGATTGTACCAATTGTGATTGGTGCTTTTGGCACAATAACTAAAGGGTTATTAAAAAGCCTGGAGGATTTGGAAGTCGGCGGGTGGGTAGAGACTATTAAAATGACAGCATTACTGAGAATGGCCAGAATACTGAAAAGAGTCCTGGAGACTTGAGGAGACTTTCTATCACTCAAACTCCAGTGAGAAACCATCAGCTAAAACTGATGTGAAAAACTCTCAAGGAGTAAAAAATAATAGTAATAATAAGAATCTGTTTTCCTTTGAGAGTTTTCCCGTCAGCGTGAGCTGATGGTTTCTTACTGGAGTTTGCGTAACAACAAGTCTACTCAAGTCTTCAGGAATTTTCTCCGTATTCTGGCCGATCTCAATAATACTGTAGTTTAGAATGTCTCTACTCGTCCTCTTATTTCCAAGTCCTCCAATCCTTGTACTAATCCTTTCATTACTAAACCAAGAGCACCAATTACAATTATTATTGTCACTTTCATATTCCATTGCTTTTTCAATTCCCTAGCAAGGTTGAGGTACTTATCTCCCTTTTCACATTCTTTTAATTTCTCTGTGTGGTTCGCTGGGACAGGACAGCCTCAATTCAGGAAGTTATCCTTTTTTTGTTGATTATTATAAGATCTGGTGGTCTGGCCAAGATTTGGTGATCTGTTAATATCTCGAAATCCAAGAGGAGTTTGTGCATATCATTCTCTATGGCAGATTCTGGGTTGTGCATTAATGATTTGTTCATATGGTCAAACTTCAACTTCTTGCACAATTCCTGAAGGATCACCTTACCTAACCAGTCGTGCCTAGTTTTATATTCTCTCTGCGTTAATTTGCTACATTCGCCTGTTATGTGATTGATCTTTTCGTCTCTTTCGTCACATAACCTACATCTGCTGTTTGCTACGTCTTATCTATTATTGCTTTGATATGGTTAGTCCTTATGGCGTTTTTTGTGCTGCTATTAGAAGAAATTCAGTTTCTCTCTTAAGGTTTCCGTTTCTTAGCCTCATTCATGTTTTCTCGTGGGAGATGTCGTTTGTTAGTCGTTTAAACGTCCTTGGAGTTGTTTTTTTCCAATTTTTGTTTTCTGGTTATCGTCATTCCGCTGATCCTTGTGTCGTTAGTATTGTCTAATGGCTGTAATCTGTCTTAGTCCGCGCTTTTGTATGTAGTATTTGAGTCTTTGCATAGATAAGTCCACTCTCTCTTCAATGTCGGTAAGTCCTCTTCCTCCCTCTTTTCTAAACACACATAATCTGTCAATGTCATCTGTTGGATGCAATGCTTTCTGCATAGTCGCAAGTTTTTTTGTTCTCTGGTCAATTTGTTTAAGTTCTTCTCTGGTCCAGTTCAATAATGATTATAATTATCATTATTTTTTCCTTGAGAGTTTTTCTCATCAGTTTTACTTGATGGTTTCCACTGGAGTTTGAGTGACAGCAAGTCGCCTTAAGTCTCCAGGATTCTTCTCAGTATTCTAGGTTAAAATAATTTTGTAGTTTGGATGGTCTCCACTCGTCCTCTTATTTCCAAGTCCTCAAGTCCCTTTAATAATCCTTTAGTGACTGCATTATTATATCTATTATTATTATTATTATTATAAGAAGAAGAAGAAGAAGAAGAAGAAGAAGAAGAAGAAGAAGAAGAAGAAGAAGAAGAAGACCGGGAGAACTAAAAATAGTTGATTAATTGAACCGTCCTGACTACAGCACTGATAGAATCGGTTTGGATACTCAAAAGAGAACTGGAGATCTCAGGAGACAATTCAGATCTCTAAGGTAAACGTATGAAATTCATGTTGGAAAATAATAATAATAATAATAATAATAATAATAATAATAATAATAATAAAGGACATGCACTATCACCCCTACTAATCATAATTTCCATGATGCCACTAAACCACATACTCAGAAAATGCACAACCGGATACGAACTTAGTAAATCGTAAGAAAAGATCAACCACCTAATGTACATGGATGAGATAAAACTATTTTCAAAAAAAATGAAAAAGAACTGGAAACCCTAATACGCACAATTTGAATATACAGTCAAGACATAGGTATGGAATTTGGCATTGAAAAATGCGCTCTGCTCGTCATGAAAAGTGGCAAACAACATCTAACTGACGGAATAGAACTACCAAATAAAGAACAGTCACAGAAAACGAGACCTACAAATACTTAGGAACCTTGGAGGCTGACACCATCAAACAAGTCGAAATGAAAAACAAAATTAAAAAAATAATATCTCAGGAGAAACCTTATGGAAGGAATAAATACTTGGGCTGTACCCCTCGTTAGATAATTGGGACCCTTTCTCAAGTGGACCAGAGATGAACTTAAATGAACCAAAGAACAAGAAAACTAATGACCATGCACAAGACATTACATACTAGAGACGACGTGGACAGATTATATGTACTAAGAAAAGAGGGAGGAAGAGGACTTGCCAGCATCGAAGACAGCGTTGACACATCCATTCAACGACTCGAAGAATACATAGAAAAACACGAAAGAAGACTGATTACAGCCATAAGAAAAAATACTGACAACACGATAGATAACAGAATGACAAATACTAGGAAACAGAAATTGGAAGAAAAACAACTCTATGGGCGTTTTATACGGCTAATAAACAACATCTCATACGAAAAAACCTGGACATGGCTAAGAAAAGGAAACCTTAAGAGAGAAACAGAATCTCTCCTAATGGCAGCACAAAACAGCGCCATAAGAACCAATCATATCAAAGCGAGGATAGATAAGACGCAAAAAAAGGCAAATGCAGACTATGCGATGACAGAGATGAAACCGTCAATCACATAATAAGCAAATGCAGCAAATTGACACAGAAGATGTAGAAGGCTAGACACGAGTGGATGGGGAAAGTGATGCACTGGGAAAAATGCAAGAAATTTACATTTGACCATACCAACAAATGGTATATGCACATCCCAACACCTGCCCTAGCAACTGACACGCGCAAATTCCTAGGGCGCTTCGATATACAAACGGATCACCTAATCTTGGCCAGAAGACCAGACCTTATAATAATCAACAACAGTAAAAGAAAATCTGCAAAATTGTCGACTTTGTCTATCCCGGCAGACCCCAGAGTAAAACTGAAAGAATGTGAAAAGGGAGATAAGTACTTTGACCTTGCTAGAGAATTGAAAAAACTATGGAACATGAAGGTGATAATTATTTTAATTGTGATTGGTTCTTTTGGCACGGTAACAAAAGGATTATTAAAGGGCATGGAAGATTTGGAAGTTGGCGGCCGATGGGGATCATCCAAACAACAGCATTATTGAAAACGGCCAGAATACTGAGAAGAGTCCAGGATACTTGAGGAGACTTGCGGTCATTCGATCTTCAGTGAAAGACTATCAGCTTACGCTGATGTGAAAAACTCTGAATAATAATAATAATAATAATAATAATAATAATAATAATAATAATAATGTGATCTACTGAGAATTGTGCAATAAGTACCTGGACCTTGCCAGGGAAATAAAAAATTGTGGAAGATGAAAGTGACGGTGATACCAGTTATGATTGGTGGTCTCGGTACAGTCACCAAAGAATTTGTACTGGGAGTGGAGGACTTGGAAATAAGAGGAAGAGTGGAGACCATCCAAACTACAGCTTTATTAAGATCGGCCAGAATACTGAATAAAGTCCAGAAGACTTGAATAGACATGCTGTCACTAAATCTCCAGTGGGAACCCTCTGGCTAAAGCTGGTGTGAAAAACTCTCAAAAAGGAAAAATAATAATAATTGGAAATCGGGGGACGATCTGAAACCATTCAAACTTCAACATTGTTGAGGTCAGCTATAATAATTAGAGGAGTTCTGGAGACTTTCACTCTCTCAGACTCCAGTGAAAGACCATAAGCTAAAGCTAGCGTGAAAAACCCTGAAAGAATTAAATATAATAACTGATCTTTAGTATACGGTATATTTGTTAATTAACCAATTATTGGATATCATAAACTAGCTTTCTACTAAATCTTTTATTAATAGTAGGTTGTAATTTACTAAGAATTTTATTTTGATGTGGCACAAGACCATATGAAAGGGGCCCCCAATGAGACTCGAACTCACTCACGTAGGTTTGCTAGTCGAGCTTGCTAACCATCACACCACCAGGTTGACTGTAATTTAGACAACCTCATGTCCGTTTCAAGTCAAAGTCTCCAGAGCATGTTTGCACAACAAAAACTGTTTTTACGACACTAGTTGACGGAAGATTTTGAACCATTATTTTACAAATATCTACCACCCACAAGCATACACATATTGTGCTAAGTTTCAAAAAGGAATCGTCATTAAGGAGGCGACAACTTTTTTTTTCAGTCCGTATAAAATGATTCATCCGTATTTTAATTTGTCTGCTGAGCAAGAGGAACCGTAGATAAAGGTCAAAAGTTTTAATTTATCAGGTTTATCAAATGATTTATTTTAAATTTCAAGTCTTTTCTGAGAGATCTTCTTTATTTGTACATACAGTGCACTTGTCTATGACCTTTACTCAAGCAATGTTCTCGATGTAATATCTCTGACGCAATATTGCAGCGTCCCTTCGAAAACAGCATTTTTCATCTTTTCTGTGTTTATTTGCTCTTTGAATGCATTATTTATAGTTTTTTTCCTCTATTTTTGCAAAGGTGTGGCGCAGTAAGTGTTCTCTGGTAAAGTCACTTCGCTTGAATCTGAATTGCACTTAGCGGTATCTATTGAGCAATTTATGGTAGTCGACAAATTGACTTCCACTTCACCAGAGTCAGCATCTCCGTACGTGACCAGCCAAAAATAACTATTCCTTCTCAGAATATCACAAGCCCCAAGGGTAAAAGTTTTTCTTTTTCCACAGACTTGGACAAACGAAAATGTGTACATCTTGTTTTTTTATTTACTAAAACATTAACTTTTGATCTTTCTTTTATGTCTCGGAATTCGCATATTGCTATTGACCGAAAACTATAAATTTAGTGAAAAGAAAGAAAGATTTCGAAATGTGAAGAAATGTTTGTTTGCACCTAATTTTACAATCTGCATTTTCTTAACTGTGTCATACATAAAATAGAATTTTTCATCTTTATCTCCACCATAAAATAGTTATTACAATTGTTTAGCAGCTACGGGAATATATAAATCATATAAGTGTGACTTTATCAGACTGTGTCCAAATTATGTCGATCTTAAAGATAATGCTACCATTTCCTCCGAGGGCTAGCGTAAACGAAAAATCTTGTTAATAATGGGGCGTGTAAATCTTAGATTTCTAAAGTATTCACTTCTTTTTTTATTTCCAAGATAAGGTAATAATCTATATTCATTTCCTTTGTTTACACGACCGTACATTGGTTCGTCTTGATGGTGGAGCTTAGAATCTGAAAGAGCTAACAAAGAAGGCCATCCTTTTAACTTTTACTGTAGAATACACTAACTACACACCTATAGAAGCTACCCGTTGGCGCTGGGTGGTCACAAGAAAAGCTTGAGGACGGAATTCTGGTGGTTGGTCCGTCTGTCCTCCGGCAAAGTGGTCACGTGATCTGCAACTGCTCATTTTGGCTAGATGTATGGTCGGAGAGGCTCGCTCTTAATAATTGGCTGTTTATGTCAAGTCCTTGCACCTATATTGTTGTTACGATCGTATTCTTTAAATTGCTTTTTTAGCAAACAAACACCTAATCCATTTGAAATAAAATGCGCCAGAAGGTAATTCAATTCTTTTAAGAAAAACAAAGACGTGAGTGTCCTAAGTATGAAACTAAACGGCATCTAAGATGGAGGCCCCAGTCCTGGAAGTTGAAGAATGTGAAGCATATCGTCATTGACATTACTGCCAGCTCCAACATGGCCAGTTGTGGGATTACCATTAGTGTTCAATCTATGAGTTCAATAATGCCCCATTGCTTCCCTTAGGATTATTATTATTAGTTATTTAAATGATATAGCTGTCTGAAAATGTTTATATTAGATTAGAATACTTGATAAATAGAATTACTACTGTTAAATAACAATACTTGCTACTATTTTAATGCGTGCAAACAAATGATCAGCATTAGATATTAATATTAGATCCATTTATTTGAGTAAAAAAAAAACGATGTAGGAAACACTTCTCATATAATGAAAAACAATTCATAATTATTAAATATAATTATTAGTGTTTAATAGCATTACCTGTAACTGATTTGGACCCAAAATCGGTACACAGAAGGAAAACACGGAACACGGTTGAGAGGTAAGAAAGGTATATTAACAAAAGTTACAAATGATAGTGTCCAATATTGGTAGTCGTACTTCTAGTACGCTTGTACTACTACTACTACTACTACTACTACTACTACTACTACTACTACCGTATGCTCGGTACCTGGATATTACTACGCCAGTAATATAGTGCTGGAAGAGTCCATGATGCAAGTAAGTTTCGGTCTCACAACAGTAACCACACAATTGTATGCAAACAAATGAGTTCTATCAAGTCATCTGGAAATAAAGTTGCCTCCAACTTATTTGCTTTTATATATATATATATATATATATATATATATATATATATATATATATATATATATATATATATATAGATAGATAGATAGATAGATAGAGAGAGAGAAGATTTAGAATTATATAACTCATTGTCTCTGGAAGTCAAGCTAGGTTCTGGAGATCTCGACCGTCTAGACTACTCCTTCATTCCGTTAATCCCAGGTCCAACTTGGCCGTGACTTGATGTAAATATCAGTGGTTTCTCTAGGCTCAAACAGATATGCTGGGAAATTATTTGTTTTAGGTAAGAATAATTGATGCCATTTCTTTATATGCTAATTTGAATGAAGGGGATACTTTAATCTATAACAGGTTACTGAGTATTATTAGTAAGTGAATTACTATTATTACATTTATTACATAAAAATATTTACTTGAAACCACAAAATTATGTGTGAACAATTATTATATAGCAATACTTGAAACTATTAAACCTTTTTGAAATTATTTGTGTGAGGAATACCTGATATTATATATCTGTGTAAGTACTTTTATGTAACAAATAGTCAAAAGATTGACATACCGTTAAAACCAATCAATTAACACTACTTGCAAACAGACATTAAAATACTGGGGAGGTTTTACAGACCATCAACAATATCATATTAACATACCCACCAGAACTGGCAGGAAAAAAAAACCTACAGAATGTTCATTTCCTTGCCTGACTTCAGTTACTAGTCAGTGTCTACCTTTGTGTTGAGGTACTTCGGTCAGATTATGATTAAACCTTTGTCCATCGATAACCACCCATAATGTAACGGTAAAGGGATTATCAGTTCCAGATTCAAGCTTTCAATTAAGAGTGTTCCTCCTCTTAAATAAGTTTCCCACTTAGTCTAAAGGATTTATAGCATTTTTACACGTATCATATTAACAGATGAGAGCACTAGCATATATTTATTTTACCATGCACCCACACACATATATATATATATATATATATATATATATATATATATATTAGAACCGGTATTTCACGACGCAAAAGTAGTACACAGTATAACATTCATTTTGTTAATAAATATTTCCCTTATTTGTGTTCAGATCGAATTAGGCTTGTCTTTTTCATTTTCTTCCGCAAAATATCAGCAGAAGCTAATTTTATCTACTTTCTAGATAAAGTATGTAGTAGTCAATATAATCTTCTACAAGCAGTGTCATTTCGTTGAATTTTAAAGCAATTGATTGAAGAACACAAGCTCCAACGTCTAGGTTGATGTGTTTCAAATATTTCACCTTATCCACCCTTAGGTTTGAACTTGACGTCTTCAGATTATCATCCGGTTTAAACTTTGAAAATTTATAGGAAAACCAGTTTCACGAAGATGATGTTGTAGTTCCTAGGATTCAAGTATAGTAGGTTGGTTGGTTGTTTGGATTTTATGGCATATCAACCTTCTTGATCATTTAACGCCTAATCCATTTTTATGAAAATAGTCCTATTTCAAACAATTCAGTTTAGCATAAGTACGCAGTTTATGTGTAAGTACAGTCTAGTGAGAAAAAACATTTCTATTTCAAGCTATTCATTTTCGTCAAACAATTCAGTTTAGCATAAGTGTGTCATTAGTTCTATTTAACCCATAGATAGGGCCCTATCAGGTGCTACCTTGCCGAGCAAGAGTGGACCTAGGAGCAATGGCATTGAAGAGGTGCTCCGCATTCCCCAAAGCTCCAGCATCACTGGAACATTACCATCAGATTGTTTAGAGTCATATCCAGGATACTCATTGGTGGGGTCTTGCTCCTCTACAGAGGTGCAGTCGATGTATTCTACCGCCACAGCCGACTGAGCAAGGGATTTAGGTATAGCTCCTATCACTTGCCTCCATATTCTACAATAAAGGTAGTATGGACTCGCACGATAGATTAAGTATCTCCATGACGATGGTGGCTACTGTAAAGATAATAGTGTAGTACTTGTAATACATGCACACTTCTTTGTATGTTAATAAACAGATTAGGTTATTAATTGCGGGCCCCTCATTTTATGTACGTTTGTGTGGATATTTTTCTGTGTAGACAAGGAGTGTTTAGAAACAACTGAGACTGACACTATTTACAAAGGCAGAAAAGAACAGACAATGAAGTAGAATGTTTTTTAAAGATTTTCTTTGTCACATTTTCCAGCAAGTTTTCTGCATTCGACATTTTCCAGCGAGTGTTTATTGGTCGAAGCATTTATGGAACTTTTTTCTGATCTGGATTAAAGATGAGTCACCCTGTTTGGTTAGATATACTCAATATTCTGAATTTTAAAACTGTGATGAACATTACGTTAAGAAAAAAAAACATGATATAGAAGTAAATATCTTATGGTGAGTGGATAACTTTTAAAGATCGGTGTTTAACCAAAGTCTGCTAAAAAACAGCATCAGGAATCGACTCTGAGTTGTCCAGACGTCTAGATGTCATCGTTGTATTATGAACTTGTTTTCCTGAACGCACATCATTTAAATTTAAAATTTAAAAATAGGGATACAGTCTCCATACTTTTTGATCAAAATTGGTTATCTACCCCTTTCATTTATTTAGGTATAGAGACATCAAATACATTCTACTGTTTTACAATGAGCTAATCATATATATATATATATATATATATATATATATATATATATATATATATATATATATATATATATATATATATGTGTGTGTGTGTGTGTGTGTGTGTATATATGAAAATATATCTATATGCATATATATATGCGCGCATAAACTAATGAATACGACGGTGTCTTCACAATAATAGTTGAATGAAATCGAATTGGTGTCTCGAGTTCAATCCTGGACGAGTCCGTTTTGGTTTCTGTTATGGGTAAATAGGAATTTGATTTGGTTTTGTTTGATTTGCTTTTATGGTATATCGAGTATTGTAGGTCATTTAACACAAAATCTTTTTTATACAGTTATTAAATATATTATTTCTAAACACATTTTGAAGATAAAGCATTTATACAAATTTGACCTCTTTTTTTTTTGGCACAAAGTTAAATGGTTTCACTTAATTTAAGCAGTTAAGTTTAGCATAAGTTAGACATTTATTTACGCACAGTCATGGGTTTAGATACATTTTTCGTTTACACACAGTTAAATAAACAAACAGTTCTATTTCAATCAATTCAGTTAGCGTATGTACACAGTTTAGTTCTGTTTTACCCATAGATAGGACCATATCCAGGGCTACTACTCCGGATCAGAGTGAACCTGCGATGGCAATGAAGGGGTAATTCGCATTCCCCAAAGCTTTAGCATTACTGTAACCTCACCATCATATTCTTTCGTATCATAATTTGGACACTCGTTGTGGGCTGGTCTTACTCCTTTGCATAAAAGCAATCGGTGTATTCAAACGCTCAGGAAACTAAGCAAGGGTAAATTGTAAATTGGATGATTTATTGAGCCTTTATTATGTGTCAAATCAAGTAAAATGAAATATTTAGAAATCACTCCAGCTTTACTCCACTTAAAAAAAGTATCATTTTGTAACATCATACCCATGGTGGCAGTATAAACTAAATGAACGTATACACAATCTAAATGATTAGTAAAATATTTCGACGATATATATGTTGTAAACTAAATTTTTGGTAAGATAAAAATCTTTTCATTTTTTCGAATACATTTATTAGCAAAAGAATTGAAAGAGAACTTCTGGTTGTGCGTTTATCAGTACTTCTGATGTTGGTCAGACACGCTAAACTTTTACGATGGTTGAAAAGTTGGAAATTCAGAATGGTACTTATATGAAGTGTTTGTTTGGGTTTTACAGCATATCAATATTTGTAGGTTTTTAATGCCAACTGCATTTTTATACACATAAACTGTTCTATTTCAAACAATTCAGTTTAGCATAAGTACACAGCTTATATGTTAAAAACATTTCTATTTCAAGCAATTCAATTGAGTCAAACTTCTAATTTAAATAATTCAGTTTAGCATAAGTACAGTTTCAATTTCAAAAACTGTCCTATTTCGAACAATTCAGTTTAGCATACGTACGCTGTTTAAATGTCAAAACAGTCGTATTTTACGCAGTTAAGTTTAGCATAAGTTCGCAGTTTAGTTTTATTTGACCCATAGATAAGACTCGATCAGGTGCTACCACTCTGGGCTAGTGTGGATCTGCGAGCCATGGCAATGAAGAGGTACTCCGCATTCCCCAAAGCTCCAGCATTACTGGAACTTCTCCGTCAGATTGCTTAGTGTCATATCAAGACACTTGTTGGGGAGGGGCTCTTACCTCTCTGCAGTGAAGCAGTTGGTATATTCTACGGCCCCACGCGACTGGACCTATAAAGTGTTTGAATTTCTGTTAAAACGGCACGAAAGACTGAAGGTTAGATAATAGTAATTTATCAGCGATTTAGAATGTATAAATCAATATGAGAAGAAATGCTTCATTTAAACTAGCCAGAAAATCCCTGAGTGCATCGGTTGACAAATATACTAACAATAATGTTTAGCCGTAAATAAATATATGACGAACACTTCGCGAAAGACTACTTAAAATAAAACATTGGAACAAAAATAGAATATAAATAATAGCTATTAACTTATTTTATCAAAATTTAAGAGCAATCTTAATCCGAAACTGACTTATGACAATCTTTAATGATCTTGGCAGTTATTATTACCCCATGAACGAAAATAGTAATGCTTAATCCTGAAAATTCAAATATAAGATAAAAAGCATTCTCTAACAACCATTAAGTCACCTTCTGAGAGGAAGATCTCAAAGCGTAACGTAAGGAATGGACTTGATTACCGGAGATCAAACCCTGGAAGAGGCTGTTTTCATTTCTCTTAGAGCTAATAACCCTTGAGAAAGCCATGAATCCAATTAATCTCCCTCCAGCTATGAATAAATAGAGTATGTTTGGCTTTTTAACCTTGGTGTTGCTGCCATTGGAGGAAAAAGAAAACTTCGAATTCGTACCCGTGGTGGACCATGAAAGGTATGTGAGCTGCCAAGGTATTCTTGCCGAAGTCACACTACGTTGCAGGTGTACTCGTGGTGTAATGGTTAAAGCGATGGGCTGCGGAATCGTAGTAAGCGAGTTCGTACTCAAGTCGAGCTATTACATTCACTTTCGAGCAAATACCCTTGGGAAAGGTATGAACCCCCTTATCCTGCCAGCTATGGGTTAAATAGTACCACTACTGTTCTTCTCGGAGAATGGCTTTGGCATTAAATAACCTACAAAGGTTGATATGCCATTAAACAAAGAAACCAAACCAAACCAAACCATCACACTATGTAAACAACATCCCTGCCACCAAAACATGTATCAGTACTTATGAATGTAAGTGAGACCTAATCAAACTCAAAATATAAATCAAGTATAACGTTCTCATTTGAAAAGCAAAAGAAGAAAGAGCAGTCGCAAAAGAAAGCGATTGGACTATAATGAATTGGATAAAATGGGAAATCTTGGGGGGATCCCGAGTGCAGGCTTTACTTTGAAGAAAAATACCTTATACATTGGAGTTTAAAAGTCAGGAAAATCTACGAAAAACAAAAGACCAGAAAGTGTGAATGATAAGATGACGTCACTTAAATAAATCTTTGATATGCCCTATTTGCGCGGATTAGTATTTTAAAAAATGAGCTTTCATTTTTTATAAGTGTTGGAAAGTATTATTAGCCATTAAGCGTGTAAACGCATTTGAAAATGATCTGAAAAATAGAACCTAAATATGAGCTAAATTTTGAGTTTTATTGAAACGTGTAATAGGCTGTATTAGATTAGGGCGAGAAAGATTTGATGGATGGAAGGTACTGATTGTGTGACAAGTGTACAATAAAAGTAAGTGAACAGAGAAAGCTCGACTGAGTTTTTTGACAATTGTTATGATTGTTGCTTGGAATTTAAGTATAGATAAAAGTATTTCAATTAAGACAAAATTAATGGACAGACACATTAAAACAGAATTCAAAAACTTCGTGAGGTATGTGGACACAAATCAAATACGGAAATATGAGCCAGATTAATTTGTAATTTTTTTAATAGCTATCTTAATATACATATTAGACAAATCCTAAAATAATAATGAGTAGAGACAGCAAATAATTAATAAGAATTAATATGGCCCTCAGCTTTCTTCAAGTTACCTAGTTTTGGAAAAATCTGTCAGATGTTTTTGTATCGAGAAATATGTTTATTGTCCCATTCCTGTTTCACAGATTCTCATTGGATTTTATTCCAACAAAAATATTTGAACAAAAATATTTTGGAAAAAAATCCACAAAATTCAATGAGATTTTGTGGATTTTTTTCAAAAATATTTTTGTTCAATACATGGTCAAAATTTTTTTTTTAATTCAGATACGAACACTGAACTGGCTAACACATTTTACTTTGACCGCAAATTTTTACACTTCCATTTCTTAATCGACGAAACTTCTATGTTGGAGTAAGGGGGCAATTTGAGTGCCACAGGTATTCTATAAGGTGTACTTTTCACCAAGATAGATTAAGAAAGCAAGTGTTTTGAGGACTGTACGAAAGAACTAGTCTGTAAGCGACACGCAAAAGAAACGGCCCAACAAAAAAGAGAGTCTACGATCCGACTGTCACGTTTTTGAGAGTACAAGAGAACTTTGCTGGGGTATTTCCGTTGTTTTTTTTTTGTCTCACGTTTACCAATATGTCTATGGGATTATTTAGTTTGCTTTGTTTTTCATACTACTAAAAGTCTTCTAGACTTCTGGATAAAAGTCACCCACTTCCACAATATAGGCATAGAGGTTTTTTTTCCCTTTCTTTTCTTATGCTTTATTTTCATGCCTCTGTTTTTATCATTCTTACTTGCCATTGTTCTTAATCTTGTCTGCCCTGTTTTTAGTTTGTAATTTTGGCCGATTTCTTGATCAACCCCCGAATTGAAAATATAGTAAACACTAAAGCTTTGACAGGTGGTTTAGCAAAGGAATTTGGTTCATAACAATACCTTTTAGGAAATACTTCATTCTGAAACAATTTTTGTTGATATGTAGTTGGTTTGTCTTGTTGAAAAATGAATTTTTACTTTTGACGTAATTAATTTCTATACGGTGGGAAATAATCCTTATTTCTTTATAAACCAGGAGAGCGATGGACGATGAACAACATATAAACGTACCAACACCACAACAGAGGGGTATGTATTTAATCACTGATTCCGCTTCCTCCCCATGCTTCACAGTTGATAAAATACAATGGATTCTTTCAGCAACTCTGTGAAGAAAATGTCTTGGCAGTATTCATAAAATTCTACAACTTTATACTTTGAAAAGCAAGTTTATGTTTGCAATTTGTCCTTTTAGATAATGAAATTTGGGTCCCAAATTCTTTCTTCTATGGTTGATGTACTTTCAGCCTGAGACCCTATGCCTATTTCCTTTTTAAAATTTCAACAAATTTTTGCAACATTTCTCTTGTTACCAAGTTGTTTCTATATTAAACCTCAACGTTCCTGGGTTTACGGTTTTCTGAAAATTAATTGAACTGCTTTAAAATCTGTAATCTAGTTACATCAGGTAATTTAATTTTGGGAACAGATTATTTTTCTAAGTAAATGATTCTGTATGTTCTTTAATACGCTTAAATCACTAATCTGGTGTTTTAAGCATTATACATATCATTATAGGAAAATTGACTTGTTTATTATTGGTATTTGTGAAAAGCACCAAAATATAGCAAACTGAAACCTCTGTAACCATTTCGAAAACACGTGTTCCAGGTAGGAGTTCATTTCAGTGCTTTATTTACCGTTTGATTTTTTTTAGCAAAACCTCACACTTTCCGACGGTGCTTAGTATACATTATATTTTATATTTACCCAATTCCTCAGAGCTTGATTATTACATCTTTTCAAACATATAAACATGAAATTGAATCGTAGTATATAATACAATTTCAAGAGGGAGATCTTGCGGCGTAGTACGTAACGTGTTAGACTGTGACATCCTCGTAAGCAAGCTCAAACTTCCAGTTACGCTATAACATTTATTTTCGGAGTAATACCCGGCAGAAAGAAAGCTATGAACACATTATCCTTTCAGCTATGCGTTAATTAGCATCATTGCCATTCTTCCTAAAGGATGACTTTTGCAGGAAGTAACCCACGAAGACTTATATGCAGTTAAACAAAGAAGCCAAACCAATTTAAAGCGGGAAAATTTAAAAGACATATTTGGCTCACTTTATTTGCCAGGGGTGTACATATATGCTTTGACAGATAGTGTACAATTCAATATCTACTCTTTAAAAAATGAACATAGATCTATAATAAGATACACATAAAATTTCATCTATCTATCTATCTATCTATTTATTAGGGGACTACTTGCCAAAATATCACCATTATATACATATAGATCGTCACACCTACTGAGTTTCGGGTTATTGTATAAGTGCACTCCCAGAGAATCAAAATGACTTCCCCAGGCACTTCTGTGTACTATCTGATGAGAGTATGTGACAGAAATTCGATGATTATTAAAAATAGTGATAGCGGACTAAGATATGCTGATGTAAATGGTTACATTTTCGAAGAGATTTTAAAGTCTTTTCACAAACAAATGTCACGTGAAGAATAATCAGATATATTTGTGCGTCCTGCTCATAGTCAAAATGTGCCTTTCTACTACCCTACGATCAGAGCGTCAAGTCTGTACACATGAAAATCTTATAAAGTATACTTTATATATATATATATATATATATATATATATATATATCATGTCGGGCCGTCAGCTCGGATATCCCTAACCTGCACTCGCTACCCCTCCCTATCACCCATTGCTTCCTGTAGGTCCTCGGGACTACATCCCGTATCGGCACATAACTATTGTATGTAGGTTCGGGCTGGTCATCCTGCTTTTGCTCAGCCATGTGAAGCGTTCCACAGAAGTTCATCGGTTATGAGCTCGTCCCTACTTCTCCAGCAGTGTCCTGCATGGTTCGGTAGTTTTCGTGATGGGTGGTAAGTGGCCGTACAGCTGCTTGTTTATAGAGTGCTGCTTCCAGGTCTAGTACAATATTACTCTCAGCATTATTGGGTATTTGCCGTCAAGCTTTTTCCTCATGCGTTTAGTTAGCGTCCATGTTGTGCATCCATATAGCTGTATCGACCCGATCGCTGTCTGGAAAAAAATGCATTTAATTTTATTGGTCAGGTCTGACTTCCATATGACTGATAGACTATTGTAGCTGTCCATGCCTTTGCTAGTCACGTGTCAATGTCTGTCTCGGTTGATGAGACACTGCTTCCTAGGTGGGTGAACTTGTCTACTAGTTTCAGAGAGCTACCGTTTAGTGTGGAGATGTTGCCTGTTTAATTAAAGCACATATATTCCGTCTTTTGTGCATTGACATGGAGGCCTATGACTGCAACAGCTCGTTCCAGATTATGTGACAGAGTTTCGGCTTGAGCCGGTGCATTTGGCAGAAGCGCTCTATCCTCGGCGTAGTCGGCGTTGTTAATTGTTTTTCGGGGTACCTTCTGCTTCTTTCCTTTGTTAGCTTGAAACCGTTTATATATATATATATATATATATATATATATATATATGTATATATAATTACCCTATAGATTTTTCACATCAGCGTAAGCTGAATGTTTTTCACTGGAGTTTGAGTGACAGTAAGTCTCCTCAAGTATCCAGGATTATTCTCAGTATTCTTGCCGTTCTCAATAATGCTGTAGTTTGGGTAGTGTCCACTCGTCCGCCAACTTCCAAGTCATCCAGGCCCTTTAATAATCCTTTTGTTACTGTGCCAAAGAAAAGAGGGAGAAAGAGGACTTGCTAGCATCGAAGACAGCTTTGACACATTAATACAACGACTCGAAGACTACTTATGAAATTATTAACGAGCAATGATTACAGCCATAAGAAACAACACTGACAACATGAGAGACAAGAGAATGACAATTATGCAAAAACTATATGTTATGTCGATTATTTATAGTTTGAATAAATAAAACCAGTAGTTTAAAATATAATAACCTATTTAGTTCATATTAAATAGCATTATATCACACACACACACACACACACATATATATATATATATATATATATATATATATATATATATATATATAATGTAATAATTTGAGAAAAATTAGAAAACGATTTAAAAATAAAGATAAAATTACCATTTTTATAAATGAGCCTATAATTATTTAAGCTTAAATGTATGTTCATTGTGACATTTAGATATCAATTCATTTGTTTGATTTAGTGATTTATTTGTATGTCTTTATTTTATAATGCTAAATTTCTTTTTTTTTTTTTGCCAGAGTTAACATCTACTTCTAAAATTACTTAGGGGGTTAATCTTTAAATAATATTCCATTTAACTAATGTTGTAATACCACAGTCCCTCAATCTCCAGAACCATTCAGAAAGGCTTGTTTGGTTACTTAAAAAATAATGCCTAATGTTATATATATATATATATATATATATATATATATATATATATATATATATATATATATATATATATACATATATATATATATATATTTATATAAACCTCTTCTTTCAATTTCCAGCAGAAATTCCAAAGTATATCTTTGTGTCCTTTCAGGTTTCCATTAAAAGATGGTTGCCTTGTTCACTACATTCTCGAAATTACATTTCCCGCCAACGGAAAATTCTTCTCTAAACCTGCAGTTGTATAATGGTTTACTTAAAACCTGTCTATGAACACATGATTTTCCGATCAAATTTTAATGGTTGCTAATGAGTTTGTGTAAATTATCAATCCACGAATAATTGATTTTTATTGTTTTCCTTTTAGTTATTTCAATTGATTGGCATTTGAATCAGCCGGGTTTCGATACCAGGTTCGGGAATCTAGCATGTCAAGCTACACTAAACAGTTGTGATACAACGAAACAGTCAGTGAATGACAATATATATATATATATATATATATATATATATATATATATATTTCAAAATGAAGAGATATTCACCAGGGAAAGGCGTAGCGCCCTACCCTAAACTTTGGTGTAGTAGCTATCGAAAAGGAAACCTTTGCATCAACCTCGACTACTGTCACACACTTTACATTAATATTAGATTATTGACAAAAAAGGGGAAGGGTAATCATATTACTTTTCTTTTCCTGTTTTTAGATTTATTACTTCTGCACCTGTTATCATTGTTATTTCAATCACGAGTGTTATTTAACCAATAATTTTCTCACAATTCTCTGTGCTATCGTTACTATTATTACTATTATTACCATTATTATTAACATTACTATTATTACTGCTGTTGTTATCGTTGCTATTGTTATTGTTTTTTTGCTACATGTCTTAAAATTATCTTTAAGGATTTCTTGGTATCCTGATCTTTGTTTAAAACAACTTTTTCTAGTGCCTTATCACTTATCCAATTATTTTCATAAAAGATGAGTTTATTTGCAGAAAGTCTATTAATTCTTATAATAACACCTTTTGGAATTTGTCTAATTATCGATCTTGAGTGGTTAGAATTAACCTTAGTATAGGGGTTATTTGTTTATCTTTATGGAATGGTTTAAAGATATTTTCAGATATATTAAAAGTAATTACTAGTAAATTCACTACTTTTTGATCAGACATTATCACAGTTTTAATCCCTGTAATTTAAAAGAGCCTTAAAATTTTCTTTTAATGCTTTGGGACCCTTATATATATATATATATATATATATATATATATATATATATATATATATATATATATATATAAAGAATGTTCAATATCATTGATAGACCGATTATTTTAAAGTTAGGATAAAGTAGACACATCACCGGTGCTTTGCAACTATTAGTTTCTAGCTAATGTATTTATCAGGCCAAGCCGCAGTATTGATAAGAAACAGACAGATACGAAGCAACGATTACGTATATGCATATAGGATTATATATACACACATATATATATATATATATATATAGAGAGAGAGAGAGAGAGAGAGAGAGTGAGAGATAGAGAGCCCCAATCATCTGGTGTTCTATAAACGAGTGAAAGTCTGAACAGTATGTGTTCTTGAGAATTCTGATCGCGTTAACATTGTGGCAGGTAATGCTAATGTCTATAAGAAATCGAACCTTCAAATTCATTAGAGTGGCTGACGGAACCCACCAAGATCGTTCAAGAATGTCGACAAGAATCTATATGAAGTTTGATAAGCACCGCTTTCCAAAATAAATGATATTCTGTCTTTTGTTCAAAGCAAAATGTCCTTTTTTGGTCACATTGTAACTGATGTGTTGCTCTTGGTAACAGTGCCAATCACCGGAAGTTCTTTAGTAAAAGATGGGCAGCTAAAAGTTTATATGAGGCTGAAGCCATGTAATAATAGATAGTGGTTAATTTATCTTCCGTGGCAAGGATAGTAGATGTGTATTCTAACATGGCAAAGAATTGTCCGGTTCCTGCCTTGAAAAGAGTTATGGTTTTGTTGGAGTTAATGGCATAGCGATAATTCTTGGTTACTTAAAGTCAAATCCCCTTTTTATACACACAACAAATATATAAACAAATGATTCGTAAACAATTCGATTATATTTAAAAATTTTAAAGAAACCAGAACTCATTTCTTTGCACACAGGTAAATGATTTTAATAATTGTTAATGAACATTAATCCTCAATTCAACACTATTCCTTCATTTGCATACAGGTAAATGGTTGCATTCGCTAATGCTCTTGGAGACTAGGGTTTAATCCCATATCGAGTCATACCAAAGACTTAAATATGGTACTCGATGCCTTCTAGTTCAGTATTATTACGTACGTGTCAAGGTTAAAGTGGAGCAATCCAAGGAAATGAGTAGCGCCCCCCCCTACACCTCGGTGTACTAGCGATTGAAAAGGGATATTTCAGGTCACTCTCGACTAGAATTTCCAAGTGACTTACTGCTATGTAATACTTATTATTAAATTTATGCACTCAGTTAAAGGGTTTCAAGTACTGCTATTCAACACTAATAATTCTATTCAGCATTAATCATTTGTTTGACAACAATTAAATAGCTCTAAGTATTGCTACGTAACACCAACAATTCAATTAAACATCAGTCATTTGTTTCTGCACAGTTAAATGGTCAAACAGGTCGACTTGATTCATAGATAAGACCCTATCAGGTACTAAGACTCCAATTCAAAATAGACTGAGGAGCAATAACAGTGTAGGGGTTGTCCACATTTGTTAAAACTGCATGAGTAGAGCCTCATCCTTAGATGGTTTAGTGTCGTTGCAGCGATATGATATAATATTGATTTAGACAGAACTTGCCCTGTGATGATTTTAGCTCGTAGATTTTATCGCAAAGATATCAATGTCTGTTTAGTTTTCAGCCAACAGAGACACACTTTCGTTGATCATGTCTGGAATACTTCCTCTCATATATATATATATATATATATATATATATATCGATAACGTAGTGCCTTATAAATATAAATGATGAGTACTCAATATCGCTGATAGAGCGTACATAAATAAGTTAGGATGGCATAGACACAGTGCCAATAGTGTTTAAATATGCATTCATTAGTCCCTATAAACGTATAGGCAAGATTCCAAGTCCTGCTTACACGGAATCTATACAGACTATATATATATATATATATATATATATATATATGCAAAATTCGACACGTTATTTGTACAGTTGGCCCCATGATAGTTCCTCTTTGTTACAGCGCTCTGACATTGGCATGATGGTTAGAGTGTTCGCCAATGGTCCGAGAGACCTGGATTCAATCCCTTGTCAAATCATCCCAAAGACTCAAAAAATGGTACTTGATGCCTACTTGCTTAACACTCAACATTATAAGGTACGGATCAAGGGTAAAGTGGTGTAGTAGCTATCGAAAAGGGAGCCTTCGGATCAACCTGAACTACGGTCGCTAACTTTACTGACAGCACTCTAGTTATTACAGATCAAGTGAACTGGAACATATTTTGTAGCCGACATGAGGGTAAATATACTCAACCAGCCCCTCATGGATCACAGAACCTGAGCAGGAAGTAACTGAGATATTTTCGAGCCGTTAGATCCGTTTTTTCTTAAAATGATATGCAATAACTTTCATAGACTTTTTGCGGTCGAACCTAATGTATCGAATCAGCGGTAAAAACCTGTCCGACTTCTGGCACTTATAACATTTTCTCTGGACCATATATGATATTTCCACACTTACGTACCTTAGTTAGTCTTATGACATAAGCTATCTCCCAGGGACCCACTATCTGTATTCTTAAATACCAATCAAGTGAATTACTTATCTACAAAGATGAAAAGATCACTTAATGCTAATAGATAAAGGTTAGATAAAACATGTTCGAATTTCAGCTCGGTGTGTTTATGTTTGCACAACTAGTATTCAGTATATTTTCCCATTCTTTCTTTGTTATTCCATCGACGGCCATTTTAAATGCTAATTTACTATACACCATAAGTCAAATATTTTGGTTTGCCTTGTCTGCTGGGACTGTAAAATACACTGACTGCACTTCCCATGATTGTCCTGGATATGACACTAAACTGTCTGATGGTGAGGTCCCACTAATGCTGGGGTCTTGGGAAAGACGGAGCACCCCTTCATTGGCATTGCTCCTAGGTCCATTCTGGCGTGGTAGCATCTGATAGGGCCCTATCTCTTGGTTAAATATAATTAACGGGATACTTATGCTAAACTGAATTGTTAGATTAAACTGAGTAGCTTGAAATAGAAATGTCTTTGGCAATTGAACCGTAATTTCATTTAAACTTCGTGCTTATGCTAAACTGAATTATTTGAAATAGAACTGTTTCTTGACATTAAAACTGTATTTACACTAAACTGAATTGTTTAACATAAAACCTTTTTGACATTTAACTGTATGTAAACAAAATCTGTACTTATACTAAACTGAATTTGCTGAATTAGAACTGCTTGACTAAACTAAATAGCTCAAAATAGAAATGTTTTCCACGATTAAACTGTACTTACATTTAAACTACGTGCTTATGCTAAACGGAATTATTTGAAATTGAACTGTTTTTGACATTGAAACTGTACTTACACTAAACTGAATTGTTATATATAACTGCTTGAATAAACTGAGTAGTTTGAAATGGAAATGTTTTTGACAAACTGTGTGCTCATGCTAAACTGAATTGTTTGAAATAGAACTGATTATTTACATAAAAATGGATTTGGCGTTGAATAACCCACAAAGGTTGATATGCCATGAAACCAAACCAAACCAAAATTAAACATATTGGGTTCTGCAGTAATGCATCACATACTAAAAACGATGTAAAAATTTATTGATGGGGCCAATACAGAGACATAAGAACCTCACCTCAAAAAGGGGTGTTGTGAGTATGGCGCCAAACTGCAGGCAAACACATGACTGTTAAATTGTTACTGTTGCATACCAATATTTGAAACCCTTTAACTTTGTGCAAACAAATGATTAATAGTAAATAAAATTATTTGTGTTAGAAAGAAAAACTTGCAATCATTTAACTGTGTCCAAACATATTCTCATGCTTGTTTAAAATGTTATCAACAAAATGGTTTAACTCATTCTCTCTCTCTCTCCCTCTCTCTCTCTCTCTATAAATATATATATATATATATATATATATATATATATATATATATATATATAAGGATGAGGTAGGGGTAGGCGTATAAACTGGATTTGGTATTAAATAACTTACGACCCAACAAAGCCATACGTACGAACAGACACTGATACACAAACACTAAATATGAATCTGCAATTGACACAATCCATTAAACGCTTGACAAAGAGGGCCTTTGTTAAATTGAAAAGCCGTTAAAAGCTATTAATCAATCATTCATTGGAACAAAAGAAGATAAAATACATTCATATCTTTTCTTTTGAACAGAAGGATAAAATCGTTTTGAACAAATGCCTCTACTCTCACAACGTCTGAAAGAGACATTTGGCTCACACTGTGTAACATTATGTTAGATAGGTTTCCATTTGTGACTCGATGGGTAAATTCTGATATGCATAGTGCACCCTGTTCATTTGAAAAAGAAACTTCAGTTATTCTATATAAGTGTCTCTCTGTGAACATTTCTTATTGACGCATTAATGACTTGGTGTTATTTCAGCCAGTGGCTCAAGATTTTCTTGTGTTCACGTAAATGTTTAAGACACAGTCAGACATCTTAAATATAAAGTCAGAAATGGCAAAGAACTTAGTTATTATAACACAGAAATGTTGTAAAGTTGATTCAGACAGAACTTGCCCAAGGATGATTATGGTGTGTTGATCTTATCGCTAAGATGTCAATGTCTGTTAGGTTTCCAGACAATAGCGACACACCTTCGTTGATCATGTCAGCAATACTTCCTGATATATACATATATATATATGTGTGTGTGTGTGTGTATGTATGTATGTATGTATTCACAAATATGTGTGTGTTTATGTGCGTGTGTGTGCTATAAAGTATTCAGCGTAGGACGATGGTGCGTGAATAATTTCTTCCAATATGGATGACGAGAAAAATGAAAGAAAGTTATTTAATGAAGCTAGGAAACATGAACCTTTACCGTAGCATATAGTCATTATATGATCATCATATATGTTAGTATTCAAGTGTTTTCAATATATATATATATATATATATATATATATATATATTGAGAGAGGGAAAGAGAGAGAAAGAAGGAAAGAGAGCAAAAGAGAAAGAGAGAGAAAGAGAGTGAGAAATGGGTCAACCGTCGTCTGAATTACGCAAAAATAAAAATAACACTGATATCTCACTTTGTCATATATTTGCTGTAGCTACATCCATCTCGAAATCTACATACAACAGCTTTATAGTATGCTATCTCAGTATATATTAACGAATCTTATTTCGGGAATAGTTTATTTTTGTCGGTAAATGTTTCTATGTGATGAATAACGTCCTGGATGGGATTTTTGCGCATAAAACTTATCCTAAAAGGCCAATTGACCCATTGTTTAACGGTATAAGTGATAATTAGGATAAGTTTGAATCTAATATCTTGGCTTTATTTTGAAAACATATGTTCCAATATAGTGTTCATTTCAGAGCTTTATTTCCAAAAATTTAGAAAATTCTGCGGAAAAATTTGAGCGATTTTCTGATAAATTGATCCACAACATCACAGATCCTGACAATCCTGCCGATTATCGAATTCATGCAAAAATCTCCAGGGAACATAATTATTATCAGGTTTCTCCAAGGCATTTGATTCTATACAAAGATGTTGTATATTAAAGCTCTGTCTTGATGTACAACGAGGAACACGTATATATAAAAATATAAGATTATATTCTTATCCTTGACGATGATACCAGTGTGGAGCAGAAGAGCAACCGTAGAGAGTTCACACACATGAAGGTGTCGTCAGTAGTCGGTAGAGCCAGAGCACAATTGACTTTAGTCAAAATTCGGAAACTTATATAGTCTACACCTCCCACGTGATCTGCAGCAGTTCCTCTTTTTCATTGGTCATGGTTACGCCCATGTCTGACTTCTTTGTTTTCCATTGGTTGCAGTTCACGTCCATGTGTTGCCTACTCCCCATTGACTACTTTTTTTTGAGCGGACGTATCTCCCACCAATTGCCGAGTTCAACCTCGTCCATAGGTCAAGGTGATATTCCGGTAATCATTTTGTTGATATTATCTTCAATCGGATGAAGCTGCCAACAACATCCACCGGGCTCAACACCCGCAGGTCACGTTAATATATTACACAAATACTGTCTCCCTAAAGGAACAGTTACAGCTATAATAATGCTTCATAAGACACAGAAAAGCAATGGTTCGCACATCTGATAAAGACGGAGAAATCTTTAACATTTTACTAGAGTTTTGCAAGGATTTACATAAACTCGATTTTTGTTTATAATCTGCCTTGACTACATACTTTAAAGGTTAATAGAACTAATAAAAGAAAATGGCGTTACACGAAAAAAAGGCAAGAAGTAGATGATATTCAACGGAAACTATTACAGACGCATACTATGCAGGCGATAAAAGGCTTCTTGTAAATATACCAACCCAAGCCAAATCCTTGCTTCATAAACCTGGAACATGCAGCAGAAAGCACATGCCTCCACATGATCACAAGAAAATAGAGTACATGTGTTTTGAACGAGAAGGAGCCATCTTCACATTAAGAAGTGAGCTTCAGAAAGTAGTAGACACGTTCACATACCTCGGTAGCAGTAACCCATCTGCTGACACTGATGTTAACATACACCTTGAGAAGGAGTGGAGAGCTATCAAAAGGTTCTTGATGATCAATCCGATAAAACAAAGCGAAATTTATTCCTAGTTGTGGCTGGGCCAATACTATTGTACAGATGCACAACATGGACGCTAAGAAAACGCATTGAGAAAAAGCTTGGTGAGAATTACATAAGAATGCCAACAGCTCTACAGAACAAATTCTGGAAACAACACCACTTGAAAGAAGACGTGTACGGCCACTTACCTCCCATTAAAAAACATCCAAGTAAGACGAACAACGGAATTCATGCGGAATTTTGCTGGAGAAGCAAGGATAAATTTATGGGTGACATTATTCTATGGACCCCTACACATGGACATGCCAGTGTTGGCCGACCACCCAGAACTTACCAACTACTGCTCTGTGTAGAGTCTAGATGTAGTTAAAAGACCAGCCGATTAGGAAGGATGATTTTTACGGTCTCATATATGTGACAAATCGGTACCTTGCCTATTTCTTTTTTTAAATGGGAATACCTGATATGATTTAACCGTCAGAAAAAAAAGCTCTTAAGAAACCAGAAAACAATGAAAATATAAAGATATAATTTACGCTATACTCTAACATTTATATATACAATAACCCCTTACGATTTGACATGCCGTGAACATTCATCCGTCACGAAGTCATTAAACAAAGCCTGCTCTCTGATTATTTAATTCAACCTAATATTTACAGCTTTTTGACTTAAATAAAACAAAAACAAATAGACAAAAAAAGCTATTTATAATTTTCGGTTCTTTTATACGCATAACTCTGGTCACCACAGTTAATGACCCGTCACTTTTTTTTGCTATATCTTCAGAAATAAATGACAATAACTAAATTTATATAAAGTTATTTGATCATTTTCTGTTCTTTACCAACCAAGAGTTGTCAATGGACAAAAGTTATTTCACGTGATTCGTTTTCTTCTTTTCGGGAGATACTCTGTGTTATATAGTGGAACTTCATGAGTATCAATAATGATGACCCAGACTGTAGGTCCATTTTATATCAGTTTGTATTTACATGTATATAAATAAATTACCTAAAGATTATCGTTTGTTATGTTGAATGAATTATTGTATACAAGCTGCACAAAGATTTCCCTAGGCATTTTTCATAAATCTATTATCTGTTCTTTGTTCTCTGAAAAGAGTTCTATTTGGTTATTTACGGTCATTCAGACATCTACCTTAATAGTTGCAACTCGAACAAATACACTTTTATATTCGTCTCAAGTTCCTCAAATATTCTGTATCAGAGTTGCAACCATTTTTTCTTTCGGTTGAATAGAGAGAAAATTACCAACAAACAAAAAACGAAAAAATAAATAAATAAATAAATAAAAATCTGGATTCTGTTGTGGCCATATAAAATATAATCCATGTCACCATCGTTTTCAAAGATTTCAGTCAAAATATCTCTTATTCATAGAGCAAGGCAGAATGGCGCCTCATCTTGCAAATAATGTTTTGAAAAATAAAATGTATCAAAATACATATACTTAATTTGCAATCCTGTAAGCGTTGTGGCTACCTGTTCCGTCTGAAATGATAAACAAGCCAAAAATGATTTTCAAACAATTAACATGGATTTTTCGACTCTTTTTTTTTTTATATATATGAAGACTTAAGTAAATCCATCCTTGTATATTTATGCATTTTAAATTGCTTTCAGAATGTAATTACTCAGCCACTCCACCCTAATCAGGATGCGACACAAGGTCATTTTAAAAACTAATTTTGAAATGACTGAATTCAAAGTTTTCCTACTTCTTGGCAGGTAGCGATTTCATGGTTGAAGAGCACACTGTTCCCAGCTATTTAAACATAGCTGGATTTAGATTAGTTGGATACTAACCTTTCCCAAAGTTATTGGAACTCGGGTATCTGTGCCTATTTCTTATGACAATAACTGTAACACCCAGAGAACATCGCTGTATTGCTTTAAAAAAAAAAAGGCAATACGGACGATTTTTCTGAATATGTAGTCAGATCTGAATTCATCATAAATGGATTGCAAGATGCAACTTCAATACTTGTCATTTTGAATATATTTCTGCAAGTACAAAACTGTTTATTTCACAAAGGCAACATTTAGTGGATACAAAGTTGATATAGTTAATATAAGCACGTAAATGTTTAGCTTTGCCAATTACTTACAAAACTTTTGGTTGTAATGCTTTAGTAAGTATTCTGTCTGTGTATAAATTTGATGAAGTGGACGTCAATAAAGGGATTCTGGGAAGCCTTTTTCCATCTTTTCCTGAGCACACACAGACATATACATATATATATATATATATATATATATATATATATATGTATGTATGTATGTATGTGTGTGGGTGTGTGTGGGGGTGAAGGGGTGTGGGTGGGGGTGTTTGTGTATGTGTGTGTGTGTGTGTAAGTGTATGTGAGTGTACATATATATGCAAATACATGTATAAGTGTATGTGAGTGTACATATATATGCAAATACATGTATATGTGTATGTGAGTGTACATATATATGCAAATACATGTGTAAATACGAGTGTATATATATATATATACATATGTGTGTGTGTGTGTATATTTATATATATATATACATATAGAGAGAGAGAGAGAAAGAGAGAGAGAGAAAGATAAATATGTATATATATATATAGAGAGAGACGTTGCAAAACGACTAATTTCAACGTTCATAAAATTGGGAAAAAAATTATTATTTGTATTATTTTCTCTTTATCCCTCTGTCTATCAGTCTGCCTGTTTATTTCTGTCGTCTGTCTGTCCGACTGTCTCTCACTCTCTCTCTCTATATATATATGTATGTATATATATATATGTGTGTGTGTGTGTGTGTGTATAGATGTTGGGGGCGCCTGTGCCTTTTGGCCAGTGTGACTACCTGCATGTATATGTATATATGATACAACCGTCGTTTGAGCATGAGTAGGCGTTCGTACACCTGTGTGTGTGTGTTTGCGTGTGTGTGTGTGTGCGTGGAGTCGTGTGTGTGTGTGAGTATGTGTGTGCGTGTCGAAGAATTATTTTCGCTGTATTAAAAAGAAAGAGCCTAGGGGTAAATTTAAAGAAACAGCTCGAAGTCAGGAAAATAGATTTTCTCTCCAGCTATTTCGAAATATTCACTCACTTCATTGAATTTTCATTGTTTTTTTCTGTATTCATTTAATTTACTATCAAATCATATCGAACAAATGAGAAGAGCCTCCGTGACATAGAGGTTAGCATGATGGAGTGTGACGTCATGCTAAGCTATTTCGAACGACAGTCGCGCTATTAAGTTCACTTTCAGTCGAATACATTTGGGAAAGGTATGAATTCCCTTATCCCCCAGCGATTGGTTAAACTGTACCAAGCCGTTCTTCAGTGAGGATGCCTTTGGCACAAAACAACCTGTAAATGTAAATATGCTATTAAACAAAGAAACCGAACAATAAAAAAAATAGGTAATATTACAGAATGTTTTCAAGTAATTCAAGAAACATATTCAAGTCTCTTAAAGGTTCCAATTATCTAACGATATAAATAGAAAAAGTTATATATATATATGTATATATAGATAGATAGATTGATACATAATCAAAATTTCTGTTCTCTCTCTCTCAATATATATATATATATATATATATATATATATATATATATATATATTGGTCTAGTTGGTAGAGTGTTTGCCAATGGCTCGAAAGACCGGTATTTAATCACAGGTCCAGTCGTACAAAAAGACTCAAGAATTGGTACTCCTTGATTAAAACTCAGGATTATAAGATAACGATCAAGGGTAAAATGGAGTAATCAACGGAAAGGACGAGTTCCCTCACATACATTTGTAATTGTTATTATAATGCTATGTTTATATATATATTTATATAAAAAAATTTACGTAAAGTTTCCAACCGTAGTTAAGGGCGACCTGAATTTCCCCTTTTTTAATAGCAACCACACCGTGACGATATGATGGATTTATAAGAAATATGAGAGATTACTTTCACTCGAGATTAGATGAATCTTAGATGTGATTTTAGAAGTTAAAGCTTGTCTGAACAATGGCACTGAATTCCAAGGAAATTATTTCAGTTTTGGCAAAAATCACTATAGTTTTTGGCAGATAATTTGTTACATATATGTATATACGCCGTGGGTATTCGAGATATATATATATATATATATATATATATATATATATATATATAAAGATTTCCCGCGGCGAGCTGGCTAACGTCTTGTAAGGTGGAGTAAAAAAGGCTTAAGAAAAAATGCAATAGTTGCCGAAAACTAATGTACGTACTTCCAAGATCAATTGAATAAGTTTTCAGACTTTTTTCGTATGGGCACTTTTATTGATAGTGCACACATGAAACTCTAGTCCCCTTCGAAGTAATCTCCTCTGGCTGCAATGCACTTGTAGTACCGGTCCAATAGCTTCTGGAAGGCACCATCGAAGTCCTTTTGTGTGAGCGTGCCAATGACCTTCGTCACAGCCTCTTTCATCTCCTCAATTCTCTCATAACGACAGCCTCTGAGCTTAGGGAATAACCAAAAGTCACAGGGAGCAAGGTCTGGACTAAAGTGAGGCTGAGGAACTGTCTCGATGCCCATCTTGGTCAAATAGTATGTGACAAAGATGGAGTTGTGTACTGGTGCACTGTCCTGGTGGAAATGCCACTGACCTGATTTGAAGAGTGCTGGCCTCTTCCGACGGAATCTCTTCCTGAACTCCCTTAAAACCTCAACATAGTGACCCTAACCCTAGACCTAACCCTTTGGCCAATCAACTCTAGTGTTCTAACTTCCTTCTCCCACCACCTCTCATCATCTCTCACAGACTCCCTGCCTTCCTTGAATCTCTTAAACCACTCAAACACTGATGCTCGATTAATGCAAGATGGTTCAATAGCAGTCTGACGTATACCATATGTAACCATTGTCATCGCGGGATATGTATCCGGCATATGGTTCTTCTAGAGTGTCCTGACGTGCAGATTGCATTTTCAAAATTCACTAGCTGTGACAATCAGGCTTCAGTAGGGTGTATTCCAATTGCTGCTGTAGCTGTTGATTTAAACTTGAACTCATAAAAATTGGTCAGTCATCTCATAAGATCTATAGCAATAAGATATCGAATTTTCAAGTGTCTACACCAATTCAAAAAATCCTGTACAAAAAATGTCTGGAAACTTATTGAATATGTACCCCTGGACAAAAATATAAGACGACACTCAAAAATGAAGAAAATATAATGTTTAAAATTTTTAAATTAAGAAAATCAGATATATGAAATATAAGGCATAAAGACAAAAATAAAATATTCAGAAATTTCAATACATTTTTTATGAATATTAACATTTATGCTTAACTTTAAAATTTGTTTTGACATAAATATAAGACCAGTGAGCAGAACAATAGAATATACATATATAATTTTTTCATTCAATATTCTGACGTTCAGCCGTTAGCTTTGATAACATCAAAAATCTGGTTAGGCATACCATCAACTAGTTTCTGAAGTTGAACCGAAGGTATTTTTCCCATTCGTCTAAGTTAGCGTTTTTAAGTTCAAAAATTGCTGAGTACTGTCGACCTCTTTCATAGATTTTTGCAACAGTCAGTCTCTAGAAATTTTCTATAGGAGTGAAGTCTGGAAAGCACGCAGAGTGGTCAAAAAATTTTTTTTCATGCAAGTATTTCTTTATTATTGATTTATTCATATTATTTTGCTGGAAATCTATTCTACTCCACATAGACGACTCCCTTCCTTTGCAAGAGATAAATCACTTAGCATCTTCACATTAACTGCTGCTTTTTGCCGACCACTGACAAATTGTAGTTAAAGTATTTTTGAAGATGAGAACGCTTCCCCCATCAGATCATCGAATCCAACTCCACTATGCTCTGTTGAGTAATTCTCTTCCGGAAATTTTTTCCGTGCTAGTACTTCTGAAAGCCATGTGAACTGTCTAAATTGAATTTCCTTTCGTCAGAGAAAACAACTTTTCGCCATTTTCATGGTTCAATATTGAGCATATTCCAGTCGTTTATCTTTGTGCTTCATAGTTTACTATAGACGAGGAATTCTTTTCTTATGCTTAAATTTCTCGGTGTTTAAATGCCTTCTAACTGTTCTAGTATTGCAATGTGCTTCCACTAGAGATTTCAGTATTTTTGATGTTGACAAAGTTTTTCCTTCGCGAACAATTCTTCTCTTGAATTATGATGATAATTTTTCTGGCCTGCCAGTTGGTTGTTTTCTTGTTCTCTACTTTTTTGGACTTTTCAAGTAATTGCAGATAACGGTTTTATTGTGTTCTAAGACCTTCGAAGTTTCTCTCTGAGATTTTTCGACTCTTTTCAGAGCTATTATCTCCCCTTTCTCAAATATAGATGATTTACTTCCTTTAGTAATCAACGTTTTGAGGATTTTAAGTATTACAGTTTTAATGGCTTTTATATTACGTAGACTATATATAAAAAATGTTTCAATTAAATTATGTACTTTTTTCTTTAGTTTTTTTTGTTGGTCTTTTACTTATTTCAAAAATAAATTTTAAAACTTAACGTAAATACTTATATACATGTAAAAAATGAATTGAAATTCAAATGCCTCTTAACGTTATATTTCATATAGCGGATTTTCATAATCTGAAAATTGTAAACAATATATTTTTCGTCCTTCTTGAGGGTGATCTTATATTTTTGTCGTAGAGTATATATATATATATATATATATATATATATATATATATATATATATATATATATATATATGCAAGTTGTCTGTTATACTTATTTTATACTGAAGCCGCAAAAGATTCTAATGAATATGCAATATATGTATATCAAGGTTTTATCTCAATTTTGAGTATTAAGGATGACATTCAGTTAAAAAGTATACGAAATGATTCAATTACAAATTGCAGTGGGATTTGTCTTCTTTTCTTAGAGGAAATTAAGTCTATTGTCTAATAATAATAATGCTATTATATAGGTTAAGATTATACATCTATATACAAACGAGATAATTACATATATATATATATATATATATATATATATATATATACACTGATACACACACACACATACACTCACACATATACATATATATATGTGTGTGAGTGTGTATGTATCAGTGTATGTGCGTGGTTGTGTATATATATATATATATATATATATATATATATATATATGTAATTTTTATTCAGCTGGGGGCTATGTTATATTACCAGCTCATTTCTAGTCGCTTCTTTTAAGACATAGCAACTCTTCTATTAACAAATCTAAAAACAAGTTTTCCTGATGATGACATACGGTCGAAACTAGTTAGGAATAATTAAAAACATAAATTTCTAGAAAAAAACTTTCCTATTGGTATTTTTAATTCCGTTCATCTCTCTGTCTCCCACTCTCTGTCTGTCTGTCTGTCTGTCTGTCTGTCTCTCTCTCTCTCTCTCTGTATATATATATATATATATATATATATATATATATATATATTATATATATATATAAGCCTGTTTCATTAAATAATAAAGACAATGTTGTCTGTATAATTTATTTAAGATCCTTTCAAGTTTTCTGATAAGTGTCTTAGTTTCAGTTAGGAATTAGTAGATAAATTTCCTAAAATTGTCCCAAGTGCTTTTGGACCCTTCATAGGCCATTTTCAGCGGTTGCTTGCTTGTGTAAGGTGTGTTTATTTCTTTTAAAAAGTTTTGAAAGTTTTTGAAACTTTATACAATTGCAAATATGTGGGAACACAGAGTTAGATAAAATAGGGTAACTGATGTATTTAAAAAAAGGGAACGCTATTTCGGGAAATCCATCTACCAATTCCAACTTGAAACTAAGATACTTATCAGAGAAATTGAAAGAATCTTAGATAAATTATACAGACAAAATTTGTCTTTATTATTGAATGAAACATGCTTAAATGAACTACTGCTGCCAAACTACAAATATATATATTTACAAATATATACATTTACAAATATATATATTTATATATATATACACACACACACTCACAAATATATTTATATATATATATATATACATTTATCTATCTATCTATATATATATATAGAGAGAGAGAGAGATGCCCATATATATATGAATTCTCAGATAGTGTAATGATTACCATCGAAGGAAATGGAGTAGGAGGCCTGAGTTTAAATCCTAAACGAATCTGTTTGCATTTTCACATAGCGCTAAAGCCTTTTGGGTACATAGTGGTGCGCAGTAGGCTTTTTAATCTAGTTATGGCAACCGGTTTAAAGGAGGAAAAACTCAGATTTCTAATATGTTAAATTCAACTTAAAATTTGATATTGTGTCACATCCTACTCGTGCGGAGAGGTTGAGTAAATATGGCGTAATTGTTAAAGTGTTCGCCAGTGGGCCGGGTGGCCTATGTTCAATCCCAGGTCGAGTCATACCAAAGACTCAAAAAATTGTACATGATACCGCCTTGCTTAACACTCAACATTAAAAGGTAAGGATCAAGCGTAAAGTGGAATAATCAAGGGAGTGGAGTAGCGCCCTTCCCTTCACTACGGTGTGGTAGTTATTGAAAAGGGAGCCTTCCGGTCACCCTTGACTAAGGTAGCCAACTTTACTTATTTTTACATTTGGTTTGTATACAACATTTCCCTAACCCTAGACCATTTGTGATATTATAATTAAAACACTCAGTCTGGTTTACAATTTACTCACAGATGTTGGGCAGAAGAGTTGTATTCATAACCTTCCCAAGAGAATTTTCTCTGATCGAAATGCAAACAAGTTCGTCCAGAATTTGACCTGACGTCACCGGATCCATTTCCCACGACGATAATGATTATGTTACGAGCGCCATTCAGATTAGAATTGCTTAAGTCCGGGTTGAGCTTAATAAGGGACCTGAAACGCAGGTGTTATATAGAAATAAACACGAACAGAGAATAAACTTTATTGATGATAAAATCTAAGCAAAGGTTTCCTAAGGTTCATCCCTGAAAAAAAAAAGAAAAACCGAATTTGACCAGACGTCACCGGATTCATTTCCCACGACGACAATGATTATGTTACTAGCGCCATTCAGATTAGAATGAGTGTTGCTTAAATTCGGATTGAGCTATCGAAAAGGGATCCTCCAGGTAACCCTCGTCTACGGTCACCATCTTAACTTTACCTATATATATGTATGTATGTATGAATATATCTATGTATATATATACAAACTCGTATGTATGTGTGTGGGGGGGTGCGGTTACATTATTTCGGCAGGCAGCCATATGGAAGCAATAAAATATATACTGTAAATCTTAAAGTGCAACGCGAACAAACGTTATGCGGCAAAATGTATTGAAAAATCTCTCAAGCTTACAATCAGTCAATATATGACCCTCATGTTTCGTAGTAAATGCGATTCCTTTAATTATATCCATTTTAGACATATCATGCGTTTCATATACAATAACAATGAAATCATGCTAAAAATAATATAAAGACACCAGTGATTCCTTCATTGACTTCGTGGCACTTAATAGAAGTTGGCTCAGTCAACAAAAACAATATCCTCACTTGCCTTATCACATACACATACACACACAATGGTTATCGTCGTGGGAAATAGACACGGCTACACGAGTTCAAATCTTGAACAAGGTTGTTTGCATTTCACATAGCACTTATACTCTTAGGCAACAAGTCTAAGAGAAGGAAAACTCTGAATTAAAAGCTGTTAAACTCTGCTTAAAAAAATTGACCTGGTGTCTCATCCTGCCCGTGCAGAAGTGTTGTTAAAACACACACACAAGCACACACAAAATATTAATAACCATTCTCCGAAACTATCTTTCGGATACAACGACCCAGTAGGACCATGACATTTTTCAATAGTTTTGCGATAAGCCCAGTACTTGAATGATAAGGGGATTTTAGTCTCTCTGTATAGACACTATCACTCATAAATACGTAAATACCGAAGTTAATTATATTCAAAAACGTACCATGACTTTATTATATCTAAAGGAACATCATATAACCAACAACAGACACCATTATGTATTATTTATTACCTAACTGAACAGCTCAGACTTTCTTTGATTAATAAAAGAAATATACAGCAGTCCATGAATATAGATAGCATTTAGACAAAGTTTTTGGACTAGATTTAATGTTTTTTTTTTTCGGGAAAAGGTTGGTTTATCAGTGAACATCAACAGCGATAGATGGCATAACAGAACAGTTACAGTTGTTACAGAGAAAAAAATTCTGGTATTTAGGACTGGGTGTCATTTGAATATCGAAAAATAATTGACTGCATCATGATGATTCACGCGGGCTATCACAAGGCGACATCGTAGGGGTGTCCTCGTGGTGTAATGGTTAAAGTGATGGACTGCGGAATCGTTGTACGCGAGTTCGTACTCCAGTCGCGTTATTACGTTCACTTTCGGGCAAATACCCTTGGGAAAGGTATGAACCCCCCTATCCTCCAAGCTATGGGTTAAATAGTACCACTACTGTTCTTCTAGGAGAATAGATTTGGCATTAAATAACCTACAAAGGTTGATATGCCATTAAATAAAGAAACCAAAGAAAACAAACCGACATCGGAACTGCTATTCAATGTTATGTGAATACTATAAACACACACACAGAAAATGTTATACACAGTATTAACAGAGATTTACATATATATGAGAAAAAATGGTGAAAAAGTGGTTAGTCATGGCCAAGATCTTCCAAAAATAAGATACAGTCACAGCCAATAACCCCTGTCAACACCATCCTGACATATATCCCTATTTCTCCCTTTTGCTCTTTTTCTGACTCCCATTCTTATGACCTCTCCCTCCTTTTTTTTTTTAGTTTTACGAGGTGCATACAATAAGTTTCCAGGCTTTTTCGCATGGCCATTTAAAATTGTCGTAGACTCTTGAAAATTCATTGTGTTATTGCTATACATCTAATGAGATAACTGATCAATATTTATGATTTCAGGTTCAAATAAACTGCTACAGCAGCAGTTGGAATACACCCTAATAAAGCCTGATTGTCACAGCTGGTGAATTTCAAAAATGCAATCTGACACATTAGAGGAACGATATGCAATTAAATTCTGTTTTAAATTTGGAAAAAGGCCACAAAAACGTATGGAATGCTTCAGACTGCTTTTTGACCATCTTGCATGAATCGAGCATCAGTTTTTGATTGACTTAAGAGATTCAAGGAAAGCAGACTGTCTGTGAGGGATAATTAGAGGGGTGGGAGGAGTAAGGAAGTCAATACACGAGAGTTGATTGGCCAAAGGTTTAGGGTTAGGCTTACTATGTTGAGGTTTTAAGGGAGTTCGGGAAGAGATTCCTAGGGAAGAGGCCAGCATTCTTCCAATCGGCTCAGTGGCATTTCCATCTGAAAAAAGCACCTGTACACAACTCCATCCTTGTCACATACTATTTGAGCAAGATGGGCATCAAGACAGTTCCTCAGCCTCCCTATAGTCCAGATCTTGCTCCCTGTGGCTTCTGGTTATTCCCTAAGCTCAGAGGCTGTCGTTATTAGAGAATTGAGGAAATGAAAGAGGCTGTGACGAAGGTCATTGACACGCTAACACAAGAGGACTTACATGGGGCCTTCCAGAAGTTGTTGGAACGATACAACGAGTGCATTGCAGCCGGAGGAGATTACTTTGAAGGGGAGTTGAGTTTCATGTGTGTACTATCAATACAAGTGCTCATACGAAAAAGTCTGGAAACTTATTTAATGATCCTCGTACTTCTATTTATCTAAGAAGAACAAGCCTTTTAGAAAATAAATTGGCAGTAGGAAACATGGTTTATAGAATCTTTTTTAAGGAATTCAAAAGTAGTAAGCCCTTTCATGTCAAAATAGACTGTAAGTATTACCTTTTTTACTGACCGCTACACCTGGAATTTTTATTTTACCGGAGAGTCTGGTTTGCCCTCCATAGACAATATTCTTGAATCTGACTTGTGATAAATCAATATTTAGTCCATTGGTAAATATCAATCAGTTCAAACATGCTTTTCCTTACATATCACACATTTTTATAGAAATTGTGCATGGTTTGTATTTATCTGCCATTAAATTTTGATTGCAGATAAATACAACTCAGCTAAAACCTGGAGTCATCTCTTTTTGCTTTGCTGTTATTTTGAATTGACTCAAAAGAATTATTTTTGCGAGATTCAAATAATTTTCGCTGTAAACAAATTTCATACAATGCAAAGTTTATTCGTTGAGGGTAACCCGAAGGCTCCCTTTTCAATAGCTATCATACCAAGGTGTAGTGGATGGCCCTACTTCATTCCCTGAATTGCTCTACGTTACCCTTGATCCTTACCTTATAATATTGAGTGTTAACCAATGTAGCATCAAGAACCAATTTTTGAGTCTTTGGTATGACTCGACCTGGGATTGAACCCGGGTCTCCCAGGCCATTTGAAAACACTCTAACCATTATGCCAATATCCGGTAAGTAAAGTTAGTGACCGTAGTCGAGGGCGACCCGAAGACTCCTTTTTCATTAGATTCGACACCAAGGTGTAGGTGAGAGCGCTACTTCATTCCCTGGATTGCTTCACTTTACCATTGATTCTTACCTTATAATGCCAAGTGTTAAGTAATGTAGCATCAAGTACTATTTTTGTATCTTTGGTATGACTCAACCAGGGATTGAATCCCGGTCGTCCAGACCATTAGCGAAGACTCTACTAATTAAGCCAATGACAAGTTTACATATATGCAAAAAATATTTTGCAATTTAAAAAAAAATCTTAATTAATGAATAAAGCCCATTGGATTAGTCGTTAGAGTGTTCGTCAATGGCCCTGGAGACCGCCGTTCAATCTCAGGTCGAGTCATAGGAAAGACTCAAAAAGTGGTACTTGATGACATTCATCATTGTTTGGTACGGATCAAGAGTAAAGAAGATCAATCCAGAGAAAAGAGTTGTGCCCTCTAGTACAATTCGTTGTAGTAGATATAGAAAAGGGAGCCTTCGGGTCACCCTCAACTACAGTTGCCATCATTACGTTAGTATATATATATATATATATATACACTTGGGCGTGATAATAACTATGCCAAATGTGAGGATGTTAAGGTTTTAAAAGAAATGGTAATGCCTTAGGTTTAACATCAAACTAAAATAAACAAGAGGGAGACTCAATTCTGTGACTCTTTGGAATATGGCACACTCTACTTATTACAACTACTCCTAGGTTCACCCAATCTCAGAGTAGTATTTCATATAGGGGACCATCTATGATTCAAATAGATCCATTTACAAATTATGTGTATTATATCTGAATATTTCAAATCATATATATCTGTTCAAAAATTCAAAGGGCTATACAATAAATGGTGATATAAAAGTACAAGGTACGCAATTACCTAACTCTTAACGTAAAATAACCCCAGATGGGCTAACGTTTCATTAAAACTTATCTATCAATCAATTACGTATAAACTCTGAAAACGAATATTTTACCTATCAAAAACTTACAGATAATTCAAGGTTTCATCTGGCGTTAGCTATTGAGCTAAGTTTATTTTCTTGGTTCCTGAAGTGCCCCTAAAGGGAAATGCTGCGGGAACCAGGAATTTTTCTAATAACCACGCGCTAGTTTCAGTTTGAGCCTTCCCTCCCCTACAATAAAAATACTTGATGTCGAATCTGACTTAATCCTCAGTTGGATAAATCTACATTCATTTCTATCTAAAACTCCCTGATAAGTAAAATTTTCCATTACTGCAATTCATTTTACAATGCCCTGAATTCTTAAACACTCTATGGTATAATTTCAGTTTGAAATTCAAAAAAACGTATCCCATCGCTCCCAGATCCACTCTGGCCCGGAGTGGTAACACCTGATAGGGCCCAATCTATGGGTCAAACGGAACTAAACTGTGTACTGGTGTAAAAATGATTGCTGCTTTGAAATTAAACTGAGTACTTATGATAAAACGAATTGTTTGAAATGGAACTGTTTTTTATGCTAAACTGAATTGCTTATAATAAAACTGTGTTGACGTTTAAACTGCGTACTTATGCTAAACTGAACTGTTTGAAACAGAACTATTTTTGACACTGAAACTTTATTTACGCTAAACTGAATTGTTTTAATTAGAACTCTTTTGTGATTTAACTAGGAGTAAAAAAAATATACTTATGCGAAAATGAATTGCTTGAAATAGATATGCTTTTGACAATTAAACTCCGTACTAATGCTAAATTGAATTATCTGAAATAGAACTGTTTACTTATTTAAAATAGATTTGGCATTAAATAACCTACAAAGCTTCATATGCCATAAAATTAGAATAAAAACAATAAAAAATATCCAATAATATTGAAAATTGGTTAAAAGCGCTGATATACTGTGTCTCTCTATATATGGGAACCATAAGACTGCTTTTAAATCTACTAATAATAATGTTGTGCACCTCTGGTGGTGTAATTTTTACAGGCTAGACCAGCAAACCTACGCGAGTGGGTTCGAGTTTCAATGGTTGCCCTATCCATTGGGCCTTTTGCCACATCAAAGAAAAAACTTCGTAAATTACTATTAATAATAATGATATGTTCTTTTTTGTTTTAGATTTAAAATAGTATTCTATAACATATATTCATCTCAGACCATAATGCCTTAGGCAAGAGAGGAAAAAATATTTTACGTTACTACTAATTTGGAGACAAAATCATTCTGAACAGTCTCAAAATAGATGCCACCCATTAATACAATGATAGTATATTACTGAGACAAGAAAGAAAAAAATGAATGACTTGGAAGCTGATATAATAACAATTTAAAAAAAAACATTGATTTCTTGTCTCTAGCTCAAAGGATGCATTTTTACTGGGCGTGTTCCAAATGACCGCCATTGTGTTTGTCTCAGTAAAAATCATTATCGCATGAATGGGTTGCATCTGTATCTATACGCTTGCACACTATCCTAATACCTTTAATTACATTTTTGGCTATGAAATTAGATGAATGCATATTGGCCCTTTAAGTATTTTAAAATTTCACGGAACTAAAAAATAAAACTTACAAATCCACTGATATTATAGAAGTTCAGCGGCATCGAGAGACTTTGTAGAGTGTTTGGCCGGGACATATGTCACGGAGAAACGGTTTTATCGGAATGCTGGTATATCAAGACTTAATTTTGTAACCCAGTTCTCTCGCAAATTTATGCGTATCCTCTAAAAAGCAAAGAACAAAAACAAATTCAGAAAACAAACAAAAAAGACCCCCCAAAAACAACGACCATAAGTGTGTGAAGAGGCTATTTATCATTCGGCTAATGCAATCTGTACTTTTCACTTTTTGTGTGACGTACACCAAATAAAGAAGACAAAGGTAGGTGGTAAGTTACAACGGTAGTAATAATTAGATAATGACTGATGATGCATTCACCTTTAGAGTGACGCACGTCAAAACATGCAAAAGGTAAGTAGGTAGATAAATTGGTAGTAACATGTGAATAAGGTTTGATGATGCTTGAACTTTTAGAGTGACGCTTACTATATCGTGCAAACGGAGGTAAATAGGCAGATTCGTTAGAAACATAAATAATGACCGGTGATGCTTTCATTTAAAACATAAAAACAGACTCGAGAATTGCCCTGTCAGCTGGGGCTCTAGAATACACTGACTGCACCTCTGCAGAGGGGTAAGACCCCCCCTAACGAGTGTCCTGGATATGACACTAAACAATCTGATGGTGAGGTTCCAGCAGTGCTGGAGGTTTGGGGAATGCGGAGTACCCCTTCATTGCCATCGCTCCCAGGTCCACTCTGTCCCGGAGTGGTAGCACCTGATAGGGCCCTATCTATGTGTTAAATAGAACTAACAGCATACTTATTCTAAAATGAATTGAGTAAACTAAATAGCTTGAAATATAAACGTTTTTGACACTTAAACCGTACTTACACTTAAACTGCGTGCTTATGCTTAACTGAATTATTTGAAATAGAACTTTTTTTCGACATTAAAACTGTATTTACACTTAACTGAATTATTACATATAACTGCTAGAATAGTTTGAAATGGAAATGTTTTGGACAATTAAACTATGTACTTAAGCTAAACTGAACTGTTTTCAATAGAACAGATTATTTACATAAAAATGGATTCGGCGTTAAATAACCTATAACGGTTGATATGCCATAAATCCAAGCAAGCCAAACAAACCAAACCAGACTCGAGAATTCTTTAACTTTATTTAAGTCTTTATTGCAATCAAACTGATACAATAAGCAAGAATAAAATGTCCTTTATTTATGGCAACATTTTCTTTATTTCTTTTCTGTAGTAATTTTTTGTGCAGTTTTCATTTTATGATTTATTTCAACTTTTGATCGACTAATTTCTTTTAATTTCTTACTCCATGTTCAATTGTCATCCGGAGTTGATCCACTCTCTTGAGAGGAATTTTTCCAGATGTTCTCGACTAACTGAGTTCCGATTTGGTTAATTATTGTTCTTTTTAATGACTTTGTAGTTTTTTTGTATCTGACTTCTTGGTTTCTCTTATTACCCCATTAACTTGTTCTCAAATGGTTGGTCAGAGCTGTAAAAAAGTTAAGATGGAAAAAGGCAAAGACAAGGATACTTCAAACTTAGCCTTTATTCTTCTGATCGACAATTATTTCGTGGCGGGAAACTTTCTTCTTGATCCAGAAAAAACGTCTGTACAGTAGAAAGGTGCGAGAAGAAAAGTGTTAAATGATAAACGTTTCATTTTTTAAACCATCTTTTCCTTTGGCATGTGAAGATCACTCTTCCTATCAAAGGCGTCATGTGAAATTGTTCTTTTTTTATATCTTTTTATTTTTATTTATTTGTTTACCTTTTATTCAATCCTGCAAATCATTAGTGCTTGATAGCATTACTTACAACCATGCAACTATGTAAAAATTATTTGAATTAGGTTGGAATACTTGACATTATATTACTGTGCAAAAAGCTCTTAGGAAATAAAATCACAAAAATGTAAGTACTAGTGTTCAATGAATGTGATTGATTTTAATGGCGTGTTAGTCTGACGAGGGTTATTTTGTGCTTAGAATCGTGTTCTTCGTAGATTTACATGTATAAACAGAAATCACTAACCCCTAAATTTAGCCCTAAAATGTACTAGCTCTCCGGGACATAGTATACGTAGAAATAATAGCGATGAATGTGTACACACACCCCCATATCCCAGGAAGAGCCTAACCATCAGGTTATAAATAAGGGGGTCTGAAATCTCTTACCGTCAGTGTATTTCCCTCCCTACCGACTGGGTTGTAATGTTTAGTTCCTCCGAAATGGTTGCGTAATTTCATACCACACATAGGGCTCTGTCTAATATTACCACTTTTATAGCCGGTTTCGGTTTAGTTTGGTTTGGTTTGATTTCATGGTATATCAACGCGGTGAAATGACTTCGAGAATTGCTATTTAATTCAAATTATTCCATTCAACAGTTCATTCACTTCTATACAGTCAAATGGTATCACGTATAGCTATGTTATACCAATATTTCAATTTAGGTACGCAGTTAAAGAGCTTCAAGTATTGCTATTTCACGCTAATAATGCTATGTAACATTACTTATTACTTTACACAGAGTTAAACGGTTCAAAGTATTGCTATGCATCAGTAACAATTCAATTAAACATCAGTCATTTTTTTACACATAGTTAAATGATCAAACCCTTATATTTTTTAAAAATTCAGTTAAGCGTAAGCCATTTGCTGAAAGACAGTTTATATGTCAAGCAGTTTCATTTTACCCATAAATAGGAACTTGTGAAGTGATACCACTTCGGACAAGAGTGGACCTGGGAGCGATGACAGTGAAGGAGTACTCTGCATCCCCCAAAGCTCAAGCATTACTGGAGCCTCACAATGAGATTATTTAACATTCATGGGGTGGGGGGATTACCCTTCTACAGAGATGCAGTTGGTTTATTCTACAGCCACACCCGAATGGGCTGGATATAATTTGTTCTAATTATTCTATTTCAGATATTGTAGACGATAACAACTGCAGGGCTATTTATCATTTATTTATTTATCTATTTAAATTGAATATATTTAGGCTGTTTTTATCGTTTCCAGTACCTTTATATATATATATATATATATATATATATATAATGTGTCAAGAAAATCGGAGTATTTCTTTGAAGTTCCTTATTTCTTAATTGTGTTCAACTACTTTTTACCTGAAATCATCGTTAGAAGACATTTTTGTCGATAAATGTTTTACAATTCTTATATAGTTTTTTGAGAAGTTGATATAGCACAAAGGAAGTGATAAAAAATAAACTTGTAACATAGACTACCCATTCTTTGAATAAAAATTAATGATTTTTGTGTCCAACTATCTTCAACGGAACATTTGATGAACACTACTATCCTGAACATCTGACAGTGAGACTTTTACATGGGAGATATGCCGTATTTCACACACACACACACACACACACACACACACACACACACACACACACACTATATATATATATATATATATGTGTGTGTGTGTGTGTGTGTGAAGTCAATGGTTTCACAATAGTGCAATTTTCAACTGAACATTTGGAGAATTCTACTATCCTTAATACGAAGAGTTAGACCTACGCTACGCATGGGAGATATGCCATATTCTAACCAGATATATATGTATGCATGTTATATATATATATATTTATATATATATATATATATATATATATATATATATATATATATATATATGTCAACACTATGATTTCACAGTAGTGTGTACTATAAAAACACTAATCGTCGTATTTAAAAAAAAAAGTATATTTACTTTATCAGTTAGAGAAAATTAAATGGATGGATCATCAGAGAACCGTGCCGAGTAATTGTCTCTTATGGCATCTCTTAATGCAATGTCTGCGATACTTTGTGGGAATTACTTAATGATCCATGTGATTGTTATCGAACAGCCTGTTCTTGGATCAATTAGCGTAACAACAGGAACATATTCAGTTTTCGCAAGTTTGTTTTTGCTTATTAGTATCTAATAGCACGAATACATGTTTCCAGATTAATCTGACCGATGTCAGTTAAAAAAATACTTTTCCGCGACCTCATAGCGTAAATTAGTGTTTGAAATTTTAAAGAGAACATACCTTGACTCATTTTTCCTGATTTTTCCTGTTGTTTAGTTTGGTTTGATTTCTTACTTTAATGACATATCAAACTTAGTGCGTTATTTAATGCCGGAACCATCGTCATAAAAAAACAGTAGTGATGCTATTTAACTTATATGATAAGGGAGTAGGTCATATGTTACACATGTGTATTTGTTCGAAAGTGAACGTGATAGCACAATTACCACGAGGCCGCAGTCACGCAAGTTAGCCATTACGTCACGAGGACTCAACTTTTTCCTGTTGTGGTTGTGATCATACCTTGCAGTTTTATCAGTACTAGATGCCCTATATTTTCAATCTTCCACCAAACCTAAAGTAAGATAATATCCACTATCGCCCTTAGTACTGTGGATGATCATCATCATCATCATCATATCGTGCTGGCAGCACGGATATCCCTGACCCTCTCTCGCCACTCCTCCCTATCGTTCATCGCCCTAGGCAGGTCTTCAGGACAACAACCTGTATCCTCACATAGCTGCTGAATGTACGTTCGTGCTGGTCGTCCTGCTTTTGCGCGGCCGTGTGTGGGGATCCATAAGAGTACATCTCTTATGAGTTCATCTCTGCTTCTCCAGCAATGTCCTGCATGTCTGGTTGAATAGTTTTCGTGATAGGGGGCAGGTGGCTGTACAGTTGGTGTCTTGTGGGGTGTTGCTGCCAGGACTTGTTCAGGATTGCACGCAGCATTCTTGTGTAATTGCCATCTAGTTTCTTCTCCAGCCGTTTTGTTAGCGTCCATGTAGTGCATCCATATAGCAGTATCGATGTGACCGCTGCCTGGAAGAAACTGTGTTTCATTTTATCGGTTAGGTCTGATTTCCATATAATCGATAGTTTATTGATAGCTGTCCATGCTTTCGTTAACCTCGTTTCGATGTCCTTTTCGGTTGATTCGACGCTGCTTCCTAGGTACGTGAATTTGTCTACTAGTTTAAGTGGGGTTCCTTCTAGAGTGGAGATGTCCCCCGTTTGGTTATAGCACATATATTCCGTTTTGTGTGCATTAACATGGAGGCCTGTGCTTGCTGCCCCTCGTTCCAAACTATGCAGAAGTGTTTCGGCTTGGTCAGGTGTATTTGCCAGTATCGCTATGTCATCGGCGTAGTCGGCGTCGGTAATTGTTGTTGCGGGGTATCTTCTGCTTCTTTTCTTCGTCAGTTCGAAGCCATTCTCTTTGATTTTGTCAGTGGATGATAGATGGGTAAAAAAATGAGGTGATTTAATGAACAAGCGACAGGTCAAAATTCTTAACTACCATATCAAAATCTCGGAATGGTAAAAATAGAAAGAGCGTTCGGTCAAGTGCTAGAATGCAATCCTGTGGAATTTGAAAGATAAGAATACTGGCAATTGACAACGAACTTTGGAATGGGTTAAGCCAAACAGTTGAGACTTAAGTGTCCTACAATTGGTGGGAGGAGTCAGCAGGTTATTCATGAAATGGAGTCTTCTTTCCTCCACTGACTGGATAAATCACACCATGTCACTTTTTTGAGGTCACTTTGAGGTAGAAAAACATATTTGATTCTTCAGAAAATGTTATGCTAAGCAAAGGTTGATTTTAGGAAAACATGTGTGGTATAATTGTTATAAAGCTCAGCTAGCAAAAACATTGTCAATGATTTGGATTCTCTCTGGAAGCCCTATAAGCTAATTATAGTTGATGACTACTTAAGATCCAAACGTTTATTCAATTTCGTAATGTCTATGTATTTGGATTCATTGCGAAATGAACAGGCATTAAATGATAATTATTAATATAAAATAGTTATCTGTTCACGAAGGTGATATTTAGCTGTAGTTTTCAAGTCCTCCCATGATTCATTCAGTGATGATAACACTACGTCAGAAAATATTTACATTTTCTGGTTCCTGAGCAGAAAGTGTTATTTCTTAAGGGCAAAAATAATTGGAAATTAGCATGTTATCACCCTCCAAACTTTCCTTTTGTAACAAAAGAACATATAACGAAAAAGATAACGATGAACTAATTTTAGAGACGGACACATGACAATTATTTATTTTATAGTTACAAATCTAAAAAAAAAAAATGTACCATATACACAATTAACGCTAGATACTGCAATGTGCTAAATGGACATATAATGCTCATAACGATAGAACATACAAAGAACATAGGAATCTCGAAATTCGAAAACACGCAACGACTTGTTGTTCAGGTACGAAACCTTTTTATTAACTTTGAGTTAAAGTTTTCGACATAAGGAGAAGAGACACAATCTTCTATGCTGTCTTATTCATTTTGCCCCTATCTCGTGCGGCCCCCATAGGGTGCAAGTTCGCCTCGCGTCTTGGAGCTGCAAAAGTCGATCCTCCTCGTTTGGCATCAAGTACTCAACTCTCTTTCTTTCAATTCTCCACAAACCTCTGCGCGCTTCCGGTGTGTGACGTCACTCGCACTCCGTCACCCGTTTCGTCTCGGACTATTGTGACATCTCTGAGTGGCACGTCCGCCTCGCGCGCGAATTACCACCTACATCAAGGTTTGCACCTAACTAACCCATGCACAGAGCCGAAAGGTTCTCAGCCTAACTAAACTAAAAGGCATGAACCGAAATCCCTTGGCCATTATGTTACAGAAATACTCTTTAATCTGTTCTTAATTTTTGTGAAAGTTAACAATTGATTCATGTAGAAGTAAATAATAGAAAAGAACCCGACAGTATGGAGAAAACCGAAAAACGAAGTAATCCAGAAGTAATAAATCTATTATGAAGGAAAGTCGTCGTTAAAATTTCTTGGTTTTTCATGAAACTTCATCAGGGATTTAAGATAGTTATACAAATGTTGACAGAAGTTTTTGGTACGGCACAACAAATGCATTGCAGCGGAGGAGATTACTTCGAAGAGGACTAGAGTTTCATGTGTGTATTATCAATAAAAGTGCCCATACGAAAAAATCTGGAAACTTATTTAATGATCCTCGTAATTAAGCAGTCACGATTATACAAAATTTATAAGAAGTAGTTCCATTTAAAACTAATATCTAGGAAAAAACAACGTTTATTGATAATTTCTAATAAGTACTTCATTTATACATAAAATCATCATTTATGGATAATATATAATTTGCTGTCCTGTTTATACATAAGTCGTTCTATTAATATCTTACATCTAATATGATGTCTCATTTATTCACGATATCTATTAAGTAGTCTTATGTACACATCATATCTAATAAGTTGTTCCATTATTACGTAATAATAAAATTCAATTTTGATCTTTAGCGAGGCCCTGAAATATAGCTTCCATCAAGGACCTTGTCACTAAATAAGTCATCAGATTCCCATATTAAAAAACATATTATTCAAAATACAATGGTAAAACCATTGAAAACGTCAAATAACATTCAATCACATGTTCAACATATAACCTGTAAAAACAAGCTCCACTTATTCAGAGATTTAAAAAGGAAGGTAAGAAAAACAGTCGTGTAGAAAAAGAAGAAATTAATATAATTAGCGAGTGCCTATACATAACTGTCACTTTTGAACAGCCTGACTATTCCGTTTCGAGTTAGTGACAAGATTTGTTTTGACAATAAATACCACAGCGCCGCCATTATCGAACAAGGATTAACTCTAAGAAAAGAAAAAAATACATATATTGTTCGTTGAAGTTGAAGCGTTTGATTCTTCTACTTTATTATCACATTTTATTCTTGTAAAATTTCAACATTTTTTTTTATTTCCTCTCAAACTGCTGGGTCTCTTGAGAGGGATTTTGGATTTTCTTTTTAATGTTCTGTCGATTTAAATGCCATTTTTAATGTACAGATTTTCTACGTATTAATCGCTTTTTTTTTGTATACAGTAGCTTCAGCCATTCCTGAATTGCTTCGTGTTAAAAATAACTATTTATCCTTTTAAAATTTGACTTCGACCAATTAGATAAATGGGGAAAACAAAAATAAATTTGTGTATACACAGCATTGGAAACATTTACTTTTGAAAGGAAATATATATATATATATATATATATATATATATATATATATATATATATATTTCAGATCAATGTACTTAAAATGTATTGCTTTAGAAATTAAAAGAAACCAATTTCAAATACAATCTGACAGGAATCTTCATTAAAAAAAAAGTAATTCGAATTCGAAAGCTGGAAACTTTTAATTGCAATCTTTCATGTCTGTCAAATCAGAAACATCGTTATGACGATAATATATATCATAATGATACGAATTTATATGTATCTCAACATCCTATGGGTAGGCTAATGGTCAGGTCACTTTCCATTTAGAACATTATAGTAAAGATGGGAAATATCCCATTCATCACATAGACAGGTGAACATTGAAGCAACAACACGTGCGAGAAGCAGCTTGAAGTCTGTGTGTCATTTCAAAGCCAAACTTATTCAATAACAACTTCAATATGTGGGTTTTACGGTAAGATCATGCTGAATCAACCGGCTTCTGCACAATCACCAAAGTTAAGGTGCGATGAGCCGGTTCTGAACTTACATGGGTGACCACTGAAGCAATATTGGGTTTGCTTAGTCGACTGGGGTTGTAGAATACACCGACTGTTTCTCTGCTGGGTGGGTATAAGACGCTCCCCTACGAGTGTTCTAGATATGACACTAAACAATCAGATGGTAAGGTTCCAGTGATACTGGAGCTTTAGGGAATATGGAGCACCTCTTCATTGCCATCGGTCCCAGGTCCACTCTAGCCCACAGTGGTAGCATCTAATATCGCCCAATCAATGGGACAAATAGAACTAAACTGCATACTTAATCTAAATTGAATTATTTGAAATAGAACTATGCCATAAAAAACAAACAAAGTTAGCAAAGTTAAGCAGCTAACATTATTAACGCTACATGTCACATCAGGGTTATCTTAAAATTGTCTAACTTAGAGAATAAAATAATTTCAGGCTTATAAAAATAGTGTAGTGTCTTCGATTCCTCTCACTGTAATGTGTTGGAATTTACAAAGCTTTTTGCTTTAATGTGACACAAGGCCGTATGAATGGGGCCCCAAATGAGATTCGAACTTATTTGTGAAGGTTTGCTAGTCTATCTTGCTAAGCATTACACCACCTAAGGCAATTTGACTATTTGAAATTAGTTATAAAGAATATACCGTGACTTATTTGCAGTCAATGTGTAATCTCAGTTTTCTGAAAAGAATGTGATCTGGCATTGAGCTTAGTTGACGCCGAATACGGCTTTTACGCAAATGTATAAAGAGACTGAAATAATAATATAAAAAAAAACAAGCAAACTAACACAAACATATCCTGAATATATGATCGACAAAGTTTTGTTTGTTGTAATTTTCAAAAGTGTCAGGTTTATTAGAATTAAGAAGCTTTGCAAAGAATAAAAGATAAAAAACTTTATTAAAGAAGATTATTATGAATGATAAAAGGAAAACATAAAAAAACAACAAAAAAAAACAAACAAAAAAACAAAATAAACAAAACAAAAAACATGAATTCAGCTTAACAGTAATAGGAGTCCAATAAAGCAACGGAAATATTTAAGACGCCTTGAATGACTCACAAAGAAAAAAAATACTCTAAAAATAAAGAATGCTAGATAGTATAATATAAAAGTGATATTTTCATGAATTTTTATTTTCAGAGGTTCTTTCTCTTCAGGAAAAAAATACTCAGAACGTCATTACAAAATAAAATAAAATAAAATATTTTAACAGCAAGGAAGAGAAACATATTATGAGCTTTGTTTGACCTGTTCCCACAAAGTGAGTTTAGAACAATACATTTAAATAATGATTTTAATAAATGAATAAATCGAAAAATAGTTAAGAAAATTGTTAGAGGGACAAATAAATCTATTGAAAAAAATTCAAGAAATTGAAAAAATACATTGATAGAAGAAGAAGAAGAAGAAGAAGAAGAAGAAGAAGAAGAAGAAGAAGAAGAAGAAGAAGAAGAAGAAGAAATATGGAAAGAAAGAATGTTATAAAAGGATGTGAGTGACAATATAGAAAAAAAGAAAAATTAACTGAATATATAAGGTGAAAGGAAGTGACAAGAAAGAAACATAGAAAAATATAGAGGATGAAGGAAGTGACCAGAAATTAAGAAATAAACCGGGGAAAAAAGAAGTAACAAGAAAGAAAGAATGAAAGAAAGATGGGAATTAGGAAGTTTGTAACAAGAAAAAGAATCGGAATGAATGAATGAATGAATGAATGAATAAGACGGAAGTGAATGACAAGAATGAAACAAATTGATTGGTTACAAAGGAAGTGACAAGAAAGAAAGAAAGAAAGAAAGAAAGAAAGAAATACGGAGTGGGAGCGGGTAACAAGAAATACGGAATTAGCTAAGAAAGAAAGAAAGAAAGAAAGAAAGAAAGAAAGAAAGAAAGAAAGAAAGAAAGAAAGAAAGAAAGAAAGAAAGAAATACGGAGTGGGAGCGGGTAACAAGAAATACGGAATTAGCTAAGAAAGAAAGAAAGAAAGAAAGAAAGAAAGAAAGAAAGAAAGAAAGAAAGAAAGAAATACGGAGTGGGAGCGGGTAACAAGAAATACGGAATTAGCTAAGAAAGAAAGAAAGAAAGAAAGAAAGAAAGAAAGAAAGAAATACGGAGTGGGAGCGGGTAACAAGAAATACGGAATTAGCTAAGAAAGAAAGAAAGAAAGAAAGAAAGAAAGAAAGAAAGAAAGAAATACGGAGTGGGAGCGGGTAACAAGAAATACGGAATTAGCTAAGAAAGAAAGAAAGAAAGAAAGAAACAGGGCAGAGAAACTAGTAAAAAGAAAAGAAGGTTGAAATAAATGCTGACAGAAAGAACTTTGGAAAGAAGGTTTAAAAGAAATATTGACAAACAGAATCAAAGACTAAGAAAGATTTACTATGACAAAAAGAAAAGCAAGTTGATAATATTTTCTTATAAGGGGAATATATATATATATATATATATATATATATATATATATATATATATATATATATATATATATATATATATATATATTCTTAGAATGATCAAAAAAGGCATAGACAGAACCTGAATGGAAGCTTGCAAATAAAAATCTTGGAAAGACGGAGAACAATCAGAGAAATGACGGGAGAATCTCTAAAAGGGATTAAAAATGACTTGTGATAAAAAATAAACAAAAGATTAAAAAATAGTTTCAATTAGAAAAAAAGATTTAGTAAAACTAATTAACCGTAAAAATCATGGAAAAGAAAAGAAAAAAGAAAGAAATATGAGAAGGATCGTTGAGAAAGAAAGAAAGAAAGAAAGATGGATAGAGAGACGGGGTTAGTGATGATAAATAAATGAATGAATAAATAAATAAATAAATTGAGAGGACACGTAACGGCGAGAAAGAAAGAAAGAAAGAAAGAAAGAAAGAAAGAAAGAAAGAGAAAGGAGTCAAGTGAGAAGAAATGATTAAATAGTTCGAGAGAAAAGGCAATGGCAAGCAAGCAAGAAAGAAAGAAAGTTATGGAGTGGAAAGCGAGTGGGAAAAAAAGGAAATGACCCAGAAGAATGTGGGCAATAAGAAAGAAAGAAAGAAAGAAAGAAAGAAAGAAAGAAAGAAAGATACGGTGAAAAGAAAGAAAGAAAGAAAGAAAGAAAGAAAGAAAGATATGGAGTGGAAAGCGAGTGGGAAAAATAGGAAATGACCCAGAAGAATGTGGGCAATAAGAAAGAAAGAAAGAAAGAAAAAAAAAAAGAAAGAAAGAAAGAAAGATACGGTGAAAAGAAAGAAAGAAAGAAAGAAAGATACGGTGAAAAAAGAAGGAAGTGAGAGGAAAAAGAATTAACAAATAAACGAAAAAGATTTCCAAGTGAATAATGAAGAAATGGAATGTGTATTTTGACTACTGAAATGTACTAAGTGATATGAATTAATCCGTCACCGAATGATGAAAACAACATTTATTTCTCTCACTAAACATTAATTTTCAACATATCTGTTTTCCTGTCAATGCACCCAAGTCAGTGATTAATCATAACATTATAAAGTGGAAAAATTAATTGCAAATTTCAGCTGATAATTCAATATCAGGCTGCAAACTTATTGATGTAGACTCATATCCAGACTCGAGCGATATCAAGTAAAATTAGATGCATAATAATTTCCCACCAGAAAAATAAATAAATTGGGGGTGATGAATAAGAAAATCAATAAGCTATATTAAAGCACAACGAAATAAATAAACATTGTAAAAGATTAAATTTAAAAAGAAATTAAATGTGGGACAAAAAACTAATACGCAAAATTGAAGAATAAAAAAAAAGTAAAAATTAACGAAGATGGAGAATAGAAAGAATAAAATGAAGGAGAGCTGACGACACGAAGAAGAAAAGAAAATTGATTGAAATAAAGTCGGTAATTACCGAAGCAATTGAAATTTAAAAGACGAATAAATGATGAAAAAAATCTGAAAATGTTTACTATTTTCATGTTAAAGATGATGGTCTTTAGGAAAATGAATTTTTAAGGATAATTTTAATTCACATCTCTAAATGTATACTATCTCAGAGCAGAGAACACGTGTGTTTATAGACAAATCATTTTCCGATCAAATCGCCATTTACCTTTTGGGACTTTGATTCAAGTCTATTAAGGGCCATGATTCATATCTATTAAAAGCATCTTTTTCATTCAACCCCATTAAAAAATCATTGAAATTAATTCTAATTTTTTACCACTTCAGCCTCCTAAATTTAAAATGGTGTATCAAACTTTATGAATTATAACATTTAATAAATATCTCCCCTTCAATGCTACTTTTTGTTTCTCAATTCGGATTTAAAGGATTTATTTCACAAATCGCTTTCAGCAGAACTACGTAAGCAAATCTATAAAGAATTTAATTGGTTTTGATGAACAATGAAATTCCAATTTACAAAGAAATCAACTACAAAAGACATCACGAAGCTGAAAGAATTTATTTACCTGACACTCCCAAGAGAAATACTTCTCAGAATTTCTTTCTTCCTTATTTCTTTGTTGAATTACACATCAACCTTTGGAACAGACCAGGAGTGGTTCTATATAAATCATAGCTTGGAAGATAAGGGACATTTATACCTTGTCCAACGATATGAGTTCGAAAGTGAATGTAACTGAGCGACTAAAATGCAAATTGGCTTTCTACAAATCGACAGTTCAGAAATTTGGCCATTACGCCACGAGAACTCTGCCGCCTTGGTCTTACTTTGCTACATAAATTTAGAAATAGATTTACAAACAAAAACAAAGCAACATTAAAGTACATATGCTTATATCATAAATAGACTATCATACGGAGAATTATTTTGGAGATTATCTTTATTTATTCATTAACAATTACTTGTTTCCTTTCAAACAAACAAACAAATAAATAAATAAATAAACAAAAATAACGTTAAGTCAACCAGTGAAGATTTAATGTTTGGTTTATTGTCATCTCATCAGGATTAAGTACCAAAAATATTATTAAGAACGAATTATTTGTTCATTTTCAGAAGATTTTCATATTTACGTAAAATTTCTTCCTTTTTCTTTGGGGAATGGGATTAAAAATAAAGTTTGAAAATAATTTTCTTTTCATTTCTTTCTTTTACTTATAATTCCCTCTATTTTCTCTTCTCTTTGTTTGTCTGTCTCTCTCTGTCTCTCTCATCATTCTCTCTTTGTCTTTCACCTCTGTCTCTTTAAAAATAAGGAAAATAACATACACACAGGCAATAGAGACAAAAAGAAAGAAAACAAAACAAAAAACGGAAGAAGAAATTAAAGGAGTGAGGAAAGTTAAAATAAGATAAAGTAATGAACTATGAAATAACTGCAATTGATTATATGAATAATGAAGGAGATACAAATAAAGATTTTAGATTTAAAAAGACCCGTTCATTTATTCTGAGATTGATTTCTTTTCATCTGTCTTTTTTCTTCAACACTTTTACTCATCAGCCCAGTCAGCTGGGATAGAATACATCGACTGCATCTCTGGAGAGAAGTAAGACCCCTCCCTAACGATTACCCTGGATATGAAATTAAACAATCTGATGATGAGGCTTCAGTAATGCTATCTAATATTATTAATTCTATGGCTTCAAGTAATTATTTTTTAAATAATAACCTCTAGTTTGGACACCGTTATAAGGTTTCAATTGCCTTGTCGGCTGGGACTGTAGAATACATCTCTGCAGAGGGTTTGGTTTCTTAGTTTAATGGAATATCAACTTTTATAGGTTATTTAATGCCTAAGTCATTCTTTCAGAAGAACAGTAGTGGTACTATTTAACCCATAGCTGGGAAGATACGGGGGTTCATAGCTTTCTCAAGCGTATTTGCCCGAAAGTAAACTTAATAGCGCGATTGGAATACGAACTCCCTTACTACGATTCCGCAATCCATCGCTTTAACCATTTCACCTCGAGGACACTCCCTCTATGCAAAGGGGTTATACTTCCACGAAAGAGTTTCCTGTATATGACACAAACCAATCTGGTTGTGAGGCTCCAGTAACGCTGGGGCTTTGGTGAATGCGGAGTACACTTTCATTGTCTTTACTCCGGAGTCAACTCTGGTCCAGAGTGATTGCACCTGATAGGGTTCGATCTATGGGTCAAATAAAACTGTCTGTCATTTAAACTGTGTACAAACGAATGACTTGTTCAAAACTGACTTGTTTGAAATATATTTCAAACAAGTCAGTTTTGAACAAGTCAGTTTTGAACAAGTCGGTTTGATCATTTATCTGTGTGTACACAAATAACAGATGTTTAATTGAATTGTTAGTGATATATTTCAATCCTACAATACATCTTATTGTGCACAAACAAATGACCAACAGTAAATAGAATTATTGGTATGAGATAAAAATAAGTGAAACTATTTTACAGTGGGCAAAAAAATTACCCCAGTCTCGTTTAAAAGTGTTATCGGCAAAATTGGTTTAGGAATCATCTACTCAATGTAACGTTAGGCCCTCACCCCACCACATTAGATCAGTCTTCTAACCATTCCACTTCTTAGCCGGCCGGTCATCAACTAGTGGCTGAGGGGGTAACGCACATTTCTTTACCGCTACACAAGAATACGATCGAGGGAGACAGGAGAAAATAAAACAGACGAACAAACACGAACAAAGCTTGGGGTTAACAAAGAGCAGAAGGAGGAGTTATGCAACACTACATGCATGTGCGGACTAACGCTAGCGTGGGTTACTAGCGAAAATTCCACAAGCACTGGAATGCCGACATCTTTTGACTCAATCTTCTTCGCTGGGCCCTATCTTGTCTCCTACTGTCTCCGGAGTCGACCGCATCTGTCCGTGGTTCCACGCAAACTCTTCTGATCACTCCCTCTCTGCTGTTCCGTCGCCAACTGGCTCTCAGCTCCTTTTTCCACTCAACTCTCTTTTCGTGTTCCCTTACCACTTCCGGATACGGCGAGATTTCAGGTCCAAAAATCCTTTGTCTGTTTCGGCGCGAAACCAGACAAAGGAATCGTCTGCTCAGGCCATCCGTATAGTGCTACATCAATATATTTATTTGTAAAGACGAATTTTTGAAGCCGCTTCTATTTCACTCTGTAATTCGCTGAATACTCCCCCAGGCTTTTATAATATTTCTCCATACATGAGCAAATCTATTTTAAATAGCTACAATATATTCCATCTTTAGTTAATATATTCCATATATATCATAGTTTCATAGTTTTTTTGTTTTTTTTTCTTTTTGCCCTTTTTTTTTCTTCCTTTTGATTCGAAATTTTTCTAGATAAATAAATGGAACACAAATTCTACACAATATTTCTAATAAATCAAATGACGTAATTTAAAACAAGCACTAATCAAACGGCCAACTTTTTCTTGTTATACAAAAATTCCCTAGGTTGTTGTATTATGCACTTTTAAACATCCATCGTTGATATAATATCACTAATATCATCCCTCATAGACCTGATGATGGTTCATTAGATTCGAAACGCTATAGTGTCGACTTTACTTCTTAATAAATCTCTCTTTCTACTTGGATTACTATGTTATCAATTTGTCTTTATATACTGTTGGATTACACTCCATTATTTACTTCCACTTAATATATATGCATATTTACCAAACCCCTCCGCTCGGGCAGGATATGACACAAGGTCAAATTTTAAGCGGAGTTTAACAGGTTTGAATTCAGAGTTTTCCTTCTCTTAGACTAGTTGCCTCACCAAGGCTGTAGAACCTAGTTTGCCCTACTATTTACCCATCGCTGGAGGGAGAATAATTGGATTCATACCTTTCCCAATGGTATTAGTGCTATGTGAAATGCAATTAGCCTGGTCCAGGATTTGAACTCGTGTCGTCGTGTCCATTTCCTACGAAGATAACCATTACAACACGGGCACTTTCCACTTAATATTTATGTATAAATAGGATTTGGCATCAACTAACCAACAATGGTTTATATGCCATAAAACCAACCCAAACCAAAGCAAAGAAAACCATTCTAATGCAATTTGCTATTAGTACATTCTATTCAATAAAAGAATTAAAGAATACGATATTTTGATAACAGCCTAAAAATGCAAACATTAGTAATTATGAAAGGGTTTAGCCTAAAACCTAATGACAATGATTGTTGAGAAAACGAAATGCTTATTGCCAAAAATGAGTAAATTTGAAAGAATACAATGAAGAATAAATCGTGATTTTTCTTCGTGATAATAAAATTTAAAAAAATAATCATAGTAAATTGTTGACGAAGCAGGCGGAAAACTGATCAAGAAATTTAAGGAAAAAAAAATTAATTGTTAACTTCGGAAATTGAAGGAAAGGTTCAAGACACTAAAGAAATAGTAAAAGAAAGTAAAATAATTTTTGAGAAACGAGGCTGGGCAAGAAAACGTTGACGAACTGTCAAAAGGTTGGTGTGTGGCCAAGAGTAGAAGGAAGAGAAATACAAAAATTTGGTAGAGGACGATGATAAAATCAAGAGAACATAAGTGCTGAGAAAGAAGTCAATAAGAGACAATGATGGCATACGAAGATGCACAATGAGATTGGAAAGTAATTAGAAAAGACAGAAGTATCACGTAGAAAATAAAAGAAGAAATAACTGGAGGAGGAGGAGGGGGAAAAGAATAAAAAGGAAAGGAGGATTATGTTGAGTAGAAAGCAGAGTTAAAGAAAACAGAATAAAAACGAACGGAAAAAATGTCTATTCCATTGTCAGTATTTGACATGAGAGAGGACATAAAAGTCTTTTACTTAATGTTGGAGAACGCAACTGAAAAAAATCGAAATATTTTTTTTTTAAATAATAGAAAGCAAAAGACATGCCACTAACAATTGAAAGAATTCGATAAAAGAAAATAAAATAAAGCGATTTAAAGAATTAAAAACAAAAAGTTAAATTAAACTGTTTAACGACCAGAGAAAATGGGATTACTTTCCTTTTCTCGCAGATTGACAGGAATGCGTTCTCCAATGAAGTGTTCAATAAATAAATAAAACATTTGTAATAATCGGAGTCGTTTTTATCTGCTTGTCATTTGAACAATATCTTTACACACACACTTAAAATTTTAATAGTTTACAATAATGTGCCATATTTTTGAACATTTTTTTTTGTTTCGCTGGCTCTCAAAAAAGGCAAAATCCAAATTTAACCTTAAAACAATATCTACTTGATTTTCTACCTTAACCCTAATGCGACCAGTTTGATTTCATATTAATTTGGCGTACATGACTTTCTTTTTATGGTCTATTCACTCTGAATGCCTCGATTACCAAAGTTAAGCTGCTATGAGCCAGAGAAAAATATAGATGGGTGAGCACTTAGGAAACGGTATATTATATAACCAAATTATATCACCGAAGTTAAGCAGCGATGAGCCTATTCAATACAAATAAAAGACGAGGCCCGAGGATGGTGGCGACCTGGTTTGCGGAGAAGCGTTTTGTAATATCTAAGAAATCAGTTGATTATTTCTTATACTGTATCTCTCATTTTTCGCCGATTACAAAGAAAAGGCAGTAACAATAACCTTTTTCATTCCGTAAGCCAAAAGACAGACTTTTGTGATCGGCATTGAGTACTACGATGAGGTTACCTCGGGATCAGACTAAAACTTAAAGGGCAGTGCAACAATCATAGTCTATTTGAGACAGTCGTGTTTCAATCTTTACCAAAACTTTATTTTTTCTTGAATGCAAGCTTCTTCGATTTCTCTTTAAAAACGATATAAAGAAGACAGTCCTCATTATTAATGGAACCCCTTAATAATAATGTATTTTATTCACCCCCCCCTAAAACTGTTGTCAAAATTATCATATTAATCCTAAACAATACTATTAAAGGTTTGGTTTCTTTGTATAGTAGCTTATAAACTTTTGCTGAGTGTTCAATAGCAAAGCAATGATTTTAGAAGAACAGCTGTAGTTTAACTCCTACCTGGAAAGATAAGGGAGCTCAAAGATTTACCAAGGGTTTTAGTCCGAAAATGAATGCAATAGCGTGACTGAAGTTCGACTTTGCTTACTTCGAGGCCGCAGTCAAGCAATTTAACCATTAGGCGACGGTGACTCACTGAGTTTATTGTCTGCTTCTATAATGATTGAATATCAATGTATATTTATCATCCTCCCAATATCCGTTTTCTATAATGCTAAGTTCATAGACGATCATATTTATTGAAAAAAGTTGATCTAAAAAAGAAAATTGCGAGAATGATGAAGAATATACAAGAAAACAACAATACGATGCATCGCATCTTAATTTAACACAATTCTATCGAGCCCAAAATGAATCTCATATGATGTTATGGCTCGATTTCTGGATGTGCATACCATGGTTATTGATTACCGTTCTCACTAAGCACTTAGCACAACGGTTACCCTCATAGAAAATGGAATTGATGATCTTAGTTCAAATCCCTGACGAAGCTCTTAGCTTTTCGCATAGCGTTATATACTTCTCGAAAACGTATGCATCCGACAATTCTCCTCCAGAGCAATCATTAATAGTAAAGCAGGCTGCGTTCTTTAGTTTTGGTGAAAGAATCAGTCTCGAAGGAAAAAATCAGTAGTGAAATGCTTAAAAAGTGATATTGTGTTGCAACCTGTTCGTGGCGGAGATTAAAAAAACAACAACAACAACGTTTGTTTCGAATGAGATTTGAAAATAAGAGAGTTCGAACTCCACTTAATCTAGTACATTTATAGGACTTACACACCTATAATTTAAATTGGGTGGTATGCCATTTGTTCCCACAACAAAGATGGCGGACGCACGCAAATATTCAGTCTCGGGAAACCATTGGCCAGGAGAACCACGTGATCAGTGTTTAAAACAACGTCCTCATCTGAATTTCTTCCCGCATTTTTTGGAGCCGATTCAAGACATGTATTTTCTATAAATACTTCGTCTTAAAACACTCTTCCTTTTTTCCCAATTTCTATTGCTGGGCTAACACACTCTCTCCAGTGTGACTTTCTTATTCAACAACAGACGTCAAAAGCAACAAAATGGATAAGCCACGCCAACATTCCTTTCCTCAATATACCTTGTCTGTGAGACTTTTTTCAGTCTCGAAAACTGCTATTGTTTCGAACCACAGAAAGAAACGAACATTTAGAAATACATAGTCAACGTGAATAGGACACTTTTATTATTTAACCCTTTCTGTAGTTTTAGTTGTGATAGTCACACACGCGCACACACGCACACACACACAGAGAGGACTATTTTACGAACAATATAGAACCATAGAAATATTTTAAATGTATCATTGCATGTTTTGTTGTGAATATAAATTTGTTTGTTTGTCGCCTTGTTTTGAATGTTCCTTTTGTCCGTGCCCTTTCATATCTTTACTCATTTACTTTATTTACTATATTTGTCTCCATGGGCCTATTTTACCTTTTTCCATATGCCTTTTTTCCAAACATAACATACCACTAAACTAAACATATACTAAACCACAACATTAAATTTTGGGGGATTAAAAATATCTACGAAATAACATATCCCCCTACACATTTCATCATCATCATATCGCGCTATCAGCACAGACATTTCTGACCCTCTCTCGCCACCCTTTCCTATCGTCCATTGCTTTTGGCAGGTCTTCCGGGCTACATCTAGTATCTGCGCAGAGCTGCTGTATGTATGCGTCCTGCTTTGCTCGTCCCTGTGAAGAGGTCCACAGGAGTACATCACTTACGAGCTCGTCTCTCCAGACATGCGGACACTGCTAGTACATTTAGTTTTGGAAAAATACCCTTGATAACGGTACAAATACCTTTGCCTTCCTTGCTATGGGTTAAGTAGAATAACCCCTGTTCTTCTAAAAGATTCCTTTGGCATTGAATAACCCACAAAGGTTGGTATGCTATTAAGCAAGAAATCAAACCTAGATTCTCTCTGTATGGCGCATATTCTGGTCTTGTGTCATACTAAGCTATGCTTAGTAAATCAGTATTTAATTTTTTATGTCTCCTTGGGTATATCCCATTTTTATTGACTTGATAAAAATATTCAATTAGTTAATAGACTTTGGGAAATATTCCTTGATACTAAATCCCCAGTTTGATTTGATTTGGTTTTATGGCACGTAAACCTTTTAGGGTTATTTAATGCCAAATCCAAATCTTTTCATTGGGTAGTCCAGTCGGCTGGGGCTGAAGAATACGCTGACTTCCTCTCTGTCGGAGGGGAAATACTCCCCCAACGAATGTCCTTGATATGGTCCTAAACCAACTGATGGTGGGGCTCTAGTCTTAGAGTTTGATGAATGTGAAGTATCCCTTTATTGCCATAACTCCCTGATTCATTCTGAGAGAAAGTGGTACTATCTGATAGGCTTCTTTTCAATGAGTCAAATGGAACTGTTCAACCATTTAACTGTATTAAAAGAAATGATTAATATGGAACTGAAATATCATTGTTAAATTACCACACTTGAAACCATTTAACTGTGTCCACCTTTAGTGGTCGCAATATTTGGAATCATCGAATCGTGTTCAAAAAATAAACTCTGGATCCATTAAGAAATGTTACATGCAAACTATCTGCTGTAGATTCATATGTATCAACAGCATTTGGCATTAAATAACCATCAAAGGTTGATATACCATTAAATAAAAACATTATATTGTGGTGCTTGTTCGTCTTCAGCAATCGGGTGCTTGTTGTCGGACAACATAGAGTAGAAGTAAAATAAAATTGTAAGCTAGATATCCCATCTCTGCTATAGAATCTCAGATATTGTATCTACAGGAGGGTGTTGGAGGGCTCCAAAACTATACTAACATATATTATAGGAATCAAAATCGGCCTGATCGTGTATAGAAACTATTCCTGAAGAAGGGTATTTCAAATTCAACTCTATATAAACCAGAGCAAAACCACTTTTCCGACTGACATTGGAGAGTAGCATGTGTCTTCATCAATTGTTTTTTTAAAAATCTTTTCGCAGTTTTTCACACTAATTTTATCTTATAGTTGCCCACTGTTTTCTGCAAAGCGCTAAGTTTCCTCAGATCTTCAGTACTTTTCTATGTATCCTAACCGTTGTTAACAGTACAGTGCTATCGATGATCTTGATTATTTCTCAGATTTCCAATTCACTCAATCTCGCTTCTAGTTTCTTGATTACTTTTCCGAGGGTTCCAATTACAATTTGTAGTATTGGCAAATATATGTTCCATAACTTTTTATGTTCTCTGGTTGAGTCCAGTTATATGTCGATTTTTTTAGCCTTTTTTTCATTTTATACTGTGATATACAGGAAAAGGAAAAACTTCTGAAGTGGCAGATTCTTTTCTTTTTGTTTAATAATCCTTGGCGTGGCCCTCTGGCGGTGATTTGGTGATTCATTTGTACCACAAGATGCACCTAGCTTTCAAGAATAGATTCTGGTTTTTGCGAAAAGCATTTTTTCGCATGGTCAAACATACATTATTTTCACTCTTAGCGAGTATTTTACTACAGTTTAATCTGGTGGCTGCTCACTGTAGTCTGGGGGTGAGCAAGCCCCTATAGGTCACCAGGACTCGTTTCAGTAGTCTAGCTGACTTAGTGCTGTAGTTTGGAGAGTCACAACGCTTGTCCTCATTTCTACTTCACCAAGTCTCTTTTTTGCACTATTAAGGACCTTTCAAAGGCACCAATTACAATAATTATCAACGTCAACTTCATTTTTATCAGCTTTTTAATTTTCACTCTATCGATAAAATCCGCTAGATATGAAGTTCTTTTCATTTTGTTGATTAATACATATTCTGGTCTTTTACCTGGAACAAGTTTAAGACCATTGTGAAAATCATGGGCACGACTGAGTGGGAAAGGTGATCCACTGGAAATTATGCAAGAAGTTTAAATTTGACCATACAAACAAATGGTATTTGCACAAGCCAGAGCCCGTCCTTGAAAATGAGAGGAACAAAATTCTTTGAGATTTTGTGATACAAACGGATCATCTAATTTTGCCAGAAGACCATATCAAGTGATGATTAACAAAAAAAGAGAAGTTGTTTTATAATGGACTTCGCCGTTCCAGCTGACCTCAGGGTTAAACTAAAAGAAACCGAAAAGAAAGATAATTGACTGAACTTTGCTTGAGAACTGAAAAAACCTAAGGAATATAAAAATGAATATGTTAATAACTGTAATTGACGTGCTCGGTACAGTCACAAAATGATTGGTACTGCGACTAGAGGCCTCATAAATCAGAGTACGAGTGGAGACCATTGTTGAGATCGGAAAGGATACTAAGAAGAGTCATGGAGATTTGAGGAGACTTGCTGTCACCCAAACTTCAGTGAAAATCCATCAGCTAACGCTGGTGGGAAAAAACACTTACAGGAGTAAAATAACAAGAGTAATTACGTGAGAGTCTTACAGATCACCCATTGCAGGCTGGGAATTAGAAAGGAGAGTGCCTTTTAAAGTAAAAGTGGACGAAGGTAAAGAATAGAAAATGCCTTGACCTGCCCGGAGAGGTGATACACTGTGGAATATGAATATTACAATGATATAAATCCGAGTTGGAACTAGTGGAACGATTTCCATGAACCTGAAAAGGAGACTGGACGATATATATATATATATATATATATATATATATATATATATATATATATATGTGTGTGTGTGTGTGTGTGTGTGTGTTTGTGTGTTGAAAAGATAGTTTTGTAGCGAATCTGACAGTTTGGTAGAAATATGTGGAGAGTTGGTTAAATCAAAAACTTATCTCAAATTTCGATGTGATATTTTATTCGGGCTTTATTTCATCTTCACGAACTTCTTGAAGACTTTGAAGAAGTTCGTGAAGATGAAATAAAGGCCGGGCGAAATATCATACATCTAAATTTCAGATAAGTGTTTGATTTATCGAACTTTCCACATGTATCTATCATATATGTATATTAGCCGTTGATAAAATACTTGATATTAGGGATAATATTTACTTAACTGAATACGTAGAAATTTTGATAGAATCTAATGATTGTATACATATATATATACATACGAGGACCATTAAATAAGTTCCTAGACGTTTTTCGTATGGACAAATTTATTGATAGTACACACAGGAAACTCTAGTCCCCTTCCAAGTAATTTCCTCCGGCTGCAATGCACTTGTACCGTTCCAACAACTTCTGCAAGGCCCCATCGAAGTCCTCTTGTGTGGGCGTGTCAATGACCTTCGTCACAGCCTCTTTCATCACCTCAGTTATCTCATAACGACAGCCTCTGAGCTAAGGGAATAAGCAAAAGTCACAGGGAGCAAGGCCTGGACTATAGGGAGGCTGAGGAACTGTCTTGATGCCCATCTTGCTCAAATAGTCTGTAACAAGGATGGGGTTGTAGACTAGTGCATGATCCTGGTGGAAACGCCACTGACCATAGTTGAAGAGTGCTGGCCTCTTCCGACAGAATCTCTTCCTGAACTCCCTTTAAACCTCAACATAGTAACGCTCACCCTTTGGCCAATCAACTGTGATGTATTGACTTTCTTACTCTTCCAACACTTCTCATCATCCCTCACAGACTCTCTGCCTTCCTTGAATCTCTTAAGTCACTCAAAAACTGATGATCAATCCATGCAAGATGTTCGAAAAGCAGTCTGAAGCATTCCATACATTTTTGTGGCATTTTTTCCAAGTTTACAACAGAATTTTATTGCAAATCATTTTTCTAAATTGTCCTCACGTTCATGTTGCATTTTTGAAATTCACCAGTTGTGACAATCAGGCTTTAGTAGGGCGTATTCCAATCCCTGCTGTAGCTGTTACTTTGAGTCAGAAATAAAATTAAAAAAAAATTGGTCAGTCATCTCAAAACATATGTAGCAATAGTATACACAATTTTCAAGAGTCTCCGACAATTTTAGATGCCTGTACAAAAAGTCTGGAAACATATTGAATGCATTACGTATATACTCTGAAATATAAACGGATCATGCCATCAAGTTCTGAATATATGATTGAGTTTTAATTTTTAAGATAAAAATAAGTATTTAAAAATTCGATGTTACTTTTCCAACAGATGAAATTGTAAAAGTAAAGATAATGAAAAAAATAAATTAAATTAGAGGAATACAAAGACATTGCCGGAGAGCTGCATAAATATGTGAACATGAACATGACAATGATGTCAGTCGTAAATGGATCCTTTGGAACAAAGAGGCTGGAGGATCAGGAGATCAGTGGAAGAATCGACATCATCCAGCTGACCGCATTGCTAAAATTAGAATATCGCGGGAGATCCGAGTAGAATTGCTGTCACAAAAATTTCCGTGAAAAACACCTGTCAAAACAGGTATAAAAACTCTGGAGGAGAAAAACAACAACAACAACAGCAACAATGATAATAATAATAATAATAATAATAATAAGCTGTTTGAATATGTGTGAAATGAAAGGGTGTAATTAACTTGTCGAATTTATATACTCGGTGTGTTAACACCCATTAGCAAAAACTAAATATTTGAAGATTGCCTTCATAGATTTTATGCACATTAATTCATTTCTTTGTCCGTATTGGAAAATTCGCTTTATGGCATCAGCTTAAAACCAGGAAGGAGGATTTTCATCTCACTGGTTTCAGCATCGGAGGGTACCATTGTTTGCAAAATTATCCATGTGTTGTAATTATTTTCTGGTAGGCGATGCAAGTAGAAGATAATACGGAAATAAAATCTAAAGAATAAAGTGAAATGGAGAAAATTAATAACACACACATTTACATACACACACATATACACATACATACACAAACACACACGCATACACACACATACACACACACAAAAGAAAAAAAGAAAGCAGGCGTTGATACCAAAGGGTGAATGAATTTTTCTTCTTCTGAAACAAAACAATGAAAGCGTCTACAAATCCATTTAGACATGAAAAAAAAAAAAGAAAAAAAAAAGACGTTGACGTGAAAACTAATGTTGTTTAAGGCGTGGTTATTTGTAGAATGGCAGCTATGCGTGATTAGACAATTTAAACTGTTAACGCTACTTTGATTAGAACGATGAAGGGAAACTGATTTTACAGCCTCGTTTTGGAATCAGGGAATGAGACAGAATTCAAAAAAGCGTTGGGGTGTCGGATGAAGAACGTGGGTGAAGAAAATATAACAATGATTCATATGTAATGCGTAGATATGTACGCATTTTAGGATTTTATAAGTACAGAGACTTATTGGTTTCTGTATACGTATATCATATAATTACAGAAAATTGAAGGTTTGGTTGCGTAACCGTTATCATTGCAGGAATTGGAATCGACTACTGGTGTTTGCATTCAAAGTAGTGCAAATACACTTGGGAAAGTTGTTAATACATCTATTTTCCCTTCAGTTATGCGTAAATAGTTGAGCGTATGAGCTCTTAAACTTTGATATAGCAACTGGTCTAAGAGAAGGAAAAGTCTGAATCTAAACCATTTGCAGACGAATTTCATCCAAAAACACGCTGCAAGAGTCAGGTTATGGGACCAGTAAGAGATTAGTATAAAAAGTAAGATTGGTTTTAGAATTGTAAGGCTTCTACCAGTTGGGGGCCGTAGAATACAATGACTACACTTCAGCAGAGGCGTAGGGTCCATAATTAGCGTCTAAGGTATGATACTTAACAATCTGACGCTGATGCCCTAGAACTAGAGCTTTAGGGAATGTGGAGTACCCCTTCATTCACATTACTATATATATATATAGATAGATAGATAGATATAGATTGATATTTAGAAAAGAAAAACAACGTAATCAAAAAAGTGATGACTGTATTATAACGGAAAGGAATTATCATGAAGGAAAGTCTTATCTTTAAAATAAAGTCATCACTTCTAGATTACTTTTGGATTACTTTGTTTTTCTATTTTCTTCTTACTGTAGAATTCTTTTCTATCATTTACTTCATATATATATATATATATATATATATATATATATATATATATATAAGAGGATTTGATATCTAATAATTCACAAGATTTAAAATGCCATTAAACACTACTAAACCAAGAATTGCTAGCCTTTGTAGTGTTGTTCAACTGACAAGAAATTTAAAAACAAAGAAACAAAAAAAAAATCACCAATGATCCCGGAGACCGGGGCTCAATCCCGGGTTAAGTCATATCAAAGACTCAAAAAATCGTACTTGATATCTCCTTGCAAGTTGACGTTTCATCCGGTGCTTTAACCTCATACAAGAGATAAAATTAAACTATATATATATATATATGTAAGTATGTTTGATGAAACAATAAAGACCCAATTTTTCTACAGAGTTTTATAAATATACTTTCAAGTTTTTTGATAATGGTATAATTTTTTTGATATTCTATATTTATTGATAATATTCCAACTCGGTTGATTGCGTTGTTTTTTTATTTATTGGTATCTCATTTTAATCAAAGTCTGTGTTAACGTAATTTTGTTATGTTATAAAAAAAGGAAAAAAAACAACTCTGTAATAAAAACTCTAATAAAAACACTCTTTATACATGCAATCAACCTCTGATGATGGCCTATAAAAGATCCGAAATCGCTTGGAACCATTTGGATTAATTCATCCACCAATTCCAACCTAAAACCAAGACTCTTATCAGGAAACTTGAAAGGATTTTGCTAAAATTATATAGACAAAACGTGTCTTTATTATTGAATCAAACATGCTTAACGGAAAGAATGCTGTCCACACACACACACACACACACACACACATACATACATATATATATATATATATATATATATATATATATAGTCATCCACAGACAGATCTGTTTCGTTCTATCAGAACACATCAGTGTGGCTAGACAGTAGCTACTCATAGCTGGGATCGAAACCCGGTTTGACTCAAACGCCAACCCGAAGCCTCTAACTATTCAGCCACGAGCAGCCATTAGTAGCGAAGTAAATTTTAAACTGTTATGAATCACAATTACTATTGTTTACATACATCCGTTCAACGGCTGCCGAGATCTCCATTCAAATACAAAGAGGCTTGCAATGAACGCTAATCGCAACACGATTACTTCTTCGCCAGAGAACTCAACCCTATGGGCGTAGGGGAGTATATATCTCTATAGTCATCCACTGATTGATCTGTTTCGTTCTATCAGAACTCATCAGTGTGGCTAGACAGTCGCTACCCATAGCTGGGATCGAAACCCGGTTTGACTCAAACGCCAACCCGAAGCCTCTAACCATTCAGCCACGAGCAGCCATAGATAAATGTTGATTTTTCTTATAAGCATAAAATATTTCCGAGATAATAATATGCGGGGACTTTTTCTTTCCACACACACACACACACACACATATATGTATACGTGTGTGTGTGTGGAAAGAAAAAGTGTCCGCATATTATTATCTCGGAAATATGTTATGCTTATAAGAAAAATCAACATTCATCTATTATAGTGAACCAGAAAATTATCTCAATAAAAGAAGCTAATTAATATCTGAACGTTAAATTCTGATAAAGGAGATATTCAAACACACAATAATGATAGTAATTTTCAATAAAAAAATAAATGTTTACAATATCACAAAAGTAACATGGAGATATATTCCATTATATCAGATGATTTATCATTTAAAAATGTATATAACCTAGTCTAACGGAAAATTAAGTTAATTTGAGATATGCTAATTAGATTGAACGTGTTTTGGCGCTCGATAGAATAATTTTGGAGTAGTTACAAGTCCACACACAGAGACATATCTATCTATCAATCTATCTACCAATATATATATATATATATATATATATATATATATATATATATTCTGCATCCGATGAAAAAGTTGGGAAAAGGTTCACGTTCCAATATATCCTCTTTGATGTTGAGCTCCAACGGGGCGTTCCCAAAAAATACAAGTATTTGGTCTTGTGAGTAGGGTGATCGCCAATGGCCCGAGAACCCAGATTCCAGTCCCTGGTTCAGTTATACCAAAGACTCAAAAATGGTACATGATGTCACCTTGCTTAACACTACCTTATAAAGTATGGATCAAGGGTAAAGTGGACCGATCCAGAAAAAAAGTAGAGCCTTCCCCTCCACCTTGGGGTAGTAGCTAGTGAAAAGGGAGGTTACGGGTAATCCTCGACTACCGTCGCGAACTTTCCTTATAATTTTAACGATAAGTTAACTGAAATAAACACTCAAATTCATGCAGAGCTTCTCTCGACAAGATGATCAGCCCGAAAAATTTTGCTAACACACACACACACACACACACACACACACATATATATATATATATATATATATATATATATATATCAAAACCCATAACAGGATGGAAATGAATTTATAATCCTAATGTAACAATTTTTTTTGTTTTTCTTAAAGAAATTATTTCTCTGTAATGTCAGTTACATTGAGCTCTTTACTCGGAAAATTTAAATGTTCACTGTTGAATCTTTTTTTGTCCTGATGGAATTACTCCCAACTCCAGTTTAACTGGACCGAATAATACTATATATATATATATATATATATATATATATATAAGAAGGAAGGATTTCTTTATAACATCTCTTTTAGTCTCATGGATATGGTCAGCATTCGAGTAGAAGTGGTCAACTGTTGATGAGTCAAAGTTTAGTTCCAGCCGTGAGAATCTCTAAGATGCATCATCTATCAGATTATCTGGTTGGCAGTGAACTGTTTTGTGCGAAGTAAAAGAGAGATTAAAATCTTTTTTTTTTTAATTGAGTTTTTGACGACAAGGGAAACTAACGTATACCTTGGGCTTAAGCAAGATCACCCCACGTACCATCGGTTGTGAATGACGATTTTATTAAAAAATGAGTCTTTCCTTAATCGACTGAACAAAGACTACCTCACTACTTCCACTCCGTGAAACTGATCAAGTGATAACCTCTTCTGCTCCTAACATCTGGCAAAGTCACAATAGATTGTGTATGTTTATGTGTGTGTGCATGTGTGCGTATATGTATGTGCACGCGGGCTATATTCGTATCTCAGTCCATATGTCCTCATTTGTCGTTATATATTATCTATTATGTTTCTATTCTAAATATCTTCTTTAAAAACCCCATTGGCCGTGTTTTTAGCGCACGGGATATTGGCCCACGCGTCTCTACCGGAACTGATTTTAGTCTCTAAGCCTCATTATTTGTCGTCAGTTTCTCGTGCCCAATCGACCGATAAAGCAACCACGTCTTCACGGAAGCTGATCCATGAAGGCAAATTAGATGCTTTTACATCAAACAATGATTCTTTTTCGGTGAGCTGTGTTGAAAGGTGGACAAAAAAAGTAAAAAAAAACGATCACGAAAACATAAAAAATACTTTCAACAAACGTAAAACAGCATGAAAAATCGTGAGAAAAGAAAGGAATTTATTTTTAACATTATTAAATCTTTCAAGTGAATGTTTTTTTAGAATTTTTTCGTTTTTTTCTTCCTGATTTTGAAGTTAATCTTCTTTGTGTTGTGTACGTCTCATTTTGTTCCCTCGTTTGAATTGGCTTGTGCGGATGTATTCATGGTTTTAATTTTTTTTTCATTTCATTGAATAATTTCTACAAGATTGAATCAAAAGTTTTTCAATAGTTTAGTAAACAAAACTAGGGGAACAATTCGGCATCTATATATGCTTTTGCTGAGGTAAAAAAAAGCGACGAACCACATTAGACTTTGAGATAATAGGTCCATTGTGCCTTAACATTTTGCATAACAAATGTTTTTGGTTGCTTCCATGGCCTTATTCCCCACTAAAAACTCATAAAGCTGCGGTCATCAAACTGGATTATGTTAAACGTTCATCTTCAAATTACATGATGTGGAATAATCCACAGCGTTTTCGGTTCATCAACTACTAAAATGCTTACAACCACAGTGGGTATGTTTCACGGCTTGAACTGCTTTGATCACGTGATATAAGCACCGAAAACTTGCGCGTAGGAAAATCTTGAAAAACTTTTGAATCACCCGTGTATTTAAGAAATTCTTGCCAAATATTTCAGTTTATCATGAATCATTCATACTGTGAATTCTATCCGGACGATAATGACACTACTGTGATAAATAAAAACGAGTTCAACAGTAGAATATCAAACTGAAGAGTGTACAATAGTCGTTTAATGATATTACTCTCAGGTCTACTCTGAACCAAAGTGGTAGTACCTGTTAGAGAAACTTTTTTTGTGTCCAAGAAATCTGTTTTAGAATTAATCATATTTGATATGATTGTGCCCGCTACGAAAAGAGAAAAAAATGTAATAAAGAACTACTCAAAAATCATAAATATGACCGTACAATAAACGCAATTCTCTAACCTCAAAGCATGAAAAAATCTAGACGAGTTGACAGGCTGTTCAAAATCAATAAAAAAAAACTACTTCAAATAATATGAATCAACAAAACTTAGATCTAAATATCAGCGATCACAAGTATCGAACAACCAACATGAATATACCAAACTACATTATATATACACGATATTATTCAATCGAGTAAATCCGGTGTAGGGAATAATTCCAATCAGGACCAAGAAAATATTAAAAAATAGAATACTAAATTTAAATACGAGGTGCTACCATAAGTTGCCAGACTTGTTTCGTATGGGAATTTAAAATTGTTGTAGACTCTTGAAAATTCATTATCTCATTGCTGTACATCTTATGAGGTGATTGACCAATTTTTATGATTTCAGGTTTAAAGGAACCGATATAACAGGAATTGGAATACACCCTACTAAAACCTGATTGTCACAGCTGTTGAATTTAAAAATGCAATCTGACACTTTGGAAGGACGATATGTAATAAAATTGTGTTTGAAACTTGAAAAAATGCCACAGAAACGTACGGAATTCTTATTCCTATTCGATTTTGAAGTGTTTTGACGGGGGAATTTTGTTGGCTGATTTAATAAAAGTTTGGGTTGGTTTAGGAAAGAACACCCGGGATATTTTAAGGCAAAAAAAAAAGAAAGAAGATGAGAAAGAAGGGTACTCCTAAGCTATTCATTGGAGTAAAAGACAGAGAATGAGCGATTGACCTGATAGAGAAAGAAATTAAAAATTAAAGACTGAAAGAAAAGAAAAATATATATACATGCCGAACCAGTGACTGTTGGAAAAAATTGAAAAGAAAACCCTAAAAAAGGGGAAAAGAACCCGAAAATGTTGTTGAAAAATGAAAAAAAAATTTAAAAAAAAGAAAATGCAGGACAATACGAACACTTTTATTTTCAATAAGTTTTGAGTTTGGGACTGATGCATGTTTTTTGTTGTATTGCTTTGTTAAAATTGTATTACTGAAAATTTTGTTGATCAGTTCGACATGAGGAAGAGCGGTACATTAGTCTAAGAAAATAATTTGCAATCGTCGATAACAAATAATTTTATTTTGTAGAGGAAAAGTAATATAATGGCCGAGGGATTTCGTTTTATATATCATTCCTTTCGGCTCAGCACATGGGTTAGTTAGGTGCAAACTTGAGCGCAGGTGTTAACGCACGTGCGGGGAGGATGTGTCGTTCACTGATGTCAAAATAAAAATCCCAGATAGAAAATTGTGACTTGGGGATGTGAAAGACGTCATGTACCGGAAGCGCGCGGGGGATTTAGGGGATTTTGAAGAAAGTCAGTGAGTTGAGAACTAGACTCTTAACGGGAAGGGTCGACTTTCGGGGCTCGCCAGACGAATTTGTGTTGTGGGGTGGGCAGATGGAAAAGCCAGAATAGAAAGAATGTGTATCTCTCTTCGTATGTCGAAGAACCTTTAAACTCAAAGGTAATAAAAAGTTTTGTACCTGAACTAAGAACTCGTAAGTGTTTTTCGTGTTTCGAGATTCCTATGTTCTATGTATATATGTTATGAACAGTCTATGTACGTTTTGCATATCCGTATCTTGCTATGGTACATTCCGACGAAATCTCTTCCCTTAAAACCTCTACATTGTAACCGTAACCCTCACCCTTTGGCCAATCAACTCTGGTGTATTGACTTATTTACTCCGCCCACACCTCTCATCATCCCTCACAGACTCCCTGCCTTCCTTTAATTTCTTATGCCACTCAAAAACTGATGCTGAATTCATGCAAGATGGTCGAAAAGCAGTCGGAAGCATTCCATACATTTCAGTGGCATTTTCTTCCAAGTTTAAGACAATTTTTTTACGGATCGTTCTTCTAAAGTATCAGATTGCATTTTTGAAATTCACCAGCTGTGACAATCAGGATTTACTAGGGTATTTTCCAATTCTTGATGTAGCTGTTTATTTGAACCCGAAATCACAAAAAATATTGTCAGTCAGCTCATAAGATGTATACCAATCATCATCATCATGTCGTGCCGCTTGCACGGATATCCCTGATCCTCTCTCGCCACTTCTCCCTATCATTCATCGCCTCTGGCAGGTCTTCAAGGCTACATCCCGTATCCTTACATAGCTGCTGTATGTATGTTCGAGCTGGTCGTCCTGCTTTTGCTTGGCCATATGCGGGGGTCCATAGGAGTACATCACTTATGAGCTCGTCCCTGCTTCTCCAGCAGGGTCCTGCATGTCTGGTTCGTCTATCTTGGATAGTTTTCGTGATGGGAGGCAAGTGGCCGTATAGTTGGTGCCTTGAGGGGTGTTGCCGCCAGGACTTATTTCTGGACTCTTTTCGTATGGGCATTTAAAATTGTCGTAGACTCTTGAAAATTCAGTATCGATAGGCTCTCGATCATATGGAAATCAGACCTGACTGATAAAATGAAACTTATCGTATGCACCTCGTATTACCTTTCTTCCATTTTAGTTTTGCTCAGTTTCGCAAATAAAACGAGAGAAGAGTTTTGCATTATTTTCATAAGATTAATATCGGGTCATTTTTCGACAACAAAGTTACATTCTGTATTAATCCTCATATATATTTTTTTAAACCGTTTGGCTTTTTCAGTCAGATATGTTTTCAACGGTTCCCACTGGGATAATAATTAATAACCGACTACTTTTAAGTAGCGTAGATATTAAAGGTGAAATCAGTGAATGCTAATTTACCCTAAATCAATTCATGGAAAATAATTTGATCAGGAGAGTAATTGACGGTGACATAGATGTTTCGCTCAAGGCAGATAGACTAATAAGAGACCAAACATGTCAGGTTTGAAAAGACGAACGCAAATCTAGATACAAATAGAGACAGAGAGACATTGATGCCAAATCTTGGCAGAATAAATTCTGTGTACGAGTAATGGGTATTTAATAAAATAAACCCAGCTCTATATCAGAACTCATATAGAAATCTCTCACTCATCATTGAAAATTTATTAGGGACGTCCTACTTCTGTAAAATGGGTCTCCACAAAGTATCTTGTAACAGAAGAACAAAAAAAATCAAGATATGTTATAATAAAAGACAAAATGTCTACTTAAATTTTTATCAGCATGTCAAATGCGTACCTTTCCAATGTATTAATGTTATTTTAAAAACAATTATACACTACCATCCTCAAGGAATAAAACCTGGAAAAATGTCAAGGTAGTGACTGAAAAAAATCATTGAATCTTATCCCAACGGATAAAATCCTCCAATCGAAGACTTAATCTACGCAGGAATAATACTAGTCAGTGTATCTCGCAGAAGAATGCTGTCAGAAATGCAAAACCTAGATGGGAAATGAGGACAGAAAAGAAATAAAGAAGCTGTGGCAGCAAGCAAAACGATTTAAAAAATAAAACACACGGGAACTTAACGGAATGCCCCCCCCCAAAAAAAAGCGCAGACAAATCTGTGATCACATCTAGAAGAATTAAATCAAAATATATGGCGAAATAAAGGGAGACTCCAAAGATATAGGGAAAGAGTCAAGTAATAAAAGGAAACAATGACCTTCAAATTACTCAGTCAGCTGGGACTGCTTCTCTGTTGAGGGAAAAGACCCTTCCAAATAAGTGTCCTGGATATGACATTAAACAATATGATGATGAGGTTTCAGTAATGGTGGAGCTTTCGGGAATGCACAGTATCCCTTTACTGCTATCGCTCCCAGGTCCACTCTGCTCCGAAGTGGTTTCAACTGATAGTATCGTATCTGTTGGTCAAATAGAATTAAACTGCGTACTTATGCTAAACTGAATTGTTTGAAATAGAACTGTATCGTCACTTAACTGTGTGTAAACAAAACTTATATTTATACCAAAACTGAATAGCTTGAATTAGAGCTGGTTGACTTGAAATATAAATGTTTTTGACAATTAAACTGTGTACTAATTCTAAACTGATTTGTTTGAAATAAAATTGATTATTTGTATAAAAATGGATTTGGCATTAAATAACCTACAAATGTTGATATGCTCTACCACCCCTGAAAAAAAACCCCAAAATAACAGGGCATTCTAAAATGATAAAAGAAAAGTCAAGGTGGTGAAGAGTGCACAAAGGCAAATCAGTAACCGGAGGCCAATGAAACAAAACAGTTTTGGAGTAAAATAGGAAAATTAAATGAACAAAAAAGAAATATTGAATGGATAAATGGCATGAAAAACATATAGAACTCTAAAAAGGCTCCGAAGTGAAAATATAACTTGAGTTACAAAGAGAAACGCTCAAGTAAATATCAAATTGGAAACCGCCATGCCATGATTACATACATGGATTCAGGTTTTAAAAGTTCATGTCAATACACGACAGATTGCACGTGCATATGAGTAAATATCTACAAGAGGCTAGCATACTAGAATGGATAACAAAAGCAAAAGCTACCCGTAATCCAGAAGGATCTATCTCGAACAAATATAGATTGATAGTGTGTTTACCTATCATGTGGAAAATCCTAACCGTACAAAGTGAAGAAATCTGTTATTCACTTGTATATCGAGAACTATTTCCAGACGAAGAAAAAATGCCACAAAAGAAAAAGAGGAACGAATGCACAACTATATATTGACCAAAACGTTCACAAAGAAGAAAAAAACCGATCGAAAAAATGTAGCCATAACATGGATTGACTACATAAAGACCTACGGTATGCTCCCGCAAACATGGACAATAGAGTGTCAAAAATGTACAAAATATCCATTAAAATCATTAAACTGGAATCGAAAAGAGAAACCATAGCCACGTTAAATATGCAAAGAGGCGTCTTCCAGGGAGATTTCCTTTCACCTCTGAAATTCCTTATAACAATGATGCAACTCAACTTCGTACTTAGGAAATGCACAGTGGTCTACAAATTTTAAAATATCAAAAGAAACGATTAATCACTTTACATATATGGATGATATGATGGTATTTGCAAACATGAAAAAAAAAGAATTGGAGATTCTGATATGAATACTAAGAATATACAGCCAGGATATGAAAAATATGACCTGCTGATAATAACAAGAGGGAAATAAAAAAGAGCGAAAGGAACAGAAAAATCAAACCAGAAAAGCAACAGAACATTTGAAGAGAAGGAAAACGAGAACTACTTGAGAATATTGGACACGGAAATCACCAACCAAGAGGAGATGAAGGAAAGAATTAGAAAAAAAAGTCCCTCACAATAACGTGAAAGATTCTCGAAACTAAACTCTACGGCAGAAATATTATCAAAGGGATAAACACATCGGCGGTAAGATACTCGGGACCAATCATAAAGTAAACAAGTGAGGAACTCAGGCGAATGACCCAAAGGACAATTGATTGCAATGCAGAAGACTATACATCCGAGAGATGACGTAGGTGAAATGTTTGTGTCAAGAAATGAAAGAGGAAAGAGGATTGACTAGTATCAAGGTTTGCGTAGATGCATCAAAATCGTTTAGAAGGCTACATTAAAAAGAGCAAAGAATAACTGCATTGGAAACAAGGTATAAAACCCCAACAAAACTAGGAAAGAGAAATAGGAAAGAACAAATGACTGTTGGCATAGTACAAATGACAAACTGGTGAGACTGCACATGAAAAGACTTGGACATGACTACAAAATGGAAATCACCAGAGACAAACTGAATCTCTTCTGATAGCAACGAAACACAACACAATGTGGAAAAATTATATTCAAACAAAATTGATTATACGTAACATATCAGCAAATGTAAATTATGCAGAAAAGGAGACGAAACGACAAATCACATAATCAGCAAATGTAACAGAATAGTAGAATACAAGGACAAGAGTAAACATGACTGGGTGGGAATGGTAATCAACTTGGATTTTGCTAGAGGTTGAAATCGGATCATACTACCAAATGGTATATGTACAAATCAAAATTCATGTAGAAAATTAAACAATCAATATTCTCTGCGGTTGAGATTCAAACGGATCACCTAATTCTTGCTAGAAGATTATACCTAGAGCTAATAAACAAAAAAAAAGAACTATTTGATTTTATCTGGCAATCCGAACCCATTAGTAGAATTATAGAAAGCTATAAGACTGACAAACACTAAGACATTGCCAGGCAATTAAGAAAGTTGTGATTCTAATCATCTATGGTTCGCTTAGAACGGTTACCAAAGTCTTGTAAAGGAAGTAGATGATTATAAATCAGAGGAAGAATCAAGAACATCCAGACAACACAACATTGTCTTGACCGGCCAGAATACGCAGAAGAGTCCGGAACACCTAAACATAATCCACTAAGGTCTCAGTGAAGAACACGGAGTGAAAATGAAATAAAGCGAAAAGACAATACTTGGATCTTGCTAGAGAGCTGAAAAGTGGATGATTATAAATCAGAGGAAGAGTCAAGAACATCCAGACAACACAACATTGTCGTGACCGGCCAGAATACGCAGAAGAGTCTGAAGACCTAAAGATAATCCACTAAGGTCTCAGTGAAGAACACGGAGTGAAAACGAATTAAAGCGAAAAGACAATATTTGGATCTTGCTAGAGAGCTGAAAAGTGGAGGAAAAAAGATGACGGGTTGATATTATTAGTATGCAAAATAGGAACAGTTCCTAAAGGCTTGGAAAAGAGACTGATGGAATTGAACATTAGAAAAAGAATAGAAACCCTACGAATCACAACATTAGTGATATCGTCTAGAGTAATGAGAAAAGAACAGGAGACCTGGCAATGATGTATAAAACTCGGAATGTTTGAAATGTGGTATATGCACGACTCGGAATCCGCCCTGGAGAATAAGGCATACAAAATTATCTGGGATTTTCTGATGCAAAGGGATCACCTAATCTTGGCCAGACGACCAGACCTAGTGATAGTCCACGAAAAAAGGGAAACTTTCGAACACTAGACTTTTCTTTCCTAGTTGACCATAGAGGAAAACTGAAAGAAAGCAAAAAGAAAGGTCAGTACCTAAACCTTGCAAGAGAACTAGAGAACATGAAGGAGATGGTGGTACCAATTGTAATTGGTGCGCTTTGTAGTCACCAAAGTATTGATAAAGGGTTTTGAGGACTTGGAAATAAGAGAACAAGTGGAGACAATCCTTACGACAGCATTATAACTTTCGGTCAGAATACTGAGAAAATCCTGGTGACTTGAGGAGACTTGCCGTCTCTCAAATTCCACTGGAAGACTATCAGTTAATGCTGTTGTCAAAAAATCTCAAAGGAGTAACCTGATTATAATAATAATTTCAAGAAGGCTGCCATCTATTTTCAGGAAAAAAAAGACGTTACAAGAAGAACGAACTACCTAGTTGATATAGATAATCCTCAAGTAGGTACATAGAAGGTGGAAAATATTTGCATGGGATGGATATATTTCAAAAAGGCTCCTGAAACTTGGGTAATAGAATATCTGAAAATGTTAAGAATCTCAGGATATGTCATAAACGAAAATTATGGAAAAATGGAAAGTGGAATTAACAGCAGGAGGTCAGACCAAAAAGGAGTTAAAACCCAAATATTCGTCTTCCAAGGAGATTTTCTATTACTTCTAATATATATCATAGCAATGATATCACTAAATTATACGCAAAAAATCACTCCAGGCTACAAATTTACGAAGTCCCAGGAAAATATTAAGCCCCTCATTTTTTTACAAACTTTTGGAATAATGAAAGGATTATAAGTCTCAAATTGGGAAAACTTCATAAGCGTTTGTGAAAAAGAAAATCACAACCACTAGAGAATATTAGAAGTAGGGGGCTTCAAAAAACAGAGATGAAAGAAAAGGTAAGAAAGGATTACTTCAGAAAAACAAGGAAATCTTTCGAAACTAAACTGAAGAATAAATCTCATTAAAGGAATAAATACATGTCACATACTCTGTCCCTTTCAGTAATTGACAAAGGTGGAACTCAGAAATATGAATCAAAGCGCAAAGAAATTGATGCCAATGCACAAAGCCTTATAATCGAGAGATGATCGGGACTCTATGTGTTATAAACTGAATAAGGTAGAGAACTTACTAACATTGACAACTGCATAGATGTAACAATTCAAGGACTCAAAAAATGACAAAAAAGAAAGGTTCATTACAGCTGCCTGTAAATATTTGCAGAAATAACTTTAGGGTAGACAGGAACAAAACAAAGTCTTGATAAGAAAAATATAAAAAGAAAAACCAATTAAACGATACTTCAAGCAAAAGGAAAAAAAACTATGGATAGTGCATACGAGTTGACTTGAATATGGCTAAGAAGAAGAATCCTTGAGATAGAAACGGAATCTATTTTAATCGAAGCTCAAAATAATGCAATAAGAACCAATTATGGCAAAGCGAAAATTGATAATCCGCAGAAGAATAGCATCTCTAGGTTATGTGGAGGCAGAGATGAAACAGCTAATCACATAATTAGTGAATGCATCAATCTTGTACAAAATGAATAGAATAAGACAATATTAAGTTGGAAAAGAGATACACTCGGAATTGGGTAAGGGATTAAAATTCAACCATACAAAATGGCAAAACCAAAAAAAAATTGAAAGCGAGATGAATAGAATAAGACAATATTAATTTGGAAAGGAGATACACTCGGAATTGGGTAAGGGATTAAAATTCAACCATACAAAATGGCAAAACTAAAAAAAAAAAAAACTTGAAAGCGAGATTAATGAAATTGTTAAGGATCTTGAGATACCAACATATCATTTAATTCCGGTCAGTCGACGAGAAGAAGTATTAATTAATAAAGAGAAAAGAACTTGTTACTTCCCAGATCTTGTTTGTTTATTTGCTTACGTTTTATGGCATATCAACCCTTGGAGGTTATTTAATGCCAAATCCATTTTTATCCAAATAAATATTTTTATTTCAAACAATTCAGTTTTGCAAAAGTACACGGTTTTAGTGTCAAAAACATTTCTATTTCAAACTATTCAGATTAGTCAAACAGTTCATATTAAAAAAATTCAGATTAGTATAAGTATAGTTTTTATTTACAAACAGGTAAATGTCAAAACAGTTCTATTTCAAACAATTCAGTTTAGCATAATACAGTCTGAATTTCAAGACTGTTCCATTTGAAATAATTTGGTTTAGCATAAGTATGTAGTTGAAATATCAAAATAGTTCTATTGTTTCGAGCAATTCAGTTCAGCATAAGCACAGTTTTATTTGACCAATAGATAGGACCCTATGAGGTGCTCCCACTCCACGCCAGAGTGGACCTAGGAGCGATGGCAATGAAGAGGTACTCCCCATTCCCTAAAGTTCCAGCACAACCGTAACCTTACCATTAGATTGTTTAGTGTCATATACAGGACACTCATTGGGGTATTCTTAACCTCTGCAGAGGATCAGTCAGTGTATTCTACAGCCTCAGTCGACGGAGCAACCTCAGATTTTAGAGTAAAAATAGAATAAAAGAAAACGATTAATATATACTTCGATTTTGCAAGAGAGCTGAAAAAGCAGTGACGGTGAATGTAATTGAGGTTGGTGATCTTAGAACGGTCATCAAAGGGCTGAAAAACAATCAGGGTTAACTGAAGATCAGAGGAATAATCGAGATCATGGGTTTTAGACCTGATCGAATTTGCTGTCGTTCAGACATCCGAAAAAACAAAACAAAACAATAAAATATGGCCTGAAAAACCTGCATACTAGCACCGTGCATTTTGATAAAAAAAAAAAAAGAAAACCAATATTTGTCTGTCTATAATTTTAAATTATCCATAGAAATCTCATTTGAAAAACCAAAAAAAATGCTCCCTTTATTCAATACCCGGTTTAATTGTATTCAGGCCTTTAGTGTAGTGAGTCGAGTATTCGCCAATGTTCTAAGAGAACGGGGTTCAATCCCAGTTCGGGTCATACCAAAGACTCCAAAAATGGTACTTGATGGCACCTTGCTTAACACTCAGCATTGTAAGGTAAGGATCAAGGGTAAACTGGAACAATGCATGGAATGGAGTTGTGCTTTCCCTCCCAGCTCGGTGTAGTAGCTATTAAAAAGGGAGCCTTCGGGTCACTCTCGACTAAGTTCAACTTAATTTTAACTGTACTTACAGAAGTTTTCATTATTAATTTCTTTTAATTTCTTCTGTTTCTTTCTCAAATTTCCACAGCTCAGTCAGCTGGAGCTATAGAATACACCAACTGCTTCTCTGCTGAGGCATTGGGCTTTCCTTACGACAGTCCTGGATATGACACAAAAAATCTGATAGTGAGGCTCCTGTAATGAACATGTTTTGGTGAATGCATAGAACTTCTTTATTTCAATCGCTACCAGTCTACACTGGTTCAGAGAAGTAACATCTGATATCTATGGGTCAAATAGAACTAAACCTCGTACTTATGCTAAACTGAATTATTTGAAATAGAACGGTTTTTGAATTCTTTACTGGCTACTTATTCTAAACTGAAATGTTTAAAAAAGAACTTTTTATATGTATAAAAATGGTTTCGGCATTAAATAACAAACAATGCGTGATATACCATAAAACCAAACCAAACAAACAATAAGACATTACTATTTCTAATAACATTAATAGGTATGTCCCATTCCTTAAAAATAGGTTGTACAATATTCATAGAGGGGTTAAAATATGCTAACTACCTTTGATAGTGGTGTTTCACTCGGTCAACGTGAGGAGCGGGGAAGCTCATCATTCATGTCACGTGACAGACCCTCCTCGAGCCACACGGTTCCGTACCCCCAGGCTCTAACCCTCCTAGAAACGGTGTTTCATTGCCTAGCGCCCGAGGCACCTTTTGTTAGGGGAATGCCAACGGAGCATGAGGCATTTTTTGTGCCGCCAGATGTGTTTAGGCTACGGCCCCGCGCCCGGAACTACCATAAAAAAGCCTTGTACTGTACTTGTATGTTTGGTGGAGTGCGTGACAAATAGCTGAAATAAGCAAAGTAGCCACCTTATTTACGCCGTTGTCGAGTATTGCATTTTGTTAATGCTATAAAGATTTCCATTTCCTTTCCAACTTTTTTTATTTTATTATTACTCATTCACTAACCTTTTACGGGTTTAAGTGGTCCATTTTTTTTCTCAAGGTTTTTAGTCAAAAAGGTAACGTAAAAGGGTGACTTGAGTTCGAACACGCTTACAACGATGTCTCAGTCCAGAAGATTTGCTATAGCATAACAGTACTCTTCATGGTGATTTGTATGACTAAATGTAATCTCCAACTATAAAGAAAACATTTAAAATTATCATGAAAGATGCAATAATAATGACGTATATATTTACGCATCCCCTCCGCTACTAAGTGTATATGATAAAGGTCCTCCCTACTATTTACACATTGTTAAAGGGAGAATCGAGAAATTCATAAATTTCTATCATTCTACCACCATCATCAATTTATGCAAATATCATGGGTTTTCTTGAGTCTCTCTTGCCAACCGTCCCTATCGTCCATCGCTCCTGACAGTAACATCCATTTATCGCACCGAGGTATTTATTTCAAGATCTTGCTGGTCGGCAAACACTGACATTTACATGTAGAGAAGTCCATAAGAAAACGTCAATCAATTGTTCGACCTTACTTCTCCAGCATGTCTAAGGTCAAAAGTTCATCCTTCTTCGATAGTCTGTATGATATGAGAAAATAGTAAAAATGCTGTTTTGTGGGGTAATATTTCCAGGATTTGTTCAAAACAGTTCGTAATATCCTCATGTACTTCTCACTTAGTTTTTTCTTTATTCTATTTTTCAGACTGGCATCTCTACGGTTGTTTCGACACAGCCATAACTTAAAAGAAATCCTGTTTCATTTTATCAATAAGATAAGATTTCTTTAACATCGATATCTTCTCAATAGCAGTCCACTCTTTTGCTAATGGTATGTTAAAATCGCTTTCAAAAGTGAAATATTCCTGTAGAGGGGTGTTAACTGCTCTAATGATTTTAAAGTCTTGCCACGTAAAGTAGAGACTGCTCCACCTTGTATAAAACACATTTAATATATTCTATTTGCGTTCACGTTTAGGCCAATGCCTCCAACAACTTACTCGAAGATGAATAGCAAGGATTCACTTTGGGAAGAAGCACTAGATAATCGGCATAATCTGCTTCCGTCATTCGCCTATCCAATGACATAAACTAAAAATAAAGATTTTGTTATGCCAATTCTCGGTGAAACAACATCAATTGAACCGGCTAAGCAACTGGAACGGACACCCTCGCAGTCATCATCCACGTAACGGATATTAAGGAATGTAATCTGTCTTTTGAGCATACAAGTAGAATGCCTAAGGTGGCGTTTTGATGTACGCGAACGGACAAAGCGAGGCGCGAACGGATGAAATCTCCTAGTAAGTTTGACGGGATTTAACGGCAGAGATAAATCAAGGCGGATTAGTTTTGACAAGAGATCAGCCGTAGAAGGATTAATTGACGTTCAGAGTCTGAGGCGAAAGCAGCCGCTTGATATGTCGCATGTACATCGTTATGGACGTCAAAAGAAACGTTGCACAAAGGCGTATTATTCAACATACTTATGTGTTTATCTAGAAATACCAAACACAAATATAGAAAATACACACGCGCACACTCTCTATCTAACACACACGCACACACACACACACACACACTCTCTCTCTCTCTCTCTCTCTCTCTCTCACACACACACACACACAGACACTATATATATATATATATATACATGTGTGTGTGAGTGTGTGTGTGTTTTCGGTTTCGGTTTCTTTGTTCAATTCATTAATGGTATATCCATCTTCATGTGTCATTTAAGGCCAACGTTGTCCTTGTAAAACAAGATTAGTGGTACAATTGAACCCAGAGCTGTGGTGTAGGATATGGAGCTCCTGCTTTTCCCAAGTGTTTTCGTCTGAAAGTGAACGTAATATCTCAATTGAGGAGTCGTATGTATGAGAATGGATTTGTATATGTTTAAGGACATTTACGACTTCCGGTCTGCAAGGTCTAGAAAATGCCAATGATATATACAAGCTATGAAAATAAATAGTATCTGGTGGTGATGCTCATGTTCTAGAACTTTGGGTAAGTATGTATTCATTCAACACTTAGTGAAATGACAGGATATGACACAAGGTCAATTATTAAGCTGATTGAGGCTGGTTTGATTCCTTGGATTGATAGCTAATCAAAGAATAAAGAACCCAGTTTGTTCCATTATTTTCCTATAACTTCAGTGAGCATATGGAGCCGATAAAGGGCATTGGCTTATGGAGAAGAGCAGCATCACTTCTTCAATTTTCACTCGGACGCAAGATTGTAATAACTCTAAGGGTTCCATCAATGGTTAAAATAGATGTGCTAAAATATTAGAAGTTGATCAGAAAACTGGAAGGTAAATTGATGTAGGTGAATTATGTTTTTTTTAATAGATACTTTAATCTGTTATTATTTATAAATTATTATGTTAAGTTACTTGAAACCATATAATTTCCTGAAATAAAGATTAACATCTGCATTAAATTGCCCTAAAAGCGTTGACATACAGATCCATGATCAACTAAACATCCAATCAACCAATATCTAACAAAACAAAAACACAAACCAATTTATATATATATATAGAGAGAGAGAGATTTGTAGATCAGAGGTTTATTCAATCATTTTATACCTTTTTCGGTTATCAATTGATTGATGACCCTAAAGTGATTCGAACACGAAGACTTCAAATTATACTGTATAGTAGTATTATTAGCATAACATAGAGGGACGTAAGTCGTGTAATAAATATTTGTATAGGAGTGTCAATATGTACAGAGAGAGATTTATTTCTGTCTTAACCCATATACAGCTGCTGCTGCTGCTATTTTTATTAGCAAGGGACAGATTTAATATTTTTGATACCATAGAAATATATTCTAACATTCTTCGATTTAAGAAATATGAAATGAAGCTGAAATTAAAAGCATTCCTGAGAGAAAAGAGTGTAGATCCTCACTGAAATGGCATAAATTCCATTCTTACTCTTAGCTGATTAAGTAATAATTCCATATTTACTATTAGTTGCGTTATTATAGGCGACCCCGTACCTAATATTTGATGAAAATTTTGTCAAAGAACTTTCAGACATTTGCTGTTAAAGAAAACTGAGTAATTTAGATGATTGCGTTCGAGTCACTTATGACGTGTTAGAAGCATCACAAGTCAATAATTCGTAGATTTTTTGATTAGCTAAAAAATTGTATTTTTTAACATTCTTGGAGGGGAAATATTTCTAAAACTATTTTGGATTTTGATCTTTCAAATTTTGTGTGGCAAGTCAAATATTGTCGTCTGCAAAGGATCTCAACATTAAAAAACTAGCGTGAATGTGCCGATTGCTTGATAAATGCAAAAATACAGGTACGAAAATTGCCGTTTCCGGAGTTTATTTTCTTGCACCAAAATTAACCCCTTTTTTTAGAATTGAAATCAGTTGATTTCCTGTATATATCTATATGAGTTGAAAGAAAAAATTTCAAAGAAAAACAACATCGATTTTAGAATTCCTAAGAGAAGAAATATTCTATCAAAGAATATATATATATATATATATATATATATATATATATATATATATATATATATATATATATATATATATATATATATATATATATATATATATATATATATATATATATATATATATATATATATATATATATATATATATATATATATATCCTTTGAAAGATTATTTCTTCTCCTCTATTTCTTTTCTTCTCGTGGCTGAGACGTAGAAGCTTGGATTGGCGTTTGAGTCAACCAGGTTTCGGTCCCAGTTACGGGAAGCTAGCATGTCTATCCACACTGATGAGTTCTGATAGAACGAAACAGGTCTGTCTGTGGATGACTTTATATATATATATACATATATATATATTCGCAAATTATATTGCCTGTGGTCTTTTCACACCATCAGAATTATAGAAGAATATAAAAAATTACATATATATGTATTGAGAGAGAGAGAAAGAGAGAGAGAGAGAGAGAGATTGTGAACCCACAAACATATATACGTACATATATACACATACACTTATATATATATATATATATATATATATATATATATATAGGAGAAGGAAAAACTAACTTAAAAACCGGAAGAGTTCAGGAGAATATGTGGCACACTGGTACTCCATTTTTCAATTCCTAGAAGTAAGTGTCATCGGTTCTGCACATATTATCACTAATATACAAAATCTAAGTGTGAAGTTCAACGGTTCATATCAATAACTGAACTGTTTGGGGCACATATTACAAAATCGACAAAAGAGTATATATATATATGTATTGTAACTGTATGGTTGTCACTATATCACTTGGTGGGTTCGTGGCAGACCAAGTGTGGTATAATTTGTAGAGTGCTCAACATATGTGATAAAGCTCTTATAGAATAATAAACAATATATATATATTTTTTTTTTAATATATAATTAATCGTATGGTACTTATATGCAACCATCTGTTTCATGCCGTCTTATTACGACAATCATCCCGCAGAGAAGGAAAGATATATTTCTTTCTTTGTCTCATGATTGTCGTAATAAGACTGCTTGAAACCGATAGTCGCAGAGAAGTATCCATACAATTAAATATATATAAAATCTCTCTCTCTCTATATATATATATATATATATATATTGCATTTTACTTCACCGTGATATTCTAGGCTCTTTGAAAGATATTTATTTATCATTTCTCCCATCAGGGTAAATTGCAGGTCAGCATGGGTTTTCTAGCTTTGATAGAACTTATCAAAAAGAAGGAAAACTCTGAAAACGAAGCCACTTCTAAAAATGAGGAGCAAGCGTATCAGAATTAACTCGTTATTCCATGTCTTGCCAACCTTGAGGAAGGCTATAATCCTACGGTGGACTGAGTAAAAAGCTTGCTGTGAAGGAATATGACTACTAATGTAACGTCACATACTCATAAAAAGATGAGCTTGCGACGTAATAGTTCTGGTCGTGGTAAATGGGCTCGGTTACCCGTGTTGAAAACCCGGAAGGGTCTGTTTGCATTTCACATAGCGAATATATACTTGGGAAAGGTAGGAATCCATTTATTCTTCCTCCAGTTATCGATAACAGGAACGACTGACAGGTCTTTAAAACCTTGGTATGGCAACCAGTCTTGGAGAAAGCAAACTCTGAATTCAAACATGTTGAACTCGACTGGAAAGTTGGCTTTGTGTCATATCCTACACTTGTATAGTAATCCCACATGATTTACGAAATTCAATGAACGAACGAAACACACTTCTTTATAAAAATATATCTCTCATTTTATTCACGAAAGGAGTACACAGTTTGTTGTAAGTTTGAGAGATAGATTGAGAGATATATACTCAGATAAGGGAATTCTTCTTGCTCCATATCTTCTTCCTATAGCCCGGGGGTGCCAATGCTTGCACCTCCTTGCAAGCCGTATCGTCAGAGACGACCTAACGCCTCTGATCGCCTTTGTATCCCTCACTCGACTCTCGAATCTGACAGAACTGACTGTGTAAAATCTGATCGCGTAGTTCTCATATCACGTGGTCTCCCTCCGGTTACACATCTGCTCGACCGGCCGACCTGGACGCACTGTCATTCCCCTGTTTACTAATCACAAAGTGACAGCTTGTCAAAACACACGGGGTCACCTAAAACGAGCCCAAAATCCATAGCAATTGTCATTATATAACACTACTCGTGCGGAGGGGGTGATAAATACACATCACGACATATCTATTAGATTAGAAATCTCTCATGTGTTAGGTATATGGTAGAGTGATCGCCAATGGCTCGGGAGATTAGGGTTAAATCTCAGTTCGAGTCATACTAAAGACTCAAAAAATGGTACTTGATGCCGCCTGGTTTAACACTCAGCAATTTAGGGGTCAAGGGTAAAGTGGAACAATCAAGGGAAAGGCGCCCACCCCATAACTTTCTGAGTAGATATTAAAAAGACCCTTCGGGTCGCCCTCGACAACGGTCACCAACTTTACTAATATATATATATATATATATATATATATATATGTATTCGAGGATCATTAAATAAGTTTCCAGGTTTTTTTCGTATGGGTACTTTTATTGATAGTACACACATGAAACTCTAGTTCCCTTCGAAGTAATCTCCTCCGGCTGCAATGCACTTGTTATACCGTTCCAATAGCTTCTGGAAGGTCCCATGGAATCTTATTGTGTGAGCGTGTCAATGACCTTTGTCACAGCCAGTTTCATCTCCTCAATTGTCTCATAACGACAGCCTCTGAGCTTAGGGAATAACCAAAAGTCACAGGGAGCAAGGTCTGGACTATAGGAAGGCCGAGGAACTGTCTTGATGCCCCTCTTGCTCAAATAGTCTGTGACAAGATGGAGTTGTGTACTGGTGTATTGTCTGGGTGGAAATGCCACTGAGCCAATTGGAAGAGTGCTGGCCGCTTCCGACGGAATTTCTTCCTGAACTCCCTTAAAACCTAAACATAGTAACGCTAACCCTAACCCTTTGGCCAATCAACTCTGGTGTTTTGATTTCCTTACTCCTCCTACACCTCTCATCATCCCTCAGAGACTCCCTGCCTTCCTTGAATCTCTTATGACAATTAAAAACTGATGCTTGATTCATGCAAGATGATCCAAAAGCAGTCTGAAGCATTCCATACATTTCAGTTGGATTTTTCCCAAGTTTAAAACAGAATTTTATTGCATATCATTCTTCTAAATTCACCAGCTGTGACAATCAGGCTTTAGTAGGGTGTATTCCAATTTATGCTGCAGCTGTAGATTTGAACCTGAAATCATAAAAATTGGTCAGTCATCTTATAAGATGTATAGCAATAACATACTCAATTTTAAAGAGTCTACGACAATTTTAAATGCCTGTACAAAAAAGTCTGGAAACTTATTGATAGCACCATATATATATATATATATATATATATATATATATATATATATATTGTCAACCATAGACTGACTGTTTTGTTGTATCACAACTCTTCAGTGTGGCTAGACACGTGGGACGCTTCAAGCTGGGATCGACACAGGCCTAATTCTATGCTAGATTTGATATCCAACCGCTCAGCCATTTTGGTGACATAGGTCAGATTTGTATTAGATTTCGTTTGTTTACCTTTTAGAAGAGCTTTGCTTTACGTTAGTTATATCGCAAGAGTGCTCAACCCTGTAGAGAGCCTACTTTTAGATACAAAGATCTAACTCGATTGTGAACGTAACAAAGAAGACACAAGTTGTTAGTGAACAATACTTAGTGGGGTGGGTTTATGGTGCAAGTAATTCTTATTAATCTTATGATTATTTCGTAAGAACTGAGAGCAAATAATTCACAAAGACATATAACAATTTATCAACCAGAATTACTCCGATATGATATAAGAAATAAAGAATATAACAAAAACAGGATTTGTGGCGAAATTAATTTACAACAGAAAACTGAGCGATAGAAAACCCATTTACCAAAAAACAATCTCAGGAAAAATAATGTACTGAATTTTCAAATCGCAATTTGTATTTTCTTATCATGATTATTTCTTGTCAATTTATGAAATCTCTAATGCATTGAATCGGAGTGGACTGCTATTGGCAGATTAATCGATATCTGGAAATCTAATCTCTCTGATAAAATAAAACGGGAATTGCTCCGATTTGTAATCATGTCAGTACTATATGAGGGTTGCATCACCTGGATTTTAGCTAAACACTTCGAAAAAAAGTACAGAGGATACGAGGATGCTGCATGCCATTTAAAACCAATCTAGGAAGCAGTATCCTGCAAACCAGAAGCTGTACGGCCACTGTCCTCCCATCTCACAAACCATGCAAGAAAGATGGACAAAATATGCTGATTACTGCTGGAGAATCAGAAAGGAATTTATACATGATTTTCTCTTGTGGGCTTCCACACATGGACAGACCAGTTCTGGCCGTCTTGGAAAGATATATGTTCATTTGTCTGGACAATGGATGCTGTCTGGAAAACTTTACAAGACCGGTTGACGAAAGAAATAGATGCAAAAGAAATTCAAGAGAATCCGAGCTTTCTCCACGAACTGATGATAATGACTATAATTAAGTGCCCACAAAAGAAAGACGTTTACACAATTGTTTTAAAATTTAAAAAAGAAAGTATAGTCATGATTTTGAAACTCACTACGTATAATTTTGTCGAGACATCACCATCATCATCAAATGCTTATACTAAGGATACACTTGACTCTCTCTCTCTTTCTCTCTCTCTCTCCATTTCTATCAGCAATCGCTCTTGGTAGGTCCTCCAGTAGGTACCCTGTTTCCGCAGTGAGCTGATAGATATAGGTTCTCACTGGTCGGCTGTCCCTTGTTTGTCCATGTATGGAAGCCATAGAACTTCGTTCATGAGCTCGTACTTGTTTCTTCAAGGGTGACCAGAATAAATAGGAAGAATCTAAGACTGTCAGTTAAAGCTGTTGGAATCAATGTTAAACCGAATAAAAAAAGAAAGTAAGCAGACAATAAAGCATTATCCTATTGAGAGCTATTGACTATGATTGTGAATTGAAATGTTGATTTGGTAGATATTCCGTGGCTCTGGATCAGATAGTACCACTGCTGTTCTTCTATTGGGATGACTTTGGCATTAAATAAAACAAGAAGGTGAATATGCCATTAAACAAAAAAACGAAATCAAACGAGGGATTTAGAAATAAACCTAAAATATTGAATAATTTCCGTGTGTTGTATATACTTAAGGACATATTTAAAAAGGAATCCAATCTCTGACAAATTTATGGAATCAGCACACTTAGAGGATGTCCATTTAGGTTTTTTTTTTATTTAGCAGCAAATACACTAATAACAGATAAATCGCCAATGAAAATTCTGACTTCAAAAAATATTCCTTAAACAAACTGAATTGAATTATTTAAATTAAAGTATCATTTTTAAAGCCAGTCTTATTCTATTTCTTATGAGTTTTCACGAGAGAGTTAAATGGTGATTTTTCTTCGAAAAACTGTAGCCTCATGTCTTGAAAACTCTTCTAAGTATGCCACTTATTCTCCAGTTCTTTTTTTTTTCTATGATTTTTGGGACCGTTTCGAGGATACCGACTACAAATGGTACTACAGTCACCATCATATATCGTAACTTCAGCTATCTTTTCGCTCTCTTTCATTTTCACTCTCTCATCAACTTGAAAGATGTAAACCCCTTTTCTTTTTTGTTAAGAAATACTGGGTCTGGTCTCATTGTCGAGATTATGTGATCTGTTTGTATCTCATATTCCCAGAGAATTGTATGTGTCTATTGTCTATGTTATATTCTGGTTTGTTCACAAACATTTTCAGCATAGTCTAATTTTAATCTCTTGTACAATTCCTGAGTATCACCTTTCCAAATGAGTTAAGCCTATCTTGGCATTCTTTTTCGTGTGGGTTGGCTATATTCTCTTAATATTAAATAATATTTCTTTTATCTTTCAATTTTTCTTATTTTCTAGCCCCTTGAGTAGCAACCTGGTCTTATTTATATTATATTTACTATTTTGATTATCATTATTATTATTATTAACTCATTAAAGTTTTTCACATCAGCGTTAGCTGATGGTCTTTCACAGGAGTTTGAGAGACAGGAAGTCTCCTCAAGTCTCCTGGACTCTTCTCAGTATTCTGACCGTTCTCAGCAATGTTGTCATTTGGATTGTCTTTATCCGTCCGCCAACTTCTAAGTCCTCCAGGCCTTTTAATAATCCTTTAGTTATTGTGCCAAAAGCACCAATCACAATTGGTATAATCGTCACTTTCATGTTCCACAGCTTTTTAATTCTCTAGCAAGGTTGTAGTACTTATCCTTCTTTTCATATTCTTTCCGTTTTATTCAGTGGCCAGCTGGTGCAGCAAAGTCAACAATTTTGTAAATTCTTTTTTTTTATTGTTAATTATTATAAGGTCTGGTCTTCTGGCCGATATTAGGTGATCCGTGCGTATATCAAAGTCCAATTGGTGTTTATGTGTGTCATTTACTAGGACAAGTGCTGTGTTTTGCATATACCATTTGTTCATATGGTCAAATTTGAATTTCTTGCACATCTCCCAGTAGATCACCTTGCCGACCCAGTAGTGTCTCCTTCTGTGCTAATTTGCTGCATTCGCTTATTATGTGATTGATCGTTTCGTCGCTGTCACCGGATAGTGTACATTTGCTATTTTGTTGAATAAAAAACCAAGTCAAATATCCTCTATTTATGCTATTTCCATAAGTCTAGAGGGAGGTAATGCAAGGACCGCTCAAAGAAGCGAAATGTATGAGTCTTCTTAAGGCAAGTGTAATACAACACAGATAATTCTTCGATTTCATCCAACCTCATAAACCAGATAACTCCAGTATGGAAGGCGCCATACAATGTTTAACCAAATTCGTTGGCGAAATTTCATCTCTATTCAATACACGATATCAGTGACTTCAGATCACACAACTGTGAATGACAATTTTGTCCCTTACGCAAGTATTGGCGATATAGTGTAAGAAATATCTAAGTTGATGGAACTGACAGAAAATCAGTTCAAATATCTGATATTTGTATTAGGTCTTAAATCACCCAAGGAAGCAGATATACGAGCAAGAATTCTAAGATTGAACAAGACGGGCAGTCTACACTCGATTGGTTGATTGGTTGTTTCGTTTTATGGAGTGTCAAACCTTGGTGGGTCATTTCATACTGAAGTCATTTTCTTCATAAAACTTTTTTCACAATCATTTAAATCAAGGAAATACTTCATACTTAGTCGTAATATATCTGTATTAACAGAATGGATATTGATATATTTCAAAATCATTTTTTAAATTTTCTAAAGCAGATATGCTTAACTTATTGATGGAGCTCCCACGAGGATTGAGTTCAGTTGACTAGGGCTGTAGAATACCGACTGCATCTTTGCAGACCTCATCCCAACGTGTGTCCTGTATATGACATCAAACAATCAGATAGCGCGGCTCCGACCTTGAAGATGTGGAATATATGGAGTACATCTTCAGTGCCATTGCTCCCAGTCCCACTCTGACTTCAAGTGGTAGTAATTGATGGGTCGCTATCTATGGGTCAATTGCTTCATATTTAAACTGTGTGTAAACAAATGACCGGTGGTCAATTGAATTGTTACAGACGCATAGCAATACTTGGAACCATTTAACTGTGTGCGAACGATTTAGTAATTTTTATTAGAATTATTAATTCTAATTAGCAATACATGAAGCTCTTAAACTGTGTGCCAAAATTTACATATTTAGATATCAGTAAAACATACTTCGAACCATTTGACTGTGCGTAAATGAATAAATAGTGTTGAAAAGAATTATTAGTTAAGTAGCAATACTTGTAACCACTTCACTGTGAGCAAACAAATGATTAATATTGAATAGAATTACACGTGTTAGATGTAAATAATTGAAATAATTTATGTGCAAAGGAACAACTGTAACACTAGTGCACTAATAAATTAATTCTAATTTAAAACATGTTATTGTAACAAAGCAAAATTTTAAACCATTTAGCTGTGTGCAAAAATGAACACAACCCTGTTTAAAACTGTTATCGAGTAATTGTGTTAATGTAATATAATGGCCGAGGAATTTCGTTTTATATATCCTACCTTTCGGTTTAGTTAGGGTGAGAACCTTTCGCTTAGCGCATGGGTTAGTTAGGTGCAACATGAACGCAGGTGTTCACGCGCGCGCAGAGAGGACGCGTCATTCACAGATGTCAAAATAGAACCGCAGATGGGAGATGGGACCAGGAGGTGTGAATGACGTCACACACCGGAAGCGTGGGCTGAGATTTGAGAAAAGTCAGTTAGTTGAGTTTTGCCGTCCAAAGAAGAAGGTTGACTTTCGGAGTTCACCGAGGCTTTGCGGCGGGTGCCACACGTGGTTTAGGGCAGATGGAAAAGTCGTCATAGAAATATTATGCCTCTCTCTTCCTTATGTCGAAAAACCTTTTAACTCAAAGGTAATAAAAAGTTTCGTACCTGAACTAAGAAGTTGTAAGTGTTTTTGTGTTTCGGGATTCCTATGTTATCTATATATGAGTTATGAACATTCTATGTACGTTTCACGAATTCATGTATGGGAATGCTACATTAACAAATCATATTTAATGAATAAATATGAAAAGGTTTTGGCATTAAATAAAATACAATAGTTGATATGCAATAAAATGTAAGCAACCAACAATGAGAACCACTCCGAACCAGAGTGAACCGGAAAATAGTGTAAACGAAAGGCAATGGGCAAATATAATCATCCATCATCAGTTTATTGTTTTAATTTTCGTTTTAATGATACGGATCATTTGAAGTAGACATATTTTTATATTTAAATTTTTCTGTATCACTTTGAATGGTAATTAGATATTCCCCGGAGCAACAGAACTCGGGTTTCATTACTAGATGCCATAAAATATCATATCCAGTGAATATACAGAGAATTCGAAAAGGTGTCTAAATTTCTGAGACGAAGTTTGATGATTTTTATCATTAAAGGTTTTCGGACTATTGTCTTCATCTTTATTGTTAATTCCACAACGTTTCGGCCGTTTGTCCTCCGGCCTTCTTCAGGTGCTTGTCGAACTCGGGAACCTACACGGAATTTCGAACTAAGTCCCTTATTGAATCCATGGGGGTCGCTTGTTCTGATTCTGTTTGCTATAATCGGGTACAAGTGTTAAGTTCCGGTATTGTTACTCGTCTGTTGTCAGGATTGAACCTGCAACTCCAGATGATTGTCTTCTTGAAGGCTTAGGGTAGCGTAATGGTTATAGGTGTTGGTTCCCTAAGTTTCTAAGAAGACAATCATCTGTAAAGTAAACAATCTAACAGAATATTCGGTAGGAAACAAAAGTCAATTAATATAATAAGACATTTAATTGTACACAATACGATTATGGAACTTAGTTCCCTCCAAAGGTTATACAAAAGTCTCCTGCGTTCAAGGAACAAATGGAAAAGTTCATACTGCAAAAAGGTGGATACCACTTACTCTTCACAAGGAAGAAGTTTCCATGTGATGCGGTGGGCAAACCATCACGTCTTCTCTTTTCAATAAAACTGAAAGAATGTGAAAAGAAGAATAAGTACCTCGACCTTGCTAGGGAATTGAAAAAACTGTGGAACATGCAGGTGACAATTATACCATTTGTAATTGGTGCGTTTGGAACAGTAACTAAAGGATTGCTAAAGGGACTAGAGGACTTGGAAGTTGGCGGACGAGTGAAGACCATCCAAACGACAGCATTGTTGAGAACAGCCAGAATACTAAGAAGAGTCCAGGAGACTTCAGGAGACTTGCTGTCACTCAGACTCCAGTGGAAAACCATCGGCAAACACTGATGTGTAAAGCTCTAATGAGTGAATAATAATAATAATAATAATAATAATAATAACAATGACGACAGTAATAGAATAATAGTAAATAAAATAAAATACACTTTATGGAACATCTCATTTTCTGGGGAGAGTATTATCAATGTAACAGGAAAGTATGACACAAAATTGGCAGGCAAAGCAAATACGAGAAGTGCATATAATCTCTATCTTTCCTCATTCTGGGTCTTGAGTAAACACTTAGAAAAAGATTGTAAGAAACCGAAAATAACCTGAAGTGGGCTGCAACTTTTGAAAGTATATGTAAATAAAGACAAGGAAAATGCAGATTAAGAAAAAGTGAACTTGTATTCGTTGATCTTTATTGAAATTTCTACTTTAGTAAAAAAAAAAAAAAAAAGAAGGAAATCTTTGCCTTTTCTTTTAAAATCCTGAAAATTTCATAAGTAGTAACCCATAAAATGAGTATAAGTAAACAAAAGGAAAAGAAAGTAGAAAAAAAATAAAGGAAATTGCTGCAATTATACAACCAGCGTTATTTTTCTGCCTTTTTCTTTTCACTCCCAGTCGCATGACTAGAATTGTTTGTTTTTATTTCGGAAAGTAGTTAACCAAGGGTGATAGAGGCAAAAACAATGAATAAAATCTTTAAGAAAAGGAAAATCGTTAATTCAGAAGTCTAGTGAAGGTCTTCGATTTTTGATTCCTCAAAAATGGCTTGTGTGCTAATGTCTGAATATTAGTATCGTTCATAAACAAACTAACGTGAAATCTTGTTGCTTACTTGACGAATTACTTTCTAAACCCTGAAAGTCTGTTAAAAAGTGACCGTTGGTCTTAAAACTTCGAATTTTTAAAGGCGTACGTAATGTTTTGTGGCTAACTTAAATGCTGTCACCAGGTCAAATCTGTGACATGAGTACTGATTTTAATGAACCTCAGGGTCTTGTATAGCCACATTATACAACATTTGGAAAATGACAAATACAAATGCAAATTAACTTGGGAACCAGACAACGAATCTATGCATTATGATCAGTGGGGACTTTTTTTAGACTCATCATGAGAGATTCGATCAGACATCCAGCCAATGTTGGCTGTTCTTACTTCATATGCACAAAGAACAAAGCAACAATGCATCTGAGAGACATCAAAGGAAAAATAAACGGAGAAAAGAAGACTCCAAAAATGTAATCGACTGTTACGTTAAACGTTATCTTAGGTAAAGAGGATATAGAGAACAGATGATGGAGATATATAAAAATTCTGCAAAATTTAATTCGACAAGTCAAAGTCTTGCCGATCAAACGAGTTTAATTCAAAAAAAGGCTGGTTCTCTGACCATTAAATATATGAAAATGACAGCAGGCAAATTGTGAATATCATACGCAATGATAGTCCCTAAATGAATTGAAACACAAAATATCGAAACCCAAAAACCTCTGGACCAAGAAATATATCAACATTAGCACAAGAAGACAGGATGAATGTAGAATTTTAAAAAATGATTTGAGGACTACATTACCATCTGTAAAGTATCAATATTAGAAAACGTCAAGTTAAATAGCGTAAAATCAAATAAAACTATATCAACATGTCCCAACTCAACATCATCGAACTGAGCGAGTTGATTTATGCAGGAGCAAAAGTAGTCAATAATAAAATACGCAAGGAACTCAAACAGGAATACCAAACGAGGAAGAGAAATGAGGCTAGAAGGAAAAACTAGGGAGATGCAACACCGATCGGAGCTACTGAAGAAAAAGCATTCTGGAATCCAACGGAAAGATCCTAAAAATACAACCGCAGACAAGTCTAACAACACAAGAAGAAATAAATAAAACGATACTGGCAAAAGGAAGAAGATTTGAAATATATCGGGACAGAGTTAAGCAATAAAAAAACATGCAATTCTAAAGTTAGGAATAAAACTTCTACACACAAGTTGGTAGAGAGTGCACAATGAATAATCTGCAACCGAAGACACAAGAAACAGTTTTGGAGCAAAACGTTGAAGCAGAATTGCTGAATAGATAAATAACATGAAAAAGGCTTATAAGACTTCGAAAAAAGTCTTGAGGAAAACATATACTTCGAGTCCCTAAGAGCAGCACTCAAGATAACTTCAAATTGAAAACGCTTGGCCATGTGGCATGCACGGATTCTGGTTTGAAAAATTCATGTACGGATTGTCACTTCAACTGAGCAATGACAAGAAGCAAGCAAACTCGAATAAGGGAAAACTACTCTTATTCAGAAAGACAACAACAGGGAAACAATCCTCAGTAACTATAGATCAATAACATGTTTACCTATGTAACGGGTTTCCACCCCTATTTTTAATTTTTCGAGATATGGACGGAGTCCTATGTGTGGGTTATTAAGACCATGGACGAATGAGGGTTTGAAAGTTAAAGAGGTCGACGTGTTATGAATGAACACGCGGGGAATTCTGAACCGGACAAACAATATAACGCGGAGTTGGTTTTCTCCTTTTCTTTATATATGTATCATTCATACATTTTTTTCCATTTAAAAGAAAGCACAACTATGACAACAGACAAACAAAGAGCAAAACGAATACAACAAAAAATATACAGCAATGTGGAGGACAATTCGCTCCCAATAGTATCTGACTAGGTCCTTCCAATAAGACAAAGTATTTTTTTTTGTATTTTTTTTCTTCTTTCACCGAAGAACAAGAGTCTCTCCTCTTCGTCTTTATGGATATACAAATTTTAACCAAATAGGTTTTCCGCCGAAACTAGCTGCTGATGAACAGCCTCAAAAATGTTTCTTTGGAATAGTCTTGATACGGACCTTTATTTACGTTGTCCTGGCAGCAACACCCCACAAGACACAAACTGTACGGCCACCTGCCCCCTATCACGAAAACTATTCAAGTTAGGCGAACCAGACATGCACGACATTGCTGGAGAAGCAGAGATGAACTCATAAGAGATGTACTCTTATGGATCCCCACACATGGCCGCGCAAAAGCAGGACGACCAGCACGAACGTACATTCACCAGCTATGTGAGGATACAGGTTGTTGTCCTGAAGACCTACCGAGGGCGATGAACGATAGGGAGGAGTGGGGAGAGAGGGTCAGGGATATCCGTGCTGCCAGCACGATATGATGATGATGATGATATTATTCTTGATAAAAATTTTGACTAACCTTTTTTTTATCTTACCTTTCTTTTGTTAATTTTTTCTTTTTTTCTTATATTCGTTAATCTCTTATTAACGAGTTGCAAGGAACCAGTTTTTTTTTTTCCTTTTCTTTTACGTTGAGCCTCAGGTTCTTACCCAACGGAGCTGACTTCTATAGGCCGAATTTCCCTATTCACCGGACCCCGTGAAAAGGCGACCTTTCTCTTCCTTGGCGAAGCTCGAAACTGACTTTTTGGGTTTCGTTTCTTTTTGGCGGTAAAGCGCCCTCCCTGCCTCGACCAATGGCATGTCTTCTCCTTATCAAGGTCAAGACCTTTGCCCCTTCTCAGCTGCTTCTTCCACTGTTGCTAGGGCTCGAAGACTCGCTAATCGCCTGCCCCACTTCCGATTCTCATAGTAGTCCTTGCATGGCCGTAACACCTATGATGGAAGAAATCCTCTGAACAAGGGGAAAAATGACCCACTTTGTTCCAATTAGCACATCTTCAAAGAAGGCAAAAAAGGCGGAAAATACAGCCATGGCATTGATTGACTACAAGGACGCATATGATGAGTTTCCACACACTTGTATAATAGATTATTCAAAAAGGTAAAAAAATATCCGACAAAATCATAAACTTCACGAATGCCATGGAAAATAGGTGGATGTAATTGATAACGGGAGTTCAAGTATTAGACAAAGAAAAAAAATACTAAGAACCATTTCCTGAGAGACTCGCCCTCGCCACTATTATTATTATTAATCGAAACTACGTACTTAAGAAATGTAAAAAAAGGAAAGTTGGGGAACGTTGCCGAGGGTGACCCGAAGGTTCTCCTTTCATTAGCTACAACATCAGGGTGTAGGGGAGGGTGCTACATTTTTTTCTGTATTGCTGCACTTTACCCTTGATCCATACCTTATAATGCAGTCTATTAAGCAAGGAGGTATCAAGTACCAGTTTTTGAGTCTTTGGTATAACTCGACCTGGGATCGAACCCCGGTCACCTGGGCTATTGCCAAACACTATACCCAATACAATTTTCGAAACCACATAAAAAGATTTATTACTTTATATATGTGGATGGCATAAAGGTATTTGCAAAAATGAAAAACCGTTTGAGACCCTGACACAACTAATAGGAATTTACAGGAATGGAATTTGGCATCGTAAAATACTATTTGCTGATAACGAAACGGGAGGAATGAGAGGCAACAAAAGGAATAGATCAATAAAATCTGGAAAATATTAGAAATGCTATGGGGAATGAAAAATACAAGTAGATGGGACTATTGAAAACGGACTGTCAAGCAAACGGAAATGAAGGGAAAAATAAAGAAAGAAGACCTCAGAAGAATGGGAAAAACCTTCTCGAAACCAAGGTCTGCAACAAAAGGGATAAACACCTAGCCAGTCTCGCTGATAAGATACAGAGGACCATTCATAAAATAGATAAAAATGGAACTCACAGAAATGGACCAAATGACAAGAAAATTAGGGAATAAGCTCAAGATGAAAGATGGCATAGACAGACTGTATTTGTCAAGAAAGCTAGAAAGAAGAGGATTCGCTTGCATTAAAGATGGGATTCATGCATCAATACAAGGACTCAAAAAATATATAAAGATGACAAAGGAAAGATTAAACACCGTTGGCAGTATTAACAATGGCAACATAAGTACAGTCACAAAAACATTAATAACTTGGAAATAGAAATAAGAATAAAACAACTGAATGGATATTTCAAGGATCAAACGAAATGCTTTGTACATGGCTAGTAAAGAATAATCTCAGAGAGAAACTAAATCTTTTCAACTTTCAGTAAAAAACAACGCCATAAAGACCAATTATGTTAAAGCGAAAATCCATAATATGGAAGAGAATACCAAGTGTCGATTAAGAGGAGAAATGATTAATCACATCGTAAGTGAATACAACAGACTAACAGAAAAGAATAGAAAACTAAGCTTGACGAGGTGGGAAAGATTATCCTCTAGTAATTGTGCATACTACTAAATGTATTGGCACAAAACAGAGTCCTTCATAGAAAATGAAACGCATATAATCTTCTAGTATTTCAATGTAAAAATGAATAACTGAACCGTGGCAAGAAGATCAATTCAAGTGCTAATTAACAAAAACAAACGAACAAATAAAAAATGGGAAATTTTCTTCTTGCGGGTTTTGCTGTTCCAGCGGAATACGATGTGAAAATAAAAGAAAGTGAACATATAGAAAAATATTTGGATCATGCAAGAGAACTAAAAAACTTTGGAGCATGATATGACCCAGTTGACGTGATGGTTAATTTCTTTATCATCTGGTTTGGTTAGGCCTCGAGTTTTTCTGTTAACTGTTAAGTTAGCTGAAATCTTTAAGCGGAAATGTAAATCAAGTTGAAAAGTTCAAACTAGTGCTCCTCAACAAGAGAAATGTAAATCAAAATGGAGTCATCTCTTGTCACAGGTTTGATTTGGGAAATAGATACACGATAAACATTTAGGGAGAAGTTTGAGATGACGCAATAACATAGCAAGGTGACATCACCCAAACAATATCCTGAATTTAGATATATATATATAAATTAGCTGATTTTGAAGTTGTCAGTCGGTCAGACGTCAGCTTAGGTCAATTAGAAGTAGGTGTTCAGATAATTTGGTCCGGTGAAGGGTGTCTCTTTGTTTCTGTTCATAGACACAAACAAAATTTTTCTCTCGCGAGCGCTACTGTAAGTAGTCTGAACATCTAACAATAAATGATTGTCAGTTGTTGACGGAAAATTTTTCTTGGCTTTCAGTTGCCAACACCCAGGCAACTTTGTCCAAACGGATCACTCCAACCGTCAGAAGTTCCGGGTGGATTATGTCATTCCTTATCAGTGGATCTTTCAAACACAGCGTGGGCACAGAGAGAATTGATTAATAGACGATCAGGGAACGCATTTAGCGCCGTTACCAGGATGGGACCAAAATATAAGTACCGTGACAACTACAGAACCGCATTTGGCGCCATTACAAGGATAACACTATTAATTATTATTATATTTGGAACCGCAAATATTGTCGCACACAACGGTATATACTTTGGCACTGGTACCAACTTAGGGTATCGAAGACTGCGATATTTTTACAGTGGTGTCGTACCAAGATATTGTTACAGTTAGTACCGTACCCAAGCGATATCGTTACAAATGGTAATCGACCTCAGAATATCGTAACACATTTGGTATCGGACTGAGCGATAGTGCTATAATTGGTGCGGGGTAAAACAATCGTACTATATTTGCTACCGTGCCCAAGATAAGTGCCCAGACGGTGCAAACCATAGCGTTCAATTTGGTGCTGGACCATACAATAGTATTACCATGCAAGTGACGGTGATACCCAATGTAGTTGGTGTGTTTGGAACTGTCCTCAATGCATTGGAACGGGGCTGGAGCAGATTGAAACCAGAAAATCAATCGAAACCATTAAGCTTACAGTATTGTTGAAGTCGGCCTAAATACTCAGAGGATTATTAGAGACCTAAAGTGATAGCTCTCACTAGAACTCTATTGAACGAATGCTGTTGTGAAAAACTCGCAAGGAGTACAATAATAATGATATTGATAATAAGCAAATATGGAGGTGCCCGTGGTATAATGGTTATCGTCATTGGAAAGGGAGACGGCGACACGAGTTCAAATCCTGGACGAGATTGATTGCATTTCACATAGCACTAATACCCTTAGGAGCTATGGGTAAATAGTAGGAGAGACTGGGTTCTTCAGCCTTGGTCGGGCAACTAGTCTAGGAGAAGACAAACTCTGAATTCAAACCTGCTAAACTCCGCTTAAGAATTGACCTTGTGTCATATCCTGCCTGAGCGGAGGGGTTGGTAAATATGATAATAATAAGTAACGACTAGAGGACTTGAAAATAAAAGGAAAAGTGAAGACCATTCAAATTGCGGCATTATTGAGATCGGCCAGAATACTGAGAAGATCTTCAGGAAACTTGCTGTCACTTAAATTCTTGTGAGAAACCATCGGTTAACACAGTTGTGAAAAACTCGAAATAATGCATATAAACAATGCAATAATGTACTCTAAAAGAGGAAATAAATCGATAATCTGTAGCGATAAATCAATCAAAAAACAAGTTTTAAAGGTACAACAAGCACTTAAACATTGTTAATTGTTTATCAAATTTGGTTAGGTGTTAGAAAGCGTAGCTATTAAATGATAGCTACGCTATGCAAGTTGAACCTCGACATATAAGCGCAGACAATATATGTATCTAACCCGACCTATCCGCTTCAAACAGGATGTGACACAAGGTCAATATTTAAGAGGATTAAACATTGTTAATTGTTTATCAAATTTGGTTAGGTGTTAGAAAGCGTAGCTATTAAATGATAGCTACGCTATGCAAGTTGAACCTCGACATATAAGCGCAGACAATATATGTATCTAACCCGACCTATCCGCTTCAAACAGGATGTGACACAAGGTCAATATTTAAGAGGATTAGGGTTGGTTTGAATTCAGAGTGATCCTTCAGCTAGATTAATTGACTTACAAAGGCTAACGAACGAACAAAACATGCAAGACACTGATGAAGTAATTGGGATGAACTTATCAGCAACGTTCTCCTATGAACTCCTACTTATGGAAGCAACCAAGTTGGCCAACCATCAAGGACATCAGTTTTGTGCAGACACTGGATGCAATCTAAAGGACCTGTAATTAACAATGGATGATTGAGACGAATCACGCGCAAGACAGAGACTTTTATTTGATTTGGTTTTATGGCATATCAACCATTGTATTTTATTAAATGCCAAATCCATATATATACGTATAAACAGTTCAATTTAAACAACTCACTTCAGCATAAGTACTCAGATTAAATGTCAAAAACAAGCATAAGTACTCAGTTTAGTTATTTTTAGCCCATAGATAAGACCCTATTGTTATATAATTAAGGTAATGGTTAATTATATTAATAATTTTTGGGTAATTATATTTCATTATTTAGTTTGGAAAGGCTTTGAACAACTCGGTGTCTCTTAGTTCAAATATCGTAGTAAGAAGGTACTATTAACCAACCCCTCCGCTCGGGCAGGATATGACACAAGGTCAATTTTTAAGCGGAGTTTAACAGGTTTGAATTCAGAGTTTTCCTTCTCCTAGACTAGTTGCCTAACCAAGGCTGAAGAACCTAGTCTGCCCTACTATTTACCCATAGTTGGAGGGAGAATAATTGGATTCATACCTTTCCCAAGGGTATTAGTGCTATGTGAAATGCAATCAGTATCGTCCAGGATTTGAACTCGTATCGCCGTGTTCATTTCCTACGGCGATAACGACTACACCACGGGCACCTCGTAGTAAGAAGGTGCACTCACACAAACGTTCGGAGAGGATATGATAATCATCATCTGTCAAAAATTCCTTGACAAGAAATGGAACTAGACGCATAGAGTGAACTGAATGGATTGATGGCGCCACGCCCGAGAGAGATGGCCAGAGAATTTTCGGATTAAAAAAACAGAGTTGAAGTACGGCAGTTGAAGGTAGCAGTTGTGTTTTTTGGATTTAATCAGATCAGATCATTTGGTTCTTGACCGGCAAAAAATGAATTGAGATCTTAAACTCTACAAGATGCGCCGCACGATAAAATATTAATATTGATTTGGCACCAGGACCAATATTTTGGGAAACAAGACGTTGATCCTATGATGTTTTCAATTCCTCAAGGACTTACAGAGGAAGACCTCATGGTATTTTTTGAATGGAATATGTAATCGTGTTGTAATTTTGATGTATCCATGTTGGATTGACAACCGTTCCAATAAAGAATAAAGAAATAATTCAGATACGAAATAGAACGGGGTAATTGTCGCATGACTAAAAGGTTGCCTTCTAAAATGTGTTATGATTATAGTATTTTTGTTGTTGTTGACCTTGAACATTATTTGTAAAATGTGGGTATGGAGAGAGATGGAGGGAAACTGGAGAGAAATGACCACAGGTAGACAATTTGGAAAAATAAGGTGTGGAGTAGTTTTGCATATGACCCTTGACACAGCCGCCAATCAGAGATCTCTCTGAACAAAATGCACCTGTGTAAATAAGTGCACACAATAACATGGTTGATCGGAAGTCGAAGGCGTTTTAAAATGATATATAAATATGCCACGTGAAATTGAGTTGGAGTCATTGTGGGACTGAATCAGACCCAGCTTGTCCTCACTACGAGCGCCCACAGGGTGGGTACCCACAACGGCCTCCTGTTGAGTCCTTCGGCCAAGAAGTGCTAAGTGGGGTCTTGAAGATTACACAGCGTGGTATGGTCAAGAGAAGAAGTTATGGGTTAATTTAGCAATCTGTCTTGTCTCCGTCTGTCCGTCCATCCGTCTCACACTCTAGAAGCTTCGACCCCTTTCGAGGATACAGTGTGAAATTTATATTCTTTAAAGAAGTGTTATAGTCATTCCTTCCATGTATGTATCTTCCCTCATTATGAGTATATAACACCTATCGGGTGTAACCAGTCCGGGCCAGAGTTGACTTGGGAATCAATAGCAATAAAGGGGTACTCCAGATTCCCCAAAGATCCAGCATTACTAGAGCCTAACCATCTGATTATTCAATGTCATATCTGGGACACTTGGTGGGAGAATCTTGAACCTCTGGAGAGATGCAGGAAATGTATTCTACAGCCCCAGCAAACTTAACCATCGAGAGAGAAAAAGAGTCATGAAATTCCGGTTTGGGTTCTTTGTTTTATTCTCCTAGAAGAACAGTAGTGGTACTATTTAACCCATTGCTGGGAGGAATAGGGTGCTCATACCTTTCCCAAGGGTATTTGCCCGAAAGTGAACGTAATAGCGCGACTGGAGTACGAACTCGCATATTACGACTCCGCAGTCCATCGCTTTAACCATTACACCACAAGGACACTCCTTATGGAATTCCGGGGTATCAGAACAACTTAATGATGATGATGATGATACGTTTTCCCGAGTCACATGGGATTCTGTGAAGGTCAAAGGGATGTCGAAGATGAACGCTGTGAAAATTCCAGGCACGTCAAAAACCGCCGAAAAATTCTTAAAAATGATCGAACACACTGCACCAGAATTATTGAATAAATTGTCTCCATTGATAAAAATCACATGTTTGAATGAATAGCCAAACTAACAATTAATCATTATAATTATTCATTTTCGTTAACTTTTTTTTCATCTTTCAGTTTTCAGTTACGACATTGTTTTTTTATAACCTTGAGTTGACATTCCTGCCAGGGTGAGTGACGATGACAATTCGATACAATATAAAGAAGAAATGAGTTCGAATCCAACCAAGAGCATATCTAAAACATTTATGTGCAGCTTCATCCAATAGCACTGTCGTGTGATATATATCTGTTTTATTTTCCATGGAAAAATAGTGGTAATATTCCTCTCGAATGCACTTCTTGGGTGCATAAATATATGGTTTGAGTGCACATATGTATGTGTGTGCGTGTGTGTGTGTGTGTGCTTTTCAATAAAGATCTTCAAAATTTAATCTGATACCCGTTATTTACCCAACGGTGATTGAAATAGTATCACTATTGTTCTTCTACCAGGATAGCTTTAGAATTAAATAACCCACGGAAGTTGATATGCCCTTAGAAACAAAGAAAGCGAAACCATGAATATTGTTCTTCTAATGGATGGTTTTAGTATTAAATAACACACGAAGGGTGATATGCCATTTAAAACCAAGAAAGGGAAACCGTAACTCTTGTTCTCTTACAAGGATGGCTTTGGCATTAAATAAACCACGTAGTTTGATATGCCATTAGAAACAAAGAAAGCGAGATCTAAACTACTGTTCTTCTACAAGGATGGCTTTGGCATTAGATAACCCATAAAGGTTGATATGCCATAACAAGCAATGAAACCAAATCAAAGTACATCAAAATATGATAAGATTGGAAAATCCTTATTAATTAGGATTTTTTTAATGTTGCTTCTCTCAAAATAATTTAGTAACATTTATCAACTTTTTTCATCCCGCCTGTCTTGTATCGCAGTGGTAGTTGAGGCAAGAGTGCTTGCAATAATATATATATATATATATATATATATATATATATATATATATATGTGTGTGTGTGTGTGTGTGTGTGTGTGTGTGTTGACAGTTTCTTCAGACGAACTTAGAATTATCAAAGAGAATGCACCAAATTTAAATGTAATTTGCAAGTGAAGGATAATTTTCTGGGATTTGGATTTGCACTGAATATCATTTTTATTATCATGTTACATAATTACGGAATGATATTTTTTATTTTAATCATTTTTCATCAATTATATTTTATCATTCAGTTTGGTTGGGCTTTGAACTATTCGGGTTAAGAGTTCAGGTGCATAACATTGGGTACAGTTTACGCTTGCGCGCAAAGGATATGACAATCACCATTGTCATAATAAACCCCAGACAGGAAATGTAGCTGGAGTGTGGATGACGTCATGCCCAGAAGAGATGGGCTGAGAATTTGGAAGATTTTTAAAAAGATTTAGTTGAGTTCCGACGAAGGTGTTGAGAAGTTGAGTTCCGACCATGGTGTGGAGAAGTTGAGACAGACGATGGTGTTGACAAGTTGAGGTTGAGACGGTTGAGGCATACGGTTGGATTTTTCGGATCTTGACCATCGAAGATGAATTGAGATCTAAAACACCACGAGATGTGCCGAACGTTGGGGATGGGGTTAGCATAGAGACTTTTAAGAATTGTATTTTCCCTCGTGTCGAAGAACCGAAGTCAGAAATTAATAAATGGTTCGTACCTGAACAACGGAGTCCCGCCTGTGTATTTGTTTCCGCCTGTGTTTTATATTTTCCTGTATTTGCATTTGTATATGTACTGTTGTGATTGATGATGATAATGGCTATATAACAATCGTGCATGTTAATATAAACGAGTGAACAATGAAAACTTTATATTTAAACAGAAGTATCCATATCATTCTGAACAGCTTTTAGAATGTGAACTCATTGGGTTTACAGATCGTCTCTCTCTCTCTTTCTCTCTCTCTCTCTATATATATATATATATATATCACTGATTTAATTGCCAAGATATTTATCAATTTTTTGCAACGGAAAAACGATATAACGTGAAAATAGGCTACTAGACAAAATCAGCGATCCAGGTTCATTATCCAGTGAAGGGATTTTATGCTCTCTTCAAATAAAACCTATCGTAAATACATTAATCAACTTCCCTGGCAGTTATACTCATATACCAGATAACTTGGGAAAAAGGCCTCATAACTGAACAACTAATATGTCCGCCAGGAAGTGTATGTGGTCATAAATACTTAGACATATGAATCATGTATAACTTAAAGACAGGCAATAAGCAGCTGATAGAATGACCTCCCTTTCGAAATTTATTATTTCCAAATCTCCATATAAAAGCATTCACCAAATTGACATCCATGATCCGGAGAGATTTTTTCGTAGGAAAATGTTGGATATTTATTCGTTCCTTAAAAATGGTGAAGCAAGTCTTGGAGTAAAATAGAAGAGGGAAAAATATGCCCAAAATTGATTAAGCCTTCAGTGGATGGTACAATTTAATAATGTCAGTAATATAACAAGATTTAGAAAATATTTCGTTTATGATACTTTCTATGAATACGTTTGGCTGAAAAGTCGGAATGTGAATGTGAAATGATTTATATTGACTTTTAAAAATAATGGAAACATAATTAAACTATAATATTAAAAATCTGTACTGTTAAGGCTTTTGCTATATTTCTAAAACAAGAATTATTATTATTATTATTATTATTATTATTATTATTATTTACTCCTCTAGAATTTTTCACATCAGTATAAGCTAATGGTTTTTCACTGGAGTTTGAGTGACAGCAAGTCTCCTCAAGTCTCCAGGACTCGTCTCAGGATTCTGTCCGTCCTCAGCAATGCTGTCGTTTGGATAGTCTCTACCCGTCCGCCAACTTCCAAGCCCTCCAGGCCTTTTAATAATCCTTTAGTTACTGTGCCTAACGCACCAATCACAATTGGCACAATCGTTACTTAAATTTCCACAGTTTTTTTAATTCTCTTGCAAGGTCGAGGTACTTATCCTTCTTTTCACTTTCCTTCAGATTTATTCTGGGTTCCGCCGGGACAGCAAAGTCAACAATTTTGTAGATTCTCTTTCTTTTGTTGATTATTGTGAGGTCTGGTCTTCTGGCCGGGATTAGGTGATCCGTTTGTATGTTAAAGTCCCACATGAGTTTATTATTATTATTATTATTATTATTATTATTATTATTATTATTATTCATGTAAGGTTTGTTTATCAGCGTTAGCTTGTGGACTATCACTGGAGTCAGAGAGAGAGAGAGAGAGATAGATAGATAGAGAGAGAGAGAGAGAGAGAGCAAGTCTCATCAAGTCTCCAGGACTCTTCTCTGTAATCTAGACTTTCTCAACAATGCTTTAATATGAATAGTCTCGATTCTTCTTCTGATTTCCATTTATTTCAGTTCCATTTCCGAGCATTTGGAGACTATTTCAAGCGCCCATACAAGTGAGACAGACCGGGTGTTTAAATCTTTGATGAGATTCCTGCTAGATTGTTTATTTAAGAGTTGTTGGTTCTCCTAAGATACGTTTCAGAATTTTTTCCTTCAGCTTTATTTTTTTAAATTGTATCCGCTGCTAATATTCTCAAGTATTTGTAAGTTTCCTTTTTTCCGAGAAATCTGATCTTTTCTAGTCCTCAGCTGGATTTTTACCTCGTGCTGTCACTTCCAATATCCAGTTTTTCATGGTTCTCGTGATGAATTTCAGGACTTCGTCAGATATCTTGTACATTTTCAGACTATGATCCAGCTTGGCGGGACCTAATTGTATGCCATTCTTAAATAAATCTCCGACATAGCAAGATTTTTTCGTCTCACTTTGTTCTTCTTAAGGATTTACTGAACAATGTATAGCAGTTCTCCTGTTTTTCTGGTACCCTGGTGGCATCCCTTCTATTCCTCTGGGAACAGTCCACGGCTTAAATAAAAAGGCGTGAACCATTTCTTATTTAAAAAGGGGTGCATGAATTTTGACCGGGTCACTTTAGCGAGTTGGTATGATGTTGAAAAGACTCGAAATCCCCAAAGAACGAAAAAAACACTTCTGACAATGCTTCCAACCACATCTTAGAGATGTATTTTGCTAAATATGAGTTCCTAATGTGTAATTTTCTAATACATACATACATACATACATACTTAGGAATTTATAAATTATATATCAAAATCTATGTATATCATATATTTAAATTACATATTACATATTTACCAACTCCGCCGCTCGAACAGGATATGACACAAGGTCAATTTTTAAGCGGAGTTTAGCAGGTTTGGGTTCAGAGTTTTCCTTCTCCTAGACTAGTTGCCTCACCAAGGCTGAAGAACCTAGTCTTCCCTACTATTTACCCATAGCTGGAGGGAGAATAATTGGATTCATACCTTTCCCAAGGGTATTAGTGCTATGTGAAATGCAATCAGTCTCATCCAGGATTTGAACTCGTGTCACTGTGTCCATTTCCTACGACTATAACCATTACACCCCGAGCACCTCCTTAAATTACATATTAGGTGATCATACAAAAATGTTTGTTGCCTCATCGGCTGGTGCTATATTTACACTGACTGCACCACTACAGAGGAGTAGGATCCCCTGCACCGGGTATCCTGAATACCACACTAATCAATCTGATGGTGAGGTTCCTGTAATGCTGGAGCTTTGTGGATTGCAGAGCACCCCTTCATTTCCACTGCGCCTAGAGAAGTAGCACCTGATAGGGTTATATCTATGGGTCAAATAGAACTAAACTGCGTACTTATGCAAAACAGAATTACTTGAAATAGAACTACTTTGATATTTAAACTGTGCACTTATGGTAAAATGGATTACTTGAAATAAAACTGTTTTCGGCATTGAAACTGTATTTACGCTTGACCCAAGCAAACAAACAAACAAACGAACAAATAAATTTTTGTCCTAATGGACCACATAAAGATTAATATACCGAACTGCTTTATAAAGGTTTAGGCATTATACAGCAACATAAAAGGCAATACATTAGTTGGCCATATAAAAAATTATCTATTTGAGGACCTCAAAAAAGCTAATAGAATTGAATACCTTATTAATATCTATGTGTAAACAAACACTATACTAGTAATAAACTAAATTGTTTGAATTATGACTGTTTGACTAAACTAATGGCTTGAAAAAGAAATGTTTTTGACAATTAAACTCTGTACTTATACTAAATTGAATTGTTTGAAATAGAACTGTTCATTTGTATAAAAGTGGATTTGGCATTAAATAACCAACAAATTTTGATATGCAATAAAACCCAAGCAAACAAACAAACAAACGAACAAACATTTTTTTATCCCAATGAACCACATAAAAATTAATATATCGAAATGCTTTATAAAGGTTTAGGTTTTATACAGCAACATAAAAGCCAATACATTAGTTAGCCATATAAAAAATTATCTATATGAAGATCTCAAAGAAGCTTATAGAATTGAATATATTATAAATATCTATGCATTAAGCTATTATATATATATGCTTTTTTTAGCCCACCTAATTAGTTTATATGTATTAAATATCCATATGTAGGTTTATGTATTAGAAAGCAATAATGAAATTATGTATTAGAATATCTTATAGAAATTTTTGTAGGAGAACATATCTTATTAAAGTTATGTATTAGAAAATCAAGTGTGTGTACTAGACAACCAGGGAAACCGAATAGATGAAATCATGTTCGGTTTCAAAACTTAAAAAGCTGAAAATAATTTTTCCTGGGGAAAGACATCGTAACATTTCCGTATTAAAAGTCTGAGGAATAGCTGAATGAACATTTTAGTCGACTCGTATTTTCAATCGAGATGAAACAGAGTAAGGTAAAATAAAGAGTTTTAAAACATTCAGTCAAATATTTAAGACTCTTCGGGTTATATTTATTTTACAATTCCTAAAAAGGACAACAACTAACTTTTAGTCTTATTTTATTGATTTTTGAGCTTGTCGAATCAGGTAAATATACTTTTGTGATATAAAAGTTTCATTGAGAGCTTATTAGAATTGAATTCCAAGTGAATTTCAAAAGTGCATAAGACTCCTTTTCAGCGCAAACGCATTTAAGTTTTTAACAATTCTCTTTTGATGCACATGTTGTATGCTTAATGCCTGTATTCTCTGTTGGCGTATATTTATTCATTTCAATTAACATATGGCATGTTAATCAGAACAAAGCTTCTGATATTTCTGTTCAGAATATATAAATATTGTATAATATTACGACTGATAACCTCTCTGCAATGAATAGAAGCACATATAAAGATATCTATGTACGAAGCATTAGAAATAAGCTTAAATAAGTTACACAATAATGATGTCATATATTTTCAAGTCTTGAGAGATCATAGCCCTTCACAGTAAACATTATCTAGGCTGTTCTGAGTGATTTGCCGGGATGATTGCTCACGTTATATTCTCCACATTTTAAAATCGAAGAGTGTCCGCATCTTAGATTGTTCGTACACAACCTTGGATAAAGAGTTAATTCCATTCTTTTATGCTTTCATAGAAACTGCAGATTATTGGATTTTCAAAAGGGCAGTCAAAAGTGTTGTATAGTCACAACCATGACCAATTATACAAACACAAAGATTATCCACTTGGAATTGTTCAATAAATTGAAACTTGACCATACGAACAAATGGCATATGTACAACCGAGAATGGGACCTGGATAATTAGACGACCATACTCTTATTGGATTTTGATATATAAACGGATCATCTAATATCGGCCAGACGACCATACATCATGACAGTTATAAACAACAGCAACATCAACAACAACAACAACAACAATAACAACAAAAAACTTGCAAATTATGGGTTTTGATGTGGCGGCTGACCACAGAGTAAAATTGAAAAGAAAACAGGAAAAGGAAGATAAGAACCCGATCTTGATTGGGGATTGAAAAAACAGTGGAAAAGGAAAGTGACGGTGATACCAATTGTGATTGGTGCTCTTGGTACAATCACCAAAAGATTAGCATAAGGACTAAAGAACTCAGAAAAAAGAGGACCAGTGAAGACCATCTAAACTACAGTTGAGACAGGCCAGAATATTGAGAAGAGTCCCGGAGACTTGATGAGATTTGCTGTCAGTGAAACTCCTGTGATAAACTATCAGTTAACTTTCGTGTGAAAACCTATCATAGTAATAATAATTATAAGAATAGTAATAAGCGGACACCATCAGACAAGCTGTGATAAAAAAAGAAATCAAAAAGAATGCCTCAGAAGAACGAGAAAACTACACTAAACTAAACTACATTGCTGGAATATCATAAAAAGGATACTCGGGATTATTCCTCAAGTGGACGATGGAAGAATTTCTACTAATGGACAAAAGAACAAGAAAACTCATGAAGACACATAAGGCCTTACATCTCAGAGATGATATAGACAGTCAATATGTGTCAAGAAAAGTAGGGAGAAGAGGACTCGCTAGCATTCATTGCGTGGATACATCGATAAGACGTCTTGAAGACCGCATAAAAAGAGCAAGACTGAGTATGGTGAACAGAAACAATAATAACAGCCCAAGAATTAACTGAGCAATAATAACTTGAAAACAAAAATGTGAGAAAAAAAAAAGAAAGCAAAAACAAAACAATTGTATGGACATTTCAAGCGATAAACAAGCAGGATTACACACCAGAAGACATAGCGAAGAAAGGGACAACTTAAGGGAGAGTGACAATATTCGTCTGTGGCGGTACATGAGGGGTTAACCAAAGAGCTGAGTAGCCAAATATAATTGCCAAGAAGTGTAAAAATTAAAATGTCTGGGAAGAAGAATTGAAAATTCAGAAAAAGAATTTTTGACAATAGTCAAAACAGGTAATGGGGTGACCAAGTCGGTTACAAGTAAAATCGCAAAATAGAGGAAGAAAGAAAAAACATGTTGTTTTAGGATATCAAGAACGGTTCCCAAGCCTGAAGGAAAAAAAAAATGAAAATTAGAAATTTGACAATCAGGGAAGATAACCCGTGACCTGTGTCTCTCACCTGATTGCAGTGACAGGGAGAAAGGGTGTTGAAAGGTGAACAAGGGAATCTTTGTTGATGGTGTGAAGGCTGTCTGGCATGATGATGTCATAAGCAGTAAAATGAGAGAAACTATGTTGGTGGGAGGAAAGCTATCCTCCCGTAGTCCTCACTATGAGGGTAGTGAGAGGGACGACTCTGTGGAAGTAGTGAAAAGAGGGTTGGACCCTTTCTGATGACGTTATGAGATCACCCTTGCCTCAGTCAGAACCTACCCCAGAATATTGGCAATTATTATATAAACAGGCTGATTTTAGAACTCAGCAGTTGGTGGCAGGAGAGCGAAGCAGTTCGGTCCCAGGCGAAGCCGACGAAGACCAGGCAGGGACCAACAGATTGGAATTGTGCTTTGCGCTGCCAACTCATATATCGCCAGTCTGCCGCTGGAATAAATTGTCGTTAAGAAAACTTAACCCTCATCAAACCGCCGCCTTAGACCATTATACGTCACACCCGCAGATTTTTGTCGCCATCTGTAACTTTGAAGTTTTATAAACCCTTTTCTTATCTACTGCAGAAATCGGAGTTATTATTTTTTTTTTTTTGAGTTCTGCAATACATGTACCCCTTCGGAGTCCAGTCTTCAGCTGCCAGTGAACCCTCTTCCTTTCAGACAGGGCCATCGGCCTTACTTTTAAAGAATCACAACGTGGGGCGGAGCTGTGCATGGTCACTTTCCCTGGAAGGAACTTTTGATCTGTTTTTCCCCACGCTGTAGCAGAGAGATTGGAGGGAGGCAGACACGGTTGTGGCAAAGAGTTACCATAATTGGTATAATCAGCGCTGTGATCGAGGACTGGGGTAAGAGGGTGGTATAGAGTAACTGAATCTCTTCTAAGAGCAGCACAAAACAACGTCATTAGGACCAACTATGTATAAGAAAAAATAGTCGAGACATAACAAAACTGCAAATGTACGTTATGGGTAATAGAGAGGAAATAATCAATTACAGTATAAGCAAATCCATCAAATTTGCACCGAAAGAGTATAAGACTAGACACGACAAGTTGGGAAAGGTAATCTACATGGAGTTGTAACAAAGATTTGAATATGACAATATGAACAATTGGTATATGCACACGCGAAAATCTGTAATGGAGAATAAGAATCACAAAAACTTATGTGATTTTGAAATACAAACGGATCACCTAATCCCAGTTACACGACTCGGCCTGGTGATATTCAACAAAAAAAGAGAATCTGCCGAATAGAGGACTTTGCAGTCTCAGTAGACCACTAAGTAAAACTGAAAGAAAGCGAAAGGAAAGATAAGTACGTATACCTTGCTAAGGAATTTAAAAAAAACATTGAATATGCCGATGACATTGAAACCAGTTGTGGTTGGTGCTCTTGGAAAATCTCCAAAGAATAGGTAAAAGTGCTGGAAGACTTGGAAATAAGAGGACAACTAGAGAAAAATCAGACTACAGCATTTATAAGATCGGCCAGAGCACTGAGACGAGTTCGGGAGGCTTGAGGAGACTTGCAGTCGCTTAATCTCCAGTATGAAACTATCAGCTAAATTTAGTGTTAAAAATTTGAAATGGGGTAAATAATAATCAACGTAGAACTAATATAGGGTAGTTCTTGTGGTGTAATAGTTAAATGCTGGACTGCTTTTAATTTAAAAGCAATACTATACAAAAAAAAATAATTTAAAAGGATCATCTAAATATGTACAGAATACAGTAAATTGCATGCAAGCCAAAGTTTTGTTGACTAAGTGAGGATGATTTTAAAGAAAATCCGGTTTTCTAATATACTAGTAATACGTGAACAATTAATTATTGCAGAATATGCAAAAATAGCTTTCTAAACGAGGTGAAACAAAAATACTGTAAAATAAAATACGGTGGAATCCAGCACAACAATATCAAAACTAAAACAATAAATAAACAATATAGACTTAATGAAAATGAATCGTGACCGAAAAGAAAGTTATATTACCAGCCGTAAGAAATCAAAATAGGAAAAACTCAAATAAGAAATCGAAAAGGTAGATAAAATATTCGAAAATATCCCAACTGTTTACCAATTGAACTAAATGATCAAATTCCTGAAGAAGTTAAACTGATCTACGATAAAACTGGTATCTTTAAGGAAACCGAACTGCAATTCAAAACCTAGATGGAAAATGAGGGTGTAAGGATAAATAAGGAAACTGCAAGAACAAGAAAAAACACCATGGAAGGAAAGATACACAATGGCAAAATGGAATTAAATGACCAAAAGATTCAACATCAGGCAAGACTGATAACACGAATAGAAGAAATCAAAATGCATTTGGAAATAATGTGAGGCGCAAAAGTCTCCAAGACAGAACCATGCAATAAAAGCTAAACAGCGCCTGCAAAAGTAATGAAAGAAGATTCTCTCAGCAACTCAGTGGAGAAAAAATAAAGACGAACAGACAATCGAATGCTAAGGAAACAAAACCTTTTGGGAACAAGGTATGGGAACAGAAAGAATGCCACAAAAAGACTGAATAGATATATATTAATACAAAATATTTCACGGACTTGAAGAAAGCCGAATGATGACATAGACTTGGAATCACGAAGACCAACCCCCAAGAAAGTACAAAATTGGCAAGCATCGAGTCATGATAGCGTGGATTAATTCAGATGTTCGGAATTCATGTCCATTCACGACAGATTATTTGCAACAGTAAATGCCTTGAAGCAAGCATACCGGAATGAATGATGAAAGGGGAAACTTCCTTGATCCAGAAAGATTCTCTTAAAGAAACCATCTGCGGCAGTTGTAGACTGATAACCTGTTTAACTATGAAGTAAAAAATCCAAAGCGCACAAAAAAAAGAGAAGTAATATATTACTTGCTTTATTACCACAACTATTTCCGATGAGCACAAAGGATGCTAAAAGGGAACAAGGGGAACAGCACATTCTTAAAGAAGGCAAAACAAGGTGGGAAAGTGTAGCCATGGCATGGATTATCTCGGATAAAGCTTATGATATAGTCCTGCCAACTTGGACTATAGTGTATCTAAAGTATACAAAACAACTGACAAAGGCATAAGCTTCATTAAAAAAATCAATGGAAAACTGGGAAGTGGAATTAATACCAGAATCAGAAACCCTAACGTAGGTAAAAGAATCTTTCAGGAAGATTTACTCTAGTTATTGCTATTTGTAATAGAACAGATGCCTCTCGATTATATATTTATATAATTCACAGAGGACTAAAAATTTACTGTGCCATTGAGTAGAGTGTTTGCCAGTGGTCTGGAAGACCGGGGTTCAATCCAAGCTCGAGTCATACCAAAGACTTAAAAAAATCGTACTTTATGCTGCCTTGCTTAACACTCAGCATTATAAGGTAAGGATCAATGGTTAAGTGGAGCAATCCAGGTAATGGAGTAGCGCCATTCCCAATACCTTGGTGTAGTAGCTATTGAAAAGGGAGCTCTCGCATAACCCTCGAGTAGAGTCACCAACTTTACTTTATAAATTTACAAAACCAAAAAAAAGATAAACTACCTTATGTATAAGAATGGTATCAAGCCATTTGCTAAAATTGAACAATAAATAGAAACCCTAATCCATTTTTTAAGAATATACATCCTGGATATAGGAAGAAAAATAAAACTACATGTATTTGGGTATATTGGGAACGGATATCATCAGACAGATGAAAGAAAAAGGAAAAATAATATCAAGAACATTTCTCGAAAGCAAATTCTGTTGCAGAAATCTCATTAAAGAACAAACACGCGGACAGTCTCCATTGTAAGATAATCTAAATAATCTTTATAAGAAAAAGGAGGAATTTAGACTAGTGGCCCAAAGGACAAGAAAATTGATAATTTTGCACAAGGCATTACACCTGAGAGATAACCTAGACTATATGTGCCAGGAACAGAAAGAGTAAATAGAATCAGCAGCATTGTGCTGATGTATCGATTTGAAGACTCGAATATTATAGCAAAAAGCGCCAGGAAATACTCATTGCAACTGACAGTAACAGCAATGACAACAGAAGAACAAACAATAAAATAAAAAGCAGAAATGAGAGAGAACAAAGCGTACTTCATTCTACGAATTGGAGTATGGAACTTGAAAAACTTAAAAAGTATTCATGGCTATGAAAGAAAAACCTGGAAATTAAATATTTCCATAGAAACTGAAAATAATACTATAAGGACTAATTATGCGGAAGAAAAAAATTAATCATGACCAACAGAATAGCAATTGTAGATTATTTGAAGACAGAGATTAAACGGTTAATCAGATAATAGGTGAAAACGGCAAACTACTTTTCTTTTCCTTTTTTGTATGTATACGAAATATACATCATAAAATAGGGGAACAGAATAAATGAAAATGAATGTTATAAAGATCCCGATATTTGAATAAAACAATTTTAACACAAAAAAAGGACGCAAGAATGAATGAAATGTTTATAATGTATGCTAACCGCAAAAACGTCTTCCCACATAAGAAAAGTTCCAGCCAATCTAGACAGAGAAGTCCGTGTGTATCTTAAAGTAAAAAATAAATTAGGTATGCGCGAGTGGTGGTGTGAAATTAAGATAAAATTAGGAGAGAAAATGTGTATTTACCTTGAAACTACAAACAAAACCTATTTTATTGGTTTTAAATATTTTCAGTTTTCCACGTGGAACGCGCATTATCAGCAGTTTGATTCTAAATAGTTTGTTTGGCTGGGCTATGAAGTATTGTGATGACAAAAGGCTTTACTATTTTCTTCAGGCAGATAATTCTGGTTGCTATAAGTACTCCCTTCCTCTGAGAGTTTGATAATCGCTTGGAAAAAATAGTGAAGTCCCTACAGCATAAGTAGCAAACTTTGGCAGCCAATGAACTCGTCTCCCTCGACGGGTTCTGACTTTAGTTGGCGGTGCAATCTGTGCTTGTTGCACCTGATTACTTTTTGTTTGTTGTGTCCTGCAAGTTTGTATTTCCTCTGGTTTTGTGTCATAAAAAGCTGATTTATGCCAGAGTTCAGACGTGTAGTAAAAAAGCTTTTCAATAAATGAATTGCTTTAAATGTTTCTTGGTGTTTTGATAACCAATTGACAAGGAAGTATTAATCTTGTTTCATAAATCAATTAAACTGATGTACAGTTCAAATCTGTTTTGACTGCTGAACGAAGTTCACGGATAACAAGTGGAAGATGTGTTTTCCTGTGGTTGTGGTCAAGTTGAGCTCTCATTGCAGTTTTTCATGTGTTGTAGCATAGCTCGACCAAACCGTTTGCTTCAGGATAATAGGTTGTTGGACGTATTCATTTAAAACCTAACAGGTTGGAAAGTTCTTTATAAAGAAGGGATTAAAACTGTCGTCTTCTGTCTGTTGTAATAACAGATGGAACGCCAAACCGAGCAATCCATACAGTAAGAAAAGTCTCTCCTACAGCTTCTGCAGTGGTGCTTGCTATGGGGAATGTTTTCGGTCAGCAGGTGAATCCGTCAACACGTGTTAACAAGTAGGTGTATCCATTTGTTGAAGGTAAGAGCCCAACGATGTCAATGTGGATGTGAGAAATCGATCCGCAGGGTCCGGCAACGCACCAGTTGATGCATGGGTGGGTCTGTTGATTTTTGCTTTCTAATCAGCCTTGCAGGCCTGTTTCCATTTGTGGATGTCAGATGACATTCACAGCCATACGTACGTTTCTGAAAGTAGTTTTGTAGAAGATTTAAAGATGTAATACGTTGTGCAGTGAATCAACTATTTGTTTTTATAGCTTCTCGAGTAAGAATGGATGAGATTGTGTTGCCGATGTGTTGCATATGATGTTGTTATTTGTATGCGGAACTGGAAATGGTAGTAATTTTAATCTTGTGTTATTTGACTATTTAAAATGCTGCAGTTAAGTGTCCTTGCGCTGTTCTGATGCGTTGACTTGAGCGTCAATATCAGAATATAGCGGAGGTGCCCGTGGTTTAATGGCTATCGTCGTAGGAAATGGACACGGTGACACGAGTTCAAATCCTGGACGAGACTCATTGCATTTCACATACCACTAATACTCTTGAGAAAGGTATGAATCCAATTATTCTCCCTCTAGCTATGGGTAAATAGTAGGGCATTCTAGGTTCTTCAGCCTTGGTGTTTCAACTAGTATAGGAAAAGGAAACCCCTGAATTCAAACCTGATAAACTTCGCTTAAAAATTGACCTTTTGTCATATCCTGCCCGAGCGGAGGGGTTGGGTAAATATGATATCAGAATCTAGCTCTACGGTATTTATACTGCAAGAGAGCGCATCGACTGGAACGTTTATTCCACCTTTGATATGGCGGATGTCACTGGTAAACTGATGTAAAAAAACCTAAATGCCTCATTTCTCTAGGAGAATGCATTTTTTCTTTCACCCCGCCCCCCCCCAAAGCAAAAAAAACCCACCGAGGTGTGGTCTGTGATCCGTTAAAATGTAGAAATGCCGGCCTTCAAGTAGATGACAAAAATGGTGTACAGTGGAGTAAGCTGCATACAGCTCCCTTCCAAAAGTGCTGTAGCGGGATTCAGTATCATTCAACTTCTTTGAAAAGAAAGCTATTGATTGCCAGGCATTATTTGATTTCTCTTGGAGAACAGCATTCATAGCACGATCCGATGCGTCAAAGGATAGACACAACTCAGAATTGGTAAGGACATGAGACAGACTTATCGTATTGCATGGAGGTAGTTTAATTTTATTTAAAGCTGCAAACGGTTCATCACATAAGCTGATGTCACCATTTTTAATGTCACTTAAAATGTCAGTTAAGGGACTTAGAATTTGGCCATAATTTGGGATGAATCTCTAATAAAAGTTGACCATACCAAGAAATTGGTGTAGTTGTTTCATGGTAGTTGGAGCTTTAAAAAGTATTGAGAATTTCCGTTTTGTTTGGAAGTGTGGAATTACCAGCTGCAAAAATTTTGTGCCCTAAAAATCAACTTTAGATTGCCCAAAAAGACATTTGATTGGATTTATGATAATACTATCATCCCTAAATTTTTGAAAATTGTTTCCACGTGTTCTACTTGTTCCTCATATCATGAACTGACAAAAAATACGTCATCTATGTATACAAAACAGAAATCCAAACCATGCAGAATGAAGCTCATGTATCTGTGGAATGTTTGGGCTGCATTTCTGAGGCGAAAAGAGACACGGAGAAATTCAAACAAACCAAATGGTGTTGTAATCGCAGCTTTATGTCTGAGGATTTTACTGGAATTTGATTGAATGCACGTACTAAATCATTTTTTGAAAAACATATAGATCCGTTGTATTTGAGATGTCACATCATGGAAATACGGAAAAGGACATGGATCCCCTTGGAAGATGTCAATTAACGCACAATAATCACTGCATGAGAACCAAGACCAACTTTTTTTAGGGATCATATGCAATGGTGAAGCCCAATTACTTGGAGATAGCCGATCAAGCATTTGGTCGAATTCCATTTTTGCTATTTTCAACTTTTCTGGCGATAAATGTCTTGGACGTGCATATTCTAGGATACCAATAGTCGTAATGTGGTGAGTGATATTGCGGTTTAGTTATGTTTTGTTGAATGATGGATTTGGGATTGTAGTATATTTTTCTAAAAGTGCTCTGATTTATGTTGTTGTTGGGGAACATACTATGGAGGCGCTTATTTATTCGGTAGCCCAGATAAACCTTTTGTATTTAGGCTTGTAACCGGATCTACTACTCCTCTATTGTTCATGTCAAACAGTAGGCCGAAACGTTGAATGAAATCAACACCTAGAATTTGGGTTGTGACGTCTACGTTTGGGAAAACCCATTTAAAAGAACGCCAAAGTCTAAAATTTAGGCTAATACATTTTAGGCCGAACGTATTGGCAATAGTGCCGTTTACAGCCTGAAGAGTTATTTCCTCTGGGCCCGTTCGTTTATGTACTTGGGTGGGGTGAATCAAGGAAATTTAAGCACAACAATCTACAAAATAATTGAGGGTGGTAGTCGTATCGCTTATGTGAAGTAGACGAGCTGAGTTGCTCGGGTGTGTGCCGACAAAATTCTTTGTCGCTTTCTGTTGGAGTACTAATCTAAGTATGCCCTGATTTTAAAAGCACTTAGCTGAATAAATTTCCGCTCATTTTTCCAGAAACTATTGTGATTTCAAAAGTAAAAATTAATGCTCCTTGAATAGGCTTAAACAGAAAAGTCTTTTTAAATTTTTTTTTAGATTTTTAACTTTGCACGTGGAACGCGTCTGAATAGCATTTTGATTCTAAATATTTGATTGTCAGGGCTATGGAATATTGTGGTGACGTAATGTTTTACTATTTTTTGCTGGTACTACAAAACTAGGCATGACTAGATGGCAATGGTAATCTATTGGAAAATGAGCAAGATAAAAAAATTGATCATACTACCACATGGTATATGCGAAAATAGAATCTCTTCTAGAAAATGAACTGCATAAAGTTACCGGAAGACACACAAAAAAATGTTATCTTGTGAATTCTGTCGTTCCTGCGAACCATAGAGTTAAAACGCAAAGGCAATCAACTCCAAGAACCTTGCAAGAGAACTAAAAAAGCTATAGAACATAAATGAATATTATACCAATCGTAGTTGGTTTGCTTGGAACGGTTCCTTAAGGTCGAGGGATGGGAAACCAGAAAGAGAACAAAGACCCCAGCATTGTTTAGATCACCTGAAATAACCAGAAATTTCCTAAAGACTAAAGAATTTATATTTCTTGGATTCTAGTAAACAAACTGTCGGAATTATAAAGTTAAAAAAATAAAGCCAAAATGAACCAGGTCCCAAAAACCCCTTAGAGGAAGCAAAATCTGTCCCTACCTGAAAACAGACATACTGGCACGAGAAAGAAACTCTTTCTCATTCAGCAGTGACCACTAGAAAGACCTACTTCTCTCCAGCTAGTGGGGAAAACCTAGTGTCCGCTTAGTAACACACCGGCTGCACTCTTACTCCAATAACAGCCGTCTTTGCTAACTGCAGCCGTCTCTGCTTACAGGAACCTATATTAAAAACACACACTGGACATGACTACCCCAAATTTGGACTTATCAACCACCGAAAATGAAAAGTGCATTTCTACGCCGCTGTTCTCAAATAGTCCAGGAAGATATTCTTCACTACAGAACAACCATATGAAACGTTAACGTAAACTTGAAATTAAAATTGAAATTTCGTCTCCTTCCTTTTCTTTCTTCCTCGAGTTATTCTTCTGTAGCCTTCACAGATACAGAAGAAGCCAATAAATTTAATAGAATAGAGAAGAAAACAAATGGAATCAGATACCAATACCCAAAACAGACTAATGCCAACCAAACGAAACAAATAACCCCAACAAATTCTAGCCCCATAAAACTACTAATTAAAACTGGTGTGAAAAACTCGCAAGGACTGAAAAGATAATTGTCAAATTATTTATTTTCCTAATGTTAACAAATCAATGCATCGACTTAAATACAAATAAACTTTTTAAACGTGAAATATGCAATGAAGTAAGCGCGAATTCAAGAGGATAACTGTAGTTCTTGTACCAATAAAATAATAAGAACGTAGGACAAACATTTTGGTTCTATTCAGTAAATGATGTTTTAAAGAGGAGACAGATGATAAAGAAACAAACAAAAGAAACCGAATAAATGTTTGAAATGACATAGAAAAATGAGATCATGGATCTGTTTAAAGAATTTCGTTTGTTCGTTTCAATTCACGTTTGTTTGAATTCCTATCACGTGGCAATTGACGAGAAATTCGTCCCAGAGCCGCTTTTCAAGATTATCGATAAAATGTTGTGTATATTTCTGTACACTTGATGAGGAGAGAAGAGTTGTTGTAATGAGGATAGTAATTGAAAATGAATTAAATATTTCTTCTTTTTTTTTTTTTTTTCAATTTCGTCTTTCAATTTTCGGTTCTATTGTTATATTTTTGTTTGTTTTTTGGTAGTTTTTAAGTTTATTTTTTCTATTTCAGGAAAAACATCCTTCAAAGCAACTGTTTACATTTTAGAGATTTCTCAATCAAAAATTTAATGTCTTTTTATTCAAGATATTCGTATTCTTGTTCTCATTTTTTTTTCTTCCATATATTTATTTGATTATACTTATATCGTCAAAATGTTCTTTCTTTGCCCAACGCCACCATCTTTCTTTCTTTCTTTCTTTCTTTCTTTCTTTCTTTTCCCCAGCCATTTTCTCTTTTGTTTCTTTGTACAAAGCACTGCCTTTCTTTTCCCAGACCCCTTTCTTTCTTTCTTTCTTTCTTTCTTTCTTTCTTTCTTTCTTTCTTTCTTTCTTTCTTTCTTTCTTTCTCCATTACGTCTTTTTCTGTTTTTCATCACCATTTATTTTTTCTTTTTTTGTTTTTTCTCTTTTTCTTTCCTTCTATTATGTCTTTTCTTATCGAATTATTCTGCATTTTCGCATCATTTGCAATACATTCTTCTCTAAGAACCATTTGTGCTTGCCTCAGAAAAAAGAAATCCCAACAGTCTTCTCTTTCTATGTAAATGGCGAACACACTAATTCTCAGGTCAAATAATCTTTTGAAATCTCTTTTAAGAAGCTCAAAGCAAAAAAGTTGGTTCGATTCTCCAATGACAAACAGATGACAAGCAAAGAAGGAAACGATATCAAGTGAAGAGAGAAAATCAAAGTAAAATTCAGAGAACGATACAGACAGAAACTGACGTCAAACATAAATAAGTAACCAAAAAGTCTCCTGTTTATTTAAAAAAGATTTTTTTTCTTTAGGCTAATTGGGCGTTTTTTTTTTCCTTTTCAGTCTTGCAGTTATTGTTCTTGAGTCAACTTTGATTTTTTGGAAATTTTTGCTTATGTATCTGTTTGTTATTTCCTATCTTTCCTTTTATTTTTTATTCGTTTATTTGTTCTTTTTTTTTTTCTTTCTTTTTTCTTTCTTTCTGTATATCTCATTTTTCGCTGCTTTCTCTGCATTTCGCTTTTCTTTCTTTCTTTCTTTCTTTCTTTCTTTTTTTTCTTTCTTTCTTTTTCATTCAGTTTTAATATTTTTTCCTTCGCCATTTGAGTTTTTTTTTCTTTCTTTTTTCTTTTTGCAGTTTTTTCCTTTCTAGGAATCCTTCGATTTCTCTTTCTTTATTTATTTCTTTCTTTCTTTCTTTCTTTCTTTCTCATTCAGTTCTAGTATTTGTACTTCGCCATTTGAGTTTCTTTCTTCTTTCTTTTTTTTTTTTTTTCAGTTTTTTCCAAAATTCAAACTTTCTAGGAATCCTTCGATTTCTCTTTGTTTCTGTCTTTCTTTCTCTTCCCTCACCTCTATTTTTTTTCTTTTCTTTTTTCTCCCTTTTTTCCTCTTCCCTGATTTTTAAATCCTTTCTTCGTTTTCCTCGTGCCTATCTTATCCCTTTGAAACTTATTCTTTTAATTCTCAATTCTTTTCTCTATACTCTTCGCTTTCTTATTCACTTTTGGGTTTCTCTGATCTCTTTTTCATAGCTTATCCATTTTCAATAAATTGTTTTTTTAACCTGATTTCCTTTTCTTTGTTTTTTTTTCACACGTTTCCTTTTCCTTGCTATTACTGCTATTGTAGTTTCTTTCCATTCAGCCAATCTTTCTTTCATTTACTCTTCCGTATCTTTTTGCTTCCTTCAATGCATCTTATTCAATATCATTTGATTAAAAACACCCGGCCACTATTTGCCTAAAAGAAGCAGATAAATATATGTAATATAAAGTAGATAAAATATACACAAAGCAAAATATGATAGCCAATTTCTGTGTAGATGAATCAAGTATCATTTTCCTTCAACTTTAGGACATAGCCCTTGTTCTTTACGTTCATTTTTTTCAATGGCAAAGAAGATTATCGATTACCTCCCTTTTCAAAGCAATTATTTTCAACTTTCAATATCCCCGCTATTCAATGGATTGACCAAATATCTTTCAAGAGACTTTCTTACCTACAGACCTATCAGATTTTTATTGCTTACTTTTTAGCGTTAATATTTCAAAACATTTTTTAAACATGTCTTCCGGGAAAATAGAAAAAGAACAGATTTGGCCCCAAATTTACAAAGACAAAGCAAATTGTGCCTCATAAAAATGTCAACGGTATAACAAGATTTATGAAATATTTCTTGGGTTATCATCCATTTACTTCTTTGAAAATTGACTTTGGGATTTTCAATTTTCAATCTAAAACTTCAGAACGTTAAAAGATATATTTGGAGATGAATGATTGATTTTAATGACATATTAACCCGTCTCGGGTCATTCGGTGCCTTGAGGTTCGAGAACTGTATGAATTATACTTTATATTTAATTATTCTTTATGTATTTGCTTTTTAATAGTTTTTGTTTTGTTTTGTTTTTGAACACGTTCCTATTGAATACAAATGATTTTAAAACATACATATTTGACTCATACATAGTAACATAACCGGTACTACCACTTAGAGGCTGCGAAAATCTGGGAATAATGGCAATAATAGACACCGTACTCATCTGAAATATACAGAATTGGATTGTCACTATCAGGTTTAGTTTAGTTTGATTGCCAGGACGCTCTTTTTGCGGGTCTTGTTTCTTTGTAGGGAATACGGTCAGCTTATTCTAAGCGCTGTCAACAGGTACAGTATATATCTATTGAAATATCAAAATCATAGACGCATCATTAAAATCAAAGTGTATCAGTTTCAGAATCCAATCAGGAATAAAAACCCACGTTCTAGTGCCGAGTGGGAGAGGATTAATAATTTTTCAAAGCAAGATAAATATATATGTAAAGTTTCATGCGACAATATTTTGTAGTTATTCTATAAGTACATTTTGGGAAAATTCTAAAGAATTTTTGTTTCTGATTACAGTTCAATTCTTCAATAAACCTCACAATATATAACTATTTAACTCTTCATCATCCTTTTTAGTTTGTTACGGCCACCGGCCACGGTAGGATTAGAATGCAAGGACTACTATGAGAATCGGAAGTGGGGCAGGCGATTGGCGAGTCTTCGAGCCCTAGCAACAGTGGAAGAAGGAGCCGAGAAGGGGAAAAAGTCTTGACCCAGATAAGGAGAAGACATGTCATTGGTCGAGGCAGGGAGGGTGCTTTACCGCCAAAAAGAAACGAAACCCAAAAAGTCAGTTTCGAGCTTCGCCAAGGAAGGGAAAGGTCGCCTTTTCACGGGGTCCGGTGAAAGGGGAAATTCGGCCAATTGAAGCCGTGGCTCAGTTGAGTAAGAACTTGACGTTCAACGCAAAAGAAAAGGAAAACAAAAACTGGTGCCTTGCAACTCGTTAATAAGAGATTAACGAATTTAAGAAAAAAAGAAAAAAATTAACAAAAGAAAGGAAAGATTTAAAAAAAAAAGTTAGTCAAAATTTTTATCAAGAATAATATACATAACCTAAATAAATGTCCGTATTAAGACTATTCCAAAGAAACATTTTTGAGGCTGTTCATCAGCAGCTAGTTTCGGCGGAAAACCTATTTGGTTAAAATTTGTATATCCTTAAAGACGAAGAGGAGAGACTTTTGTTCTTCGGTAAAAGAAAAAAAAGAAAGAAAGAAAACGAGGAAGTTCCCTCCCTTTAATTGTAAAGGGAAAAATAAGATGTGGATATAATTTTAAAACAAGTTGAAAAAAGAAAAAAGAAAAAAAATACTTTGTCTTATTGGAAGGACCTAGGCAGATACTGTTGGGAGCGACTCGTACTCCGTATTTCTGTACATGTTTTTTTTTTGTTGAATTCGTTTTACTCTTTGTTTATCTGTTGTTACAGTTGTGCTTTCTTTAAAATAAAAACTTGTAAGAAGGATAAATATATAAAGAAAAGGAGCAGACCAACTGCGCGTCATATTGTTTGTCCGGTTCAGAATACCCCACATATTCATTCATATCACGTTGACCTCTTTAACCTTGAAACACCCTCATTCGTCCGTGGTCTTAGTAACCCACAGATAGGACATTGTCCATATTAAAAAAAAATTAAAATACGTAACAAGTTTTACTCGGAAAAATTTTCATTGAATATTAATTAACTGCCGTTGTAAAGTTTATATATTTCTTTATTCAGAACACGGAAAAAATATAAAATTATCAATGGGAAATTTTTCCGTTAATGTATGAGAGCGTCGGGCACTTCATACATTAAAATGTTTAGCAAGCGAGATAACCAGTCGATTATTAGACTGTACGATTCTCTCTGGCCGCCATACATCTGGGCTTGTGCCATATTTAAGCTAAGCTTATTAACTAACTGTATAACAGATTGGACACATCATGTGTGCTCTCATGGTGAGCAAACTAGATTAGCAGTATATTGGAAGTTCGATTCTCCCTTATTCTACATTCAAACTAAACTTAGTAACTAATTATATAGCTTACTTGGGCACCTCACGTGTTTGCAAGCCAAATTAGCCGTCTCTCGTTAGGGAATACGTTTTTGTTTGGGTGGTCTATACTTCTGGCCTTTTAACATGGGCTTAGTAACTAACTCTAAAAAGGCGTGTTTTTTCCCCAAATCTAATGAATTATTTCTTAGTTTTATCTTAATATATATTCGTAGTCTGCAAAAGTATTTGTTCTATGTCTTCTTCCCCTCAGGCAGCACTACTTATCCATCTTTTAAAAAGAGTAAGGACTAGGTTGATTGCCCGGTTTTTTTTAGATTATCCTTCAGGTGCATACAATGGAAACTCCCGTCCTGTAAAAGCTTCGATTCATGTGAAGTATTCCTTATTCTAAACTTATTTTTGGATACGTTTAGACCATGTATGGTGATCCAAATAAATACCTACTAAGCTAATTTGTCATTACTTAGCAAAGGAGATTGTTAATGAACGTCAATATTTAGAATTCTGTTTTTTTTCTTTCGAAATACCTTCCAAATATAAACATACATATTCACAATATGAGTTATCTGTAAGGTGAAATCGACACGTAAAAAATTAAGATTTTTTTTTTTTTTTAAATTAGATAAGGATATCATTATAAAAAAAATCTTACTCGACCGTGGAGATTACATTTCAAAACACTACCATGTATAAATAAAACTAAAAGAGAAGATATCTAATCAGCAAATTTGTAATGTCTGTGTATTTTTATCATAATGAGATTATTTCAATTTCATCAATGATATTCCTGCATGATACAAAAGTCAGAACTAGAAAATTAGGAATTATCTTTTTGTTTTCGGTAATCTATAAATATATTTTAGTAGACAGAAAATTTCACAAATATATTGATCGCTGATGAAGATAAAAGATTTGCAAAGTTTCAAAGTTTTACTGAATTTAAAGTATTATTATAAAAAGAAGATTCACGTCTGCTTTTAAAAAAGCAAAAAGTTCATAATCAGTAGCAATATCTCATCTACTGAAAACAATGAGAGAATACACAAAGGTAAGGTACGGACCGTCGTTGACAGGTTAATAACCACATGGAAATCCGATCTCTCTGATAAAATGAAATGGAAATTCAAGTAAACTTTAACCGTATCAGTACTACCGTATAGTTGCACCTCTTGGGCATTAACGAAACACCCGAGGAAAAAGTTACATTGAAAATACAAAAGGAAACCGTGTAATATATTGAACTAATCCTGGAAGTGGCATCCCACAAAACAGCAGCTGTATAGTCACTTCCATTCCATCGGATAAACCATGCTAATAAACCGAGAAAGACATTGTGGGTATTGGTGGAGAAACAAGTACATCCTTATTAGCGAGGTTTTCCTATGGACTCCTACATATGGACGCACACGTATTGGTCAACAAAAAACATACATTCATTAGCTCTGTGCTGACACTTGGTGCCGACTAGAGTACTTGCCAATAGTGATGATCGTTATCGACTGATGATGGAACAGAGAGAGAGAGAGAGAGAGAGAGAGAGAGAGAGAGAGAGAGTAGTTACCATACCTTAATGAGGATCATAATTATGATATATGTATTATATAGAAAAAATATTAGATATTAGATTCAGTTAAGTGTAAATACAGTTTTAATGTAGAAAAACAGTTCATTTGAAATAATTCAGTTAAGCATAAGCAGGCAGTTTAAGTGTAAGTACGGTTTAATTGTCAAAAACGTTTCTATTTCAAGCTATTCAGTTTACTCAATTCATTTTTGCATAAGTATGCTGTCAGTTCTATTTAAGCGATAGATAGGGCCCTATCAGGTGCCAGAGTGGACTTGGGAGCGATGGTAATGAAGGGGTACTCCGCATTCCCCAAAGCTCCAGCACTACTGGAACTGCACCATCAGATTGTTTAGTGTCATATCGAGGACACTCGTTTGGAGGGTCTTACCCCTCTGCAGAGGTGCAGTCAGTGTATTCGACTGCCCCAGCTGATTGGGCAAAGAGAGAGAGGAGTCAAGAAAATCAGTGCTATCAGCAAGCCTTAATAATGATGATGATGATGGTGATGATGTTGCGTCAGAATATTACACAAATATAGTGATTGGTGATTAAAATTAAGGATTTGTAAAGTTTCAAAAGTTTAATAGGATTCATAGCACTGTTCTTAAGAAATAGGTTCATATCTGCCTTTAAAAAAGTCTAAAACAGAACACTTCCTAATTCAATTCTTGTATCATCCGTCTTGCCCGATGACAATTACCTAATCAAAAGCTCAGCCTCTAAACGAATCAAACACATTAATTATTCATGCGAATTTGTCGTTCCCGGTAAAATGCTCTCTCATTGAACAGACAGTTGTCACAAGCAATAAGAGTTAGCCAAATGCAACGGGAAATGCATAGCCAAATTAATCAAATTAGAATAATCAAAGCACAAACTGCGCAGTAAGCGAGAAAATCCCATCTATTTTTTATTACTTTCTTTTGGAAGACAGAGCACTATTCTTTGACAACAAAGAAAAAAACCACAAATCTCACAAAGATTAGGAAGAACATTGTCACTGACACTCATGATAAATTTGAACGTCTGATACAAAAATCTCGTTCGTATATTGAATAGAGTTCTTTCGAGGCAAATTTCAGTCATTATGTGTTATAGTATCGGTCATATATATACTGCTTTATCCATGACGAAGGAAAAGCATTAATCTTTCTTTTCTTCTCCAAGCTATGGGCAAATATTACGGCAATAATGGGCACTTTAGCTTTTGTATGGTAACTGGGTGAGGAGAAGAAAAATCTGAATTAAAAACCACAGGCATGATATTTTTGTTTTTTTTCTTTAACGGCATATCAAATATCGTGGGTTATTTTATGCCAAAGTCATTCTTGTATAATAGGGTATATTTAGCCCATAGCAGGGGAATAGGGATGTACATAACATTTCCAAGGGTATAATTTCAACAGTGAACGGTAAAGAGAGATGAGAGTTCGAAAACGTTTACTACGAGGTACATACGATAAGTTTGCAGATTTTTTTCGTATGGGCTCTTTTATTGAGAGTACACACATGAAACTCTAGTCCCCTTCGAAGTAATCTCCTTCGGCTGCAATACACTTGTTGTACTGTTCCCAAAGCTTCTGGAAAGCCCCATGGAAGTCCTCTTGTGTGAGCGTGTCAATGACCTTCGTCACAGCCTCTTTCATCTCCTCGATTGTCTCAAAACGACAGCCTCTGAGCTTAGAGAATAAGCAAAAGTCACTGGGAGCAAGGTCTGGACTATAGGGAGGCTGAGGAACTGTCTTGATGCCCATCTTTGTCAAATAGTCTGTGACAAGGTTGGAGTTGTGGACTGGTGCATTCTCCTAGTGGAAATACTTCTGAGCCGAATTGAAGAGTGTTGGCCTCTTCCGACTGAATCTCTTGCTGAACTCCCTTAAAACCACAACATACTAACACTAAACCTAACCCTATTCCTTTGGCCAATCAAGTCTGGTCTATTGACTTCCTTACTCCTCCCACACCTCTCATCATCCCTCACAGACTGATGCTCGATTCATGCAAGATGCTCCAATAGCAGTCTGAAGCATTCCATACGTTTGTGTGGCATTTTCTCCAAGTTTAAAACAGAATCTTACTGCATATCGTTCTTCTAAATTGTCAGATTGCATTTTTGAAATTCACCAGCAGTGACAATCAGACTTTCGTAGGGTGTATTTTAATTGCTGCTGTAACTGTTCATTTGAAACTGAAATCATAAAAATTAGTCAGTCATCTCATAAGATGTATAGCAATAACATACTGAATTTTTAAGAGTCTACGACAATTTTAAACGCCAGTACAAAAATAGTCTGGAAACTTATTGAATGCATCACGTAAGTTATAATAGTCTAGGACGTTGGCCACTATGCCACAGGGAAGCACACGTGCAGCTCTGACCCACATTTTTCAACTTATCCAAAACTTGTAAGGGGTTCTATACAAATCTTCACTTCTTAAAACAAATTATCTATAAATGTTGATGAGACAAGATAGGAAAAAAAACAAAACAAAAAAAAAAACAAGGAAGCATAACCAAAAAATGATAATAAGTCAGTCTTGACTATTTATTTACAGTGAGTAAATGATTAATGGACGGAAATATTTTTGAATCGATGAGTTTCTCATAGGCATTACCGTTAAATTTTAATATCATGGTAATGATATTCAGCTAATGAAGGGTTGAATACAAACATTTTACTGAGAGATCTTCATCATCATCATCATCATCATCATCAAGTCGTGTCAGTAGCATACCTTTCTTTGATTGTCTTTTAGCCATCACTCTCGGTAAGTTCTCTAAATGGCATCCAGTATCAACTCAGGGAAGATGAATGTATTTTTTCTGTTCAGCTAAAATTGGTCCGTCTATTCGTTGTCGTCCATTGAAGAAAGTTTCATGAATCCATCCTTACTTCACCAACATTTCCCAGCATGTTTTGTTTGTCTTACTGGTATGGTTTGTGAAATCTATATATCTATCTCTGTGTGCGCGCGCGTGCGTGCGTATCTGTATGTATACACATGCAAGCAATATTTCCTATATATGTAAGTCTTATATATATTTACCATGTGTACCCGATTTTATCGCCTGACTGCGATATGTAGTATTATCTTATAACATAATTAATTTTTGGTACACATAAAAACAAATGCAAATCGGCATATACGCATGTGCATAGGCATACATGCACACGAATACATTGTCATATCTTAAACTACGTATGTTATGCACAGTAAAGCCCACATAGACTTCTCTGTCTGTAAGGTTTTCGGTATGTCGATAAAAATACCAATTTTAAATGTTAATCCGTAATTCTTATTTAATGTAGATTTATTTACTTTCACTATAGTAAAAAATACTGCTTCTAAAAATATAGGCAACAAAATATATTCAACAATCTCGAAGATGCGTAAAGTAATTTGAGATCTATGTCATGTGAATGGTACAGGCAGAAATCCAAACACTGACCTCCACCAACTTCACCAATGATAAAATCTGTAATCCCTCTGACACAGTATCAATAGCGAAGTCCAATTGTATTGTAAAAATCATAAATTACTTTTCTAATGCCAAACACTTTTGAAGACGATGTCAACCTCTGCATTGAATTTAAAACTACGTCTGCATAAACATGAGTTTGACAAAATAATGGAATCACCTGGATTTTCAAACAAATTTATTTTAATATAGTTTTCTGATTGCAGCTATGCCGTAAAATCCGGCTTTGTGCAGCTCCCTTCTTGGGTTCTCAAGATGGTCATTAGGCTCTGCTGAATTTTCGGAGCTGTATTCTTGTGATCCTTCCTAACAATCCTCGTAAGAGTCCTAGAGTCCCTATACGAAAACTTTCGCACTCTTCCAGAGTTTTACTTCACTGAGAAGATTTTTGTATCTTTCTCGTATACTGCCATTACTTTTGAAACAGTACTCCTTGCTCCACCAAATAATTCAGCAGTTTTTATTGCGCTAGTGTCTGCCATATAAGCACCGACTATTTGACCTCTTTACAAGTGTGATAGATCTACCATTCTAATGAATTTTGATTAATTGTTTCTGATGATATCTGTAAAAAAAACGATAATTTTAGTTAAAGAAGACGAGAAAAATTAATAATAAATCTAAGAACATAAAAAAAAAAAAAATGCTGGCTTTATAGGAGTTTCAAAATTATGATACAAAGTTTTTAGCGTTTCGATTATTTTGTCCAACCTCAGTAGTTCGACTCTATATAAGGACAGCGAGATTTGTGAAGTAAGTTAACTTATTGCCTGAAAGCTACCTTACCAACAACAAACGTTTACATTTGAAAGATTTCACACTGTCGTGCATCATCGTGATAATCTGCTTTATACCCTGCAGCTTCAGGTTTAACTTCTTCAAATTCATCATCAGTTCTGTGAGTAATGCAAGATTAGCTGCCAAAATGGGATCATTTAGTTCAGGGGCATATTTTTCTCTCATTACCAGTAAGAATCAAAATTCACCTCTCAAAGCAAAATTCTTTTTCGGAACATTTCCTTAACTGTGCCAGTTTACATCAACACCGAGCATTTTTTTCTTGTTTTTTTTTTTAACTACGTTTAACTGAGGGGTTGGGTAAATATGGGTAAAATGATTTTTAATGAACTGATATTGTAGAATATTTTCCAGTAATTCTTCAGAGCAAAATAATTTTCATTTATTGTTTGTGGTAAATGGTTGATCGACATAGCATCATATCAACCCGTCCTGGGTTATTTCATGCAGAGATTTTAGGGAATCATGTCCATTGAGTGTTTATATTTTCGTTTCGTTATTTCTGCTGAATCTTTTCAAATTCAGTTATATGATATAAAGTATTCCTATCTAATGATAGTTTTTTAGTATTTCTTTCTAAAACTAACATTTTTATCGTTTCAAGTAATCATTTCTATTTAATAATATGACTGGTTTCTTTGGTTATTTAATGCCAAAGAAATCCTTCAAGAAAAACAGCACTGATTCTATGTAACCCCTAGCCGAGAAGATAAGGGGGTTCTTACCTTTCCAAAGGGTATTGGTACGAAAGAGAACGTAATAACGCGACTGGAGTTCGAACTCACTTACTACGATTCTGTAGTCCAGTGGTTTAACCATTACACCACGAGTAGAACCCTTTTTAATAATGCTTAAATGCATGTACAAAATAATCCTGGTTTATGGAACTTATATTAATACATGGTAAATAACTATAGTATGAAGAAACCATCATTAATACAACTAATTTACCCTTATATAAGGTTAAATATTCCTATGATAATTTAAAACTATTATTACAAATTGTTATTCCAATAATAATATTTAGACGGACCTATTGATGCGTCCGTAACAAGTACAAACTCTCTGGTTCAGAGTGAACATAGGAGTAATGTCAATGAAGTGCTTTTCTACCCTCACCGGATATAAAGAACGGGAACCTGCACTCATATTCTGTTTAGGGTCATATCCAGGATATCTCCATAACAGGTTCAATTGTTTTCTTCAAGTTAGAATGAAAAAAGTTTTTTAGTTTGTTTTGTTTTGGTTTGGTTTGATTTTATGGCATATCAACGATTGTCGGTAATTTAATGTCAAACCCATTTCATACAAATAAACAGTTCTATTTCAAGCAATTCTGTTTAGCATAAGTACACAGTTTAGTACTTTTTGACCAATAGATAAGATTCTATCAGATGCTGTCACATCGGGCCAGAGTGAACCTGGGAGCGATGGCAACGAAAGGGTACTCCGCATTCCCCAAAGCTCCTGCATTACTGAAGCCCCAGTATCAGATAGTTTAGTCTCAAACCAGGACATTCGTTGAGGCAATCTTACTCTGTGCAGAGAAGCAGTCGGTGTATTCTACAGGCCCAGATGACTGGGCTAAGAATTTTTTAAATTACAGAACATTTTCTTTTTGAAACATTTCATTATAAATTTCATGCTGTTCTCTGTGTGTGATTTCAAATTGATTCCAGATATTAAAGTCATTTCTTACAACAAGGGTATGAAGCCATATCAAGCATTGTACTTTATCTTATATCTCTGGTACAACAATGTTAAATTTCAACGTGATTTGAGAAAGTAGGCTTTCCATTTTCTTTTACTTGTGTATTGGCGACAAAGATTACTAGAAAATTATGTAATAATATTGATTTGAATTAAAATCGTTAAATTCTGCATTTTATCAATAATAAAAGAAGACTGACAATAAGACATGCCGGACACTGCTGGAGAAGCAAAGACGAGCTCGTAAGTGATGTGCTCCTGTGGACCCCCGCATATGGCCAATCAAAAGCAGGACGACTAGCTCGAACATTCATACAGCAGCTATGTAATGATACGGGATGTAACCCCGAAGACCTGCCGAAGGCGATGAATGATAGGGAGACGTGGAGAGAGAGGGTCAGGGATATCCGTGCTTGCTGCACGTCATGACGATGATGACTATATAAAAAAAAATTCATTTGCATTCTTAGGATTCTTTTTCTCAATAAGTAACATTTAAAACGTTCGGCCGAAACACAGTATTTTCCTATCTTTTTTCCTCTTAGTATACAAAGATGATTAAAAAAGCACTGAATGAAATATGACAATATAATTAATATAAATGATAATGATAACAGAAGTAGAACGACGTACAGAAAAAAAATAAAAGTCAGAAGTGATATATGTATACTGATCCTATTTACCAACCCCTCCGCTCGGGCAGGATATGACACAAGGTCAATTTTAAAGCGGAGTTTGACAGGTTTGAATTTACGACAAACAATAAATGAAAATTATTTTGCTCTGAAGATTTACTGGAAAATATTCTACAATATCAGTTCATTAAAAATCATTTTACCCATATTTACCCAACCCCTCCGCTCGGGCAGGATATGACAAAAGGTCAATTTTTAAGCGGTCTGTCCTACTATTTACCCATAGCTGGAGGGAGAATAATTCGATTCATACCTTTCTCACTGGTATTAGTGCCATGTGAAATGCAATCAGTATCGTCCAGGATTTGAACTCGAGTCACCGTGTTCATTTCCTACGACGATAACCATTACACCACGGACACCTCCGATATATGTACACTGATAATCTTATCATGATTCATCGGAGAAGAGGTTTCATGGCGTAATGGTTAAAATGGTTCAATGCTGTCTCGAAGTAAAGGAGTTTGAACTCCTATCACAACATTACGTTCACTTTCGCTCCAATATCTTCGCAAAGGCATTGACTTCTTATCCTACCCCAACTCTGGGTTAAATAGTACCTCTAATGTTCTTCTATATGGATTAGGTTGGTAGGATATAACTCACGAGAGTTGATATGACATTAGGTAAAGGAACTGAAACCAGGATTGATAAGGAGATATAAGGAGGATATTTAGAATTATGGCAATGGTTCATTGGTGAGGCAACTAGTCTAGGAGAAGGAAAACTCTGAATTAAAACCTGTTAAACTCTGCTTAAAAATTGACCTTGTGTCATATCCTGCCCGAGCGGAGGGGTTGGTTAATAGTACCATCATCGGACGGGATTGCAAAAAATTCTTTCACAAACTATGTCTTATCTCGTCCATAATTCTATCATTCATAGATTTCCAACCTGCTCATTTTTTTTCACACAGTTAAGTTGTTTCACTTTTGTCTATCAAATACGAATAATTCTACTTACTATTAATCATTTATTGGCACCCAGGTGAATGGTTTTTAGTACTACTTTGTATAATTAATTATTCGATTAAACATCTGTCATTTATTTACACAGTTAAATGTAAAAACAGATCTATTTCTAACAAATCAGTTTAGCATAAGTAATCAGTTTAAATGTCAAACGGTTCTATTGGACTTATGGACAGGACCCTATCTGGTGCGACCACTCCGGGTTGGAGTGGACCTGGGAGCAATGGAAATGAAGAAGTACTCTGCATTCCCCGAAGCTCTTGCTTTACTGAATTCTTATCATCAAATTCTTTAGTGTCATAAACAGGACACTTTTTGAGGAGTCCTAAACCTTTGCCGAGATGCAGTCGGTGTATTCTTCAGCCCCAGCCAGAAGAGTCAGATACGTATTATTATATATAATATTTACATATTTACAAATATTGGGTGTGTGTGTACACACACAGATGCACAGTCAGTGTATTCTGCAGCTCACGCCGACAGTGCCAGTAAAAATTATAACAAACTAACTCTTCATTTACAAATCATATATATATATATATATATATATATATATATATATATATACGAGGATCATTAAATAAGTTTCGACACTTTTTTCGTATGGGCACTTTTATTGATAGTACACACATGAAACTCTAGTCTCCTTCGAAGTAATCTCCTTCGGCTGCAATGCTCTTGTTTTACCGTTCAACAACTTCTGGAAAGTCCCATGGAAGTCCTCTTGTGTGAGCGTGTCAATGACCTTCGTCACAGCCTCTTTCATCTCCTCGATTGTTTCATAACGACAGTCTCTGGGCTTAGGGAATAACCAAAAGTCACAGGGAGGATGAGGAACTGTCTTGATGTCCATCATGCTCAAATAGTCTGTGACAAGGGTGGAGTTGTGGAATGGTGCGTTGTCCTGGTGAAAATTCCTCTGACCCGATTTGAAGAGTGCTGGCCACTTCTAACGGAATTTCTTCCGGAACTCCCTTAAAACCTCAACATACTAACCCTAAACCTAAGCCTTTGGCCAATCAACTCTGGTGTATTGACTTCCTAATTCTTCCCACACCTCTCCTCATCCCTCTCAGACTCCCTGCCTTCCTTGAATATCTTATGCCACTCAAAAACTGATGCTCTATTCATGTAAGATGCTCCAAAATTATTCCATACGTTTCTGTGGCATTTTATCCAAGTTTAAAACACAATTTTATTGCATATCGTTCTTCTAAAGTGTCCCCACGTCCAGATTGCATTTTAGAAATTCACCAGCTGTTACAATTAGGCTTTAGTAGGGTGTATTCAAATTCCTGCTGTAGCTGTTCATTCAAACCTTAAATTATATAAATAAGTTAGTCATCTCATAAGATGTATAGCAATAACATACTGAAATTTCAAGAATCTACGACAATTTTAAATGTGTGTACAAAAAAAAGTCTGGAAACTTGTTGAAGGCACCACATTCATGTATAAAAAGGATTTGGCATTAAATAACCTGCCGTAATCCACCCAACAAACCAACTACCAAACCAATCATCAGGACATCTATCGAACTAACCGAAATTTGTTTTGGATTAAGCGTAAGAAAGGAGCATAAGAAAATATAAAATTAAAAAAAAAATTGTTACATAAATAATTCTGTTGCACTTCATAAATAAGTAGTGTGCGGATCGGTTTGATTTGGTTTTATGGCACACCAACCATTATTGTTTAATGCCAAATCCATTTATATACAAATACACAGTTCTATTTCAAACAAATCAATTTAGCTTAAGTACGCAATTTAAATGTTAGAAGCAGTTAATTTCAAACAATTCAGGTTAGCATATGTACACAGATTAGACCTTTTTAATCCATTAATAGGACCCTCAGGTCCTACCAGAGTGAACCTCGGAGTGATGTGAATCAATAGATACTCCGCATTCCCCAAAGCTCCACAATTACTGGAGCCTCAACTTCAAAGTTCTATTGTTATATGCAGGACACTTGGTAAGGGAGTTTTACTCCTCTGCAAAGATGCAGTTGGCACATTCTACAGACCCATTCGACTGTGCCAGGAAGAAAGAAAGAGAGAGATAGAGAGAGAGAGAGAGAGAGAGAGAGAGAATTTACTACGTTGAGAAAAGTTTAGTTTTCAAACGCATGTTAATATTATTTCAAACAAGTATCACCCTATTGCTATATGAAGTTGTATAAAATGAAATATAAGACAAACACACACACACGCATATGTATACACATATATTGTTTGGTTTGTTTAGTGGCATATTACCCTCCGTAGTTTATTTAATGCCAAATCCATCCTTGTAAAGAGACCGTAGCAGTACTATTTATCTTATAGTTCTGAAGATAATGGAAGTTCCAACATTTCCAAGAGTATTAGTCTAAAAGTGAACGTAATAGAGCGAACAGAGTTCGAACTCATTAATTTCTTGGCTGCAGTCCAGCACTTTAGCAATTATGTCACTGGGGCTTATCGCTATCCCACGGTGTCCTCTCTTCTTTGATGTCGGTTCTATCTTCTCTGTGAGACTGCATAATAACGTCAACATCTTTTACGTGTGCAGATTTTTTTTCATCTTCTAACACGTTACATAGTCCATACGTTATTCAATAGTTGCCATTGGAGTTGATAAATTACGAGTAGACCTTTAGAAAGCTCTGGGCTTAAAGATGCAATGTCAATATCTAACTTTTATCTTTTTGAATTGACGTCACCTGACTTTACCTTCCTTTTTTGAGGATATAATTTGAACTGCCATTACAGAGAGTACCTGTCAATTACACTGATTTTACCACAGTTAAGTAAAACGATCTACAATCTGATAACCACTGTTTAAATCTTATCAAAATAGTTCTTCATCATTGCATTTCGAAGATGGCCTTATGTCAGATTACGTTGAAAAATCATCATCATATCACGCTGGTAGCACGGATATCCCTGACCCTCTCTCGCCACTCCTCCGTATCGTTCATCGCCCTAGGTAGGTCTTCAGGACAACATCCCGTATCCTCACATAGCTGCTGAATGTATGTTCGTGCTGGTCGTCCTGCTTTTTCACGGCCATGTGTGGGGGTCCATAAGAGTACATCTCTTATGAGTTCGTCCCTGCTTCTCCAGCAGTGTCCTGCATGTCTGGTTCGTCTAACTTGAATAGTTTTCGTGATAGGGGGAAGGTGGCCGTACAGTTGGTGTCTTGCGGGGTGTTGCCGCCAGGACTTGTTCAAGATTGTGTCTCTTTCTCAATCTACGTGGTGCATTCAACAATTTTCCAGCCTTTTTTTGTACAGACATTTAGAATTGTCGAAGACTCTTGAAAATTCAATATGTTATTGCTATACATCTTATGAGATGACTGACCATTTTTTTATGATTTCAGGTTCAAATGAACTGCGACAGCAGGAATTCGAAACACCCTTCTAAAGCCTGATTGTCACAGCTGGTGAATTTCCAAAAATGCAATCTGGACGTGAAGACACTTTAGAAGACCGATATGCAATAAAATTGTGTTTTAAACTTGGAGAAAAACGTATGGAATACTTCAGACTGCTTTTGGAGCATCTTGCATAAATCGAGCATCTGTTTTTGAGTGGCCTAAAAGATTCAAGGAAGGCAGAGAGTCTGTAAGGGATGATGAGGGGTGTGCGAGGAGTAAGGAAGTCAATACACCAGAGTTGATTAGCCAAACGGTTAGGGTTAGGGTTACTTTGCTGAGGTTTTTAAGGGAGTTCAGCAAGAGATTCCGTTGGAAGTGGCCAACACTCTTCAATTCGGCTCAGTGGCATTTTCACTAGGACAATGTACCAGTCCACAACTCCACCCTTATTACAGACTATTTGAGCAAGATGGGCATCAAGACACTTCCTCAGCCTCCCTAGAGTCCAGACCTTGTTCCTTGTGACTTTTGCTTATTTCCTAAACTCAGAGGCTGTCGTTATGAAACAATCGAGGAGATGAAAGAGGCTGTGACGAACGTCATTGACACGCTCACACAAGAGGACTTCTATGGGGCCTTGCAGAAGGTCTTGGAACGTTACAAGTTCGTTGCAGCCAGAGGAGATTACTTCGAATGGGACTAGAGTTTCATGTGTGTACTCTCAATAAAAATGGCTCTCCAAAAAATCTGGAAACTTATTTAATGATCCTCGTATCTACTAAGAAGCCAGCTATATCTAACTTTTCCTGGTGGGCATCTATCTAACTATTGATCTGCTCACAATTCATTTCATAATAAAATGCCTGCTTAATGCTACATTTTAAGATACGGATCAATATCTTGCAATTGAATCAAAATGTATTTTATGAGATATATTTTATAACCCTTGTTACAATTGGACTCCCCTACATATACGTACAGGCATTTATGAATACATACGCGAGCACACTCACATTCAGTTACATTCAACACATTCGTTCGTGCTGTCATAATTACATGGGCACACACACACACACACACACACACACACACACACACACACACACACACACACACACACATATATATATATATATATATATTAGCTGTCTTCACTTGGCGTCAATAAGGGCAATACAGGTGGAAGCGTTGTTAATGTAATTTCATTTTCTTTTACTTTTCCTACATGCAATGACAAATATATATTTATTCATATAGATGCCCTCATTTGTTCTTTCAGCTCGGGTTGACGTTTAAACGGAAAACTTTCATTGAACATTTTGTTTGCTATTGAAATACGTGAAAAATTCTTATTTTCTGTTTCTTTCTATCTTTGTTTATTGTCAGCTTTTCATTGTTATAAAATTCTCTCTAACCTTTTTTTTGGTTCATGAGAGAAAATATTTCTTTGAATTTGTTTTTCATTCATTTTCAGTGATTTTACTTTTTTTTTCGTTGCTTATTATTTACTTTCTATCTTAACATGCCATATTTCCTTTACTTTGTACATTAAGTGATTTATTCATTATATTTAGCATTTCAAAACATTTGCTTTCTTTTTTTTTTTTTTTTGCTAACACATAAAATCTACTTGTTTTCTATAAATCTTTTCAGAGAGGCTTAGAATTCGCTGACTGTACCCCCTGACAGAGGCGTAGGACCCCTATTCCAAAAAGAAATGTCTTGGGTATGACACTGAACTCAATATAATGAGGATATACTTCTGAAAATCTGGGGGTATCACGTTATTTCCGAAATTCTCTGATCCACTCTGATCCAGTGTGGTTGGATCTGTTAGGGTCCTATCTACGGGTCAAATAGATCTTTTTATAAACTGTTCACATATGTTATGGTGGTCTTAAAAAAGAAATTCTAAAGAAATAACTAGATAAAAATGTAAATATGTTGGCATAGAATAACCCTAGACAGGTTTACGGATCCTTAGATATTCAGCCTCTCAACTTGTAAGTCTGCCGGATATTTAGCCTTTCAACTTGTAACTCTGTATTAGAATTTTAAAATAATCCATCTATTAACACCAGGTGATCACGTCATTGTATGTCTTTTTCTAACATCTCTACCACTAGAAATACACTACATAAAGTCAATTTTTCGGCTAGTTTTCCTAAATCTATGCCAGTTGCCGGCCTAAGGATTAAGATTCCTGTCAATCCTACAAGTTTTCCATGGATGGAGGGAGAAAAGAATGGATGAATGATTTTTCACAGGGTATTATCGAGATTAAAATGTAATGTCCAAAATATCAATACGGGTCACCGTGCCCATTTCCTCATACAATAGTCGTTGCGCTATGCACCGGCAATAATTTGGGTTGGTTGCGTTTTAACGCCAATCACCCTTTGTAGATCATTTAATACCAAATCCTGATTATATATATATATATATAAACATAAATATATATATATATATATATATATATATATATATATATATAGATGTGTGTGTGTGTGTGTGTGTGTGTGTGTGTGTGTGTGTGAACATGTTTGCTTGAAGAACGCTGATTGTTTCTTTTTGAAATGTTCAAGTGAAGACGTTCCTATTTTTTTTATCTCTTCGTCAACATGGTAAAGAAACCACCCTTTACTATCCCAAGAGCTTTTAACCATTTAGCTGGTCGTCTTCGGGAGTTGTGTTAGATCTAACACAACTCCCGAAGTGGTTGGTTTAAAAATCTTACGTAAAAACTATTCGTTTACAAGAATATATATATATATATATATATATATATATATATATATATATATCTTTAAAATATTCTTACCTAAAATAACCGGTCTTTGGTTTTTTCTTTAAAGAAATATTGCTCTGTAAAATCAATTACATTGAGCTCTCTACGAGGAAAATTTAAATGTTCAGCTCCTGAATGATTTTCTTGTCCTGAAGGAATTACTCCCAACTCTGGTTTAAGTGGACCGAATAATACCTATATATATATATATATATATATATATATATATATATATATATATATATATATATATATATTCTTGTAGACGAATAGATTTTAGGTAAGATATTTTAACCAAACACTTCATTGTAGTTGTCGTTTACATTATTTCACAATGCACCAATTTTGAATGTTAGAAACATTTCTGATTTTCACTGACTAAAAATAGTTTGTATCTACATTTCGCCTTGAACCTTACTAAGTTAAGCTCAAGAAGTTTGGAAGTTCAGTTTGAAATCTATGAAAACAGAATGTCTTGTTGATTCCCGGTACCAAATTGACTCTTCTAAGGATTTCATAGAATCAAACACCAACACACGATGTTCGATCAAGAGTGTCACGAACATAGAACCTAATGCTGTTATTTGGTCTCCAAATTTTATCTTGCGTTTGTTTAAGAATCACGAAAAAAATCAAGATGTAGTCACGTTTAAACATACAAAGTTTTTTCTTTACCTGGATTTTTAGGTCGCCGTGTGCAACTGAGATCGTTCGGCGCCAACTACTAAAGTGAGAAAAAAAGAAAGAAAAAAAGATTTTGAAAAGCGATATCTGTCTGTTATAGACAAAACTCAAATCAAAGCCTAATTAGTTATTTAAGCTTTTAAATATTTTTCCTGAATCTGTAAAAAATTAGTCTAATCAATGTAACAAGACTTTTTTTCGGTTTTGCAAACCTGATAAAACTTTAAATGTTTAATGTTAACTTGGAACCCATAGGAAAGTATTCCCAACGGGTGTGCTTCCCTTAATCCACTTTAATTATTTTCGAATTCGGACAAGTCTCTTTGGTCAAGTTTATCGCAAGAATATAACAAACGATCAAAGATACTGTCTTTAAAAATTACAGGCTTTTTGATAAACTATGGAAGCTCACTATTGTCTAATCAACCGGTTACTTCCTAACTGAAACAAATGTGACAAATATATGAAATCTCATTAGATATGATTCGTGAAGGATTAACATCGATTAGTCAATTTCAATGAAGGTTGCTAACCTAGAAAAATAAGACAATTATTTTCTAGACACAATAGATTTATTTCTAAGACCAAATTTCTTTGATTGGGGCTTGGGCCCCAAAGTAGTCTCACCATTAATTATGAGACATTTTTTTTCAGGTTTGCAGCCATTACTGAAAATCAGACTTTTCTATTTTTGACCTTGAAAGCACGTGGAAGTATTCACTTCATATTTGTGTCTCGTCTCATATTTCATATTCAACCAAGTAATCTTAGATTAAGAATAGCGTACTTTTGTAATTTTATCACGAAACAAGAACTGAAGTTAAAATTTGATGTTCAGGTTGGAAACAATATCAGAGAAATATTGAACAAGTTGACACTGAATGATGATGATCAAGATTTATTCATCACATAGGTTTTTCGATGGAGCAATGAACGTTTACATTAATAAACTCTTAATGATCAATGCGCTCTTATCAGCCAGTTACTTCACAATAGAAGAAGGTTGGTTCATCGTCTTATGAAATTAACACATGTCAAATTCAAATTCTGTACAAAACTGTTTTCGTGTCTTCTACCCCCGCTTATGAATGAATAGCGGGACAATATTTGTTATTTAGAATTATTGTAGCAACTAGTCTAAGAGAATTTTTTTAATTGGTACACTAATTAAAAAATGACATTCTGTTGAATATTGCTCGTCGCGGAGAGATTTGATAAATGAATAATTCGTGAACTGAAACAAATGGGAAAAATGTGTGGAATATAGAAATATTTGATCAAGATTGAAAAGTCAGAATCATTCGTTGAGAATTAACATGAAGGTTACCAACCTGAAAAAAAATGTACTTTCATTTTTAGGTACAAGAAATTTATCTGAACACACTCTTTTTGAGTGAGATTTTGGACCAAGCACAATCTTTTTACTCCACTGTTCTGGTTCGATTCTGGTTCGATTCTCTGTAACTATTTCTAGTTCTCAGAAATTAAATCACTCACTCTCGTTGCAGTTTGGGAACTGTTGAGAAGATGCAACAGGTCATCACTAACTGAAGGCAGTATCATTTGATCATTTCAAACTTTTTTTTACAGGCATGGAAACAGTAATTTTGTCAGCTTGCAGTTACTCAAGGGAAGTATACTGAAGCAGATAAAGCTGAATTATAATTAAGTTGATAATAAAATTTGCATAATCAGTCTCATTAATTAATAGACCGACCTTGTATAATTAGATTTTTATCATCTAATTTGGTGATTTTTATTGCGGCTCATCTTTGTTATTTATTCCTTGTCCGTTAGATAAATCAAAGTTATTTTAATTAGCCTTGTGAATACTTAGAGCCATCAGTTTCAGATACTTTGCACCTGAGCTCAGAAGACTTCTTTTTTTAAATTAAAAAAATCGATCACAAGATACATTCCGCTTTCACTCCAAGATGCAGACATCTTTGTTGTTCCATTTTACGACAGTGGATGACTTTAGTCGAATTTCTAACCGAATGCTTTGTGCATTCATTGTCGAATATCGAGCGCCATGCCTTGAGCATTAATGAATGCATTCCTATCACAACGATGTGTACTCTTACTGTCGAATCCTTATCCTAACATTATAAGCGAATGGTACCGTGGTGCGAAAAAAGAAAGAAGAAACGCCAGCGACCGGAAGAAAGATTATTATCTTTTATTTTTATGTCTTCATAAGCATCTCCCCTTTTTCTCTACTTTTCCGCATCAAACTATTTTTGAAAAAAAGAAAAAAATAATAATATTTTAATAAAACATGTACACTTCATAGAAAATATCGATACACATAAATTCGGTAAATTCATCCAACAATTCTAAAATTGCATTCTTAATTTATTTTTCTTACAATTTTTCTGAAACAAACCTATTTATTCTTAATTTTTTTCGCTATTACACTTTTTCAAATGATTAGGCAATTCATTTCAAAAATATATTACTCTATTAGCAATAAAAAAAGGTCAATTTGGTAAGTAGATACAATTTTGGAAATCGGTCTTGACAATAAATTTCTAGTTTGAGGAGAAATATTGAAAAATATATCTACCATAATTAGAAATTTCATTGATTATATTGAAAGTTTGAATTAGATAATCTGTCAATTTATATTCTTGTAAAGTATTAAATCATAATTTCTTTAATCACTTCCTATAATTGTTATTTTTTACTGTTTTCATTATTTTTATCACTAATCTTTGTATTTGCTCCAATCTATCCAATATTATACTCCAGTTTCCGTGTCACAACATCGGAACCTTGTACAATATTCTATATGAGGCTTTATTAAGGTTTTATATATTCTTAAAGATAACATTAAAAAAGACATTTGCCCCCCTTGAAATAAAGTCTTTAACCATCTATCGAATGATGCCATTTGCCCTCGATACAAACATATGAAAAAATATAGTCAGCTTTAAATGTATTATCAAAGTCAACGCCAAGGTCACATTTCACATTCAAGAAGACAAATTTCAAAATCTCTACCGCTAGGTTAGATGTCATAGAATATGCTTTGCTAGAATCCCCCGAATGAAAATAATAGTTAATCAGTACTCGCGGAGATCACCAGACTCAATAAACCTTCTTAGAGATGGTGAAGATCGACCAGACATTCACATAATACCGATCCTCATTTTTGATTTTCGTTGCTGAAGTGCAATGAGACAAGCGTAAGATACAGGTCGAGTTGGTTCTAAGTGGAACGAAAAAGGTATCCCGCATTTTGTGACCGTAATTCATTCACACCTGCTTTCACGGCATCTATTCCTGAACGGATACAAAAAATCAACATATGTCTTTTGATCTGAAGTGAAAGGTGTTATTTTCTTACACTTACCACATCACTAACATAGCAGACGTGGATAACTACGCCAAACTAGCCCCGTCTGTCGTGTAATTATATTCGAATTCCTTAGCGCAATGACATTTGCAACAAAAGCTGTCTTGCAAGCACAATGTCTTATGTAAGTATACTCAAGTTTCTTGAGCAAGTATAGTGCAGTTTTAAAGACAAATTCAGTGTGTTGGTCTTCATTTTACCTGCAGTTGGATTTTACTGATAAATTCTTGTAAGTCGGAGGACAAATTCGATGACTGAAGCATATCGAGGGAATCAAACAAATTACGCGGCGCAGATGAACTGCTATTAAAACTGAAATGCATAAAATAGCTATTATTACTACTACCTGCGTATAATAACCATGTGGATATTATTTGATTAAGGACTGTATGAAATTGTATAACTATAAAAACAAATGCTCATTAGTGTTAAGTTGGAATAGTTACCTGAAATCATAATTGCTTCAGAAAAGGATTAACCAAACAAGAGTTAATTTGACGTACAACCTACCAGCCAATCAACCAAACATCTATCTATCTATCTATCTATCTATCTATCTATCTATCTATCTATCTATCTATTTAGAGAGAGAGAGAGAGAGAGAGCAGAGAGAGGGGGGGAAGTTGTTTTATCTATCACTGACTGTTCTGATCTAATCAGGTCATATGATTCAAATATATAAATGGTTGGTTGGTTGGTTGATTGGTTCGTTCGTTCGTTCGTTTTACGGCTTATCAACCATATTCGGGTCACTTAGCATTTTGATAAAAGTTTGTATATTTGGTTTGGTTTTATAACACATCAACAATTGTAAGTTATTTAATGGCAAATCCATTTTTATACATATAAACAGTTCTTTTTCAAACAATTCAGTTTAGCATAATTATAGTTTTTGTTTACACACAGTTAAATGTCTAAACATTTCTATTCTAAACAATTCAGTTTAGCATAAGTAAACAGTTTTATTGTCAATTTTTTTAAAATTTTAAACGATTCAGTTTAATATAAGTATAGTTTTTGTTTACAGATAGTTACATGTCGAAAAAATGTAGTCCTTTTTGACCCATAGATAGGACCCCTATCCGGGTCAGAGTGGACCTGGAAACGATGCCAATATAGGTGTACTTTGCATTCCCCAAAGCTTCAGCATTACTGGAGCCTTACCATGAGATTCTTTGTGTCATATGCTCGACATTTGTCGGGGTAGTCTTACCCCTCTGCAAAGATGCAGTCGATGCATTCTGTAGCCCCTGCAAACTGAGCCAGAAATATAGTGATGATTACTTTTCTTGAACCAAAAATGTATTTAAAATGACCTGATTACCACATTGTTCAGCGGGTCAATTCATTGATTACACCATAGGATAACAGTTAGGAAGGTCGACGAAATTATGCGTAGTTGTTGAATTGGTTAAATATGAAATGAGTAAATAGGTACGCCGACTGCTACTTGCATAGAACAAAAAGATAATAGTTATTCAGGCCAAGTTGTGTATCGTTTTTTTGGGAGAGAAATAAACAAACATTAATGTGATTGTTTGGTGCTTGTATATAAAAATGAATCACCAACATAATGACTTTTTTTTCCGTCTCTTATTTTTTTCATCTGCAAATCGTGGAAAGGTACGAGCTCACACGTGCGTTTGTGTATAACAAAATAAAAAATGTGACATAAATGTTAGAAATCTTTTTAATTAATTTTAAACAGAAGTTTATTTCATTACCATTCATATTTCACAATTTAAAAGCTTACAAATGCCAAGAGATTGAATTCATATGTTAACGTTGCTTAAACTTTATCTTAACGGTATTATCGTCCGATTTATACACGAGTTTTTAAAAAATCTTGTGTTTGATTTTATTCGAAGATGTAATATGCAAGGGAAAGGTATGAAACCCTTTATATTCCCAGCTATAGATAAATGGTACTACTATTATCCTTCTAAATGGATGGATTAGGCATTAGATAACTCGAGAAGGTTGATATGCCATGATAACACAATAGGAATTCCATGGGGCCTTCCAGAAGTTGTTGGAACGGTACAAGGGCATTGCAACCGGGGGAGATTACTTCGAAGGGGTTTAGAATTTCATGTGTGTAATATCAATAAGAGTGCCCATAAGAAAAAAAGTCTGAAAACTTATTTAATGAACCTTATATATATATATATATATATATATATATATATATATATATATATATATATATATATGTATATATATATATATATATATATATATATATATATATATATATATGTATACATATATATATATATATATTTCATTAAGAAAAAACACAAACCGGTTACTTTAGGATTATAAATTTATTTTCATCCTGTTATGTGTTTTGACAAAATCAAAAACCATGAAAAAAAATTAACAGGACTTCTTCAGATCCTATGGATAAGATAAATCAGAATAGACACAGGAAAGAAGGGTGGGAGGAAGTAGAAGAGGGGTGAAGAGTTATCTCCTCATTTAGCCCACTACCGTTTTTTATTTTATTGTCGGTTAGAATCTTTACCAAGAAAATTTAAATGTTCATCTTTGAATAGTTTTCTTGTCCTGATGACTCCCAACTCCGATTTAACTTGACCAAATGATAATTATATATATATATATATATATATATATATATATATATATATATATATATATATATATATATCCCTTAATTTCAATCATTTAATCTATTTGAGCCAGAATGTTCAGCTATCAATGAAGAAATGTTTTGTATCTTATTCCTCAGTAGCTAATTTAATTCAAATACGAATGCCTACCTTAACACATTCTAAGTTTTACTAATTCCATAATTTTTACCATGAATACTGCTAAGTCTTTCACTTGGCGAAATAAAATTCACATGATATTAATCATTAAAAACCGCTATATAACTAAACGCATGATTTTTATGTTGATTTCCCTAAGATTTGACTATTCATTCGTAATAGGCTATGGGCTTTGAGGGAATTGCAACTCTTCCACCAAAGTTAAAGTTCCCTGGTATTTTCCTTTAGCGCCGGGTCCTATGGAATAAAAACAAGTTTCACCAGCAGTAAACCCATTCAAGCTCCATTTTTTTTAACAAACTATCAAAATGAAAAGAAAAGAAAAGAAATCTGGATTTACAAGTAGGTGGAAGTCTTAAAGCTAATAAATTTTCTTTGAATTGTCAATTATCAGTAAATATCATATCGTTAAGTAGGGTTTTCATAAATTTATCCCGAAGTCTTATTATGATCTAAAAAATCATGTGAATAATGATTTTCCTAAAAGCAGAAAAATCAAATCAAAGAAAAAATAACCTAATTTCATTTACAAAAATCATATAGAAAATAATTTCTACTTACAAACTAAACTTTATTCATACTTTCATAAGGCCCTGGGTCCTGTTAAATAATAAAATCATATTTCTTGAAAATATCTTTATTTGCACTACACGAAACGGACGTCTTTTAATTCTAACCTTGAATGGCGTTAGAAAATATCTATTTGGAGATGGGGAAAAATCTTAAAGCATTAACTTATTAAGTATTATAATATAATTAGAGGATACACATCAATTATTTTAGGATATATAATGTTATAATAACGATGTATTATGTTATAAATAAAACAGGTAAGTAGGAAACTGTAATGTTCAAATTGTGATCTTTACATTCTTCACCGGTAGTAATTTAATTTAATGTTGGGTTCATATATTTTTTTGGAAATATCTTGATATTTACCGAATTGTATAAACTACTAATCATTTGCTAAGCAATCTTTCTTAGAATCCTCAATCACAACTAACAGTGTCAGCTGATATTCTATTAAATCTCCGTAGTCGCAATTATTATCACTGTCAAATTTACACTCAATGTTTTAAAGAACATCAACAAGCTATACTCATGATATTTCCACAATCCATTGTGGAATTATCTTATCATGTTTACTATGAGGCCATTCATGGCCATTGACTTGTTGAGGTATATCAGGTTTTGAAACATGAGTCTATTTCCAAATAACCTTCTTGTCGACACGATTTAAATGTGTGTCACTGTGATAATGTACGCAATTCAAAATTCCCTGATACATTGAGTCCCATATTCCCAATTATATTTCACCTAGTTAGCTAGGGCTACAGAATACACTGAATGCTTCTCTGCAGAGGGTTAAGACTCCTCCAAGGAATGTCCTAATTTGACACAGAACAATCTGATGGTGAGGCTCCGGTAATGCTGGCGTTTTGGGAAATGCGGAGTACCCATTTATTGCCATCGTTCCCAGGTCCACTCTGGCCCGGAGGGGTAGCACCTGATAGGGTCCTATCCATGAGTCAAATAGAGCTAACAGCGTACTCATGTTAAACTGAATTATTTGAAATAGAACGGTTTTTACATTTAATTGCGTGTAAATAAATTGAATAGCTTGAATTAGAAATGTTTTTGACATTTAAACTGTTTTCTCATACAAAACTAAATTGTTTGAAGTAGAACTGTTCAAATGTATAAAAATGTATTTGCCATTAAATAACCTACAATATATGATGCGTCATTAAACAAAACAAAACCAAACAAAAACAAACTAATCATATTTCGATTGCAACATATTTTAAACTCACTTCTTCCTATTCAGATCACAAGAAAATTAATCAATAGAACAGATTTTGCATTTTTGTTCTTTTTTTGGCCTTAACTCTCCTAACATGATACTATTTACCAACCCCTCCGCTCGGGCAGGATATGACACAAGGTCAATTTTTAAGCGGAGTTTAACAGGTTTGAATTCAGAGTTTTCCTTCTCCTAGACTAGTTGCCTAACCAAGGCTGAAGAACCTAGTCTGTCCTACTATTTACCCATAGCTGGAGGGAGAATAATTGGATTCATACCTTTCCCAAGGGTATTAGTGCTATGTGGAATGCAATCAGTATCGTCCAGGATTTGAACTCGTATAGCCGTGTTCATTTCCTACGGTGATAACGACTACACCACAGGTACCTCAATTTAACCAACCCCTCCGCTCTGGCAGGATATGACACAAGGTCAATTTTTTTTAAGCGGAGTTTAACAGGTTTGAATTCAGAGTTTTCCTTCTCCTAGACTAGTTGCCTTACCAAGGCTGAAGAACCTAGTCTGCCCTACTATTTACCCATTGCTGGAGGGAGAATATTTGGATTCATACCTTTCCCAAGGGTATTAGTGCTATGTGAAATGCTATCAGTCAGGTCCAGTATTTGAACTCGTGTCGCCGTGTCCATATCCTGCGACGATAACCATTACACCCCGGCCCCTCCTAACATGATAGACACTTCCAAGATGGATTGTAATTAAGAAATTTTAATGCCTTCTCCTTTCCTTTCCTCTTAAAAGCTCTTGTACTCTCGCGGCCTATGAAGTAGAATATTGAAAAAATGTTGGGTTAGTTAATCAGAAGCATTACTGATGCAAGCAATGTGTTCCTCTTTTTTGTTTCGGTTAACACTTTAAGTTCATGTAGTTGATGTGCATCAAAACTATATAAGAAAATATCAGATAATTAGATGCATAAAACCCCATTAGATAGATAGATCTACTCCTAAGATACGGCTACCCATTCATAAAATAGCAGTCAACCATATTATGTTTATAACCACTCATAACACGCTTACATCCACCCATACTATGCATATAGCGCCTAATAGGATGTATACAGCCAACCTTAAGAAACATGCAACCACCAATAAGAATCTTGCCAGTATGTTGCGTACAGCCAGTAATAAGATGCATCCAAGCCTCATCGTCTGACACTGTAAAATACTCAGAATGAATTGCATTCGGAGTATTCTAGATTTATCGCCAGTGTTCCCAGGCTCACTCAGTTTTGGATTAGCAGTACTTGTTACAGTCCCATCTATGGATTAAATAAAACTGTTTAATCATTTACTATACTTGAAATCATTTAACTGTGTGCAAACAAATGATCGCTATAAACTCTAATTGTTTGTATTCCATAGCAACGGATTACACCATTTAAATGTGTTCAAATAGAAATATTTGTATTTAACAGAAATATTTGAAACCATTGAACTGGATGTAAACAATAAATAGCAATGATTGAAACAATTTTCCTGTGGACAAACAATAATTAACAATACTTGAAACTATTCAACAGTGTGCAAAACAAATAAGTTATGTCTCGTTTAAAAATGTTATCTGCAAACTATTCGCTTACAAATCACACACACACACGCGCGTGCGCACACACATTTCTATAAACCGTGTTTGGCATTAAATAACCAAGAAATGTTAATAAGCCAGGAAAACCCCAAAAACGAACCAACTAAAGAAACAACCTACTAAGATTCATACAACCCTTATTAAAATATTTATACTAGCCCATCGGATATATAAAGCCACAAATAGATTGTTGTAGACATCTTATTAGTGTCTTGTTGGTCTATAATAACATTATATTGGTGGTTGTATGGATATTTTCGGTGGCTGTACACGTCTTATTAGTGGTTGTATTCATCCTTTACGTCCGATGGAAGCCTCTTCTTTGTAGCTGCATGAATATAATAAGTGTATGTATCAATGATAGAGCGTATATATGTAAGTCATGATAGCGTAGAAATTGAGTCAACGACAATTAGCGACCGTCAGTTTCTCACCTATACGATCATCGGACCACTTCGTCCCATGATCGTCTCAGCAAGTAATTGATTTTTACCAAGGGTCGTTCACTACGTCTACACTATCCTAATATATATATATATATATATATATATATATATATATATATAGTTTGGTTTCTATGTATTAAATACTGTAATCACCAACCGACCCAGATGCACGCACTCACGGTCCAAATGATGTATACATCAATTAATGGCTGTCCGTATGGACCTTTTGGGTGGGTGTATACATCTTAGTGGCTGTATATCCCCATCATAATCATCATCATCAATGTAACATAATTGCCGAGGGATTTCGTTTTATATATCTTGCCTTTCGGTTTCGTTAGGCTGAGAACCTTTCGTTTCGCGCATGGGTTAGTTAGGTGCAACATTAACGCAAGTACTCACGCGCACGCGGAGAGGATGTGTCATTCAGAGATGTCAAAATAAAAATCCCAGAAAGGAATTTGGACCAGGGTATTTGGGTGACGTCACGCACCGGAAGCGGGGGCTGAGATTTGAGAAAAAGAAGTGAGTTGAGTTCCCGCGTGGGAAGAAGAAGGTTGACTTTCAGAGCTGGGCGAGGCCAGTCGACTTAGTGCGCTACGGGCGCCGCGCGTTGGTTGGGTTGAGAGCTGACGATGTAAAAGCAGTCAGCATAGAAAGATTGTGTCTCTCTCTCCTCATGTCGAAAAACCTTTCACTCAAATGTAATAAAAAGTTTCGTACCTGAACCAATTTCGTAAAGTTTCGTGTTTTTAGATTCCCTATGTCTATTTCACACATCCGTATATCTGTCTATGTAACATCAACAAGTCACGCTGCTAGCACGGAATTCACAAACCCTCTCTCTCCATCCGTCCCTATCGTCTATCACTCCAGTTAGGTCCTCTAAACTGCATGTTCTGTCTACTCGGAGCTGTTATGGCTAAATTCTTAGTCGTCGACTAGTACTGGAGAATCCATATGTTTAGGGTCAATAAGAAAACGTGACCTATGATATCGTCCTAGTTTCCCCTGTTATATACTGGATATTTTGCTTGTATTACTTGGATGGTTTCAAAGATGGGTTGGTTACTAATATATATATCCTGCATACAAAGGCAGAGACATAAGCCATATATATATATACATAGAGAGAGAGAGAGAGAGAGAGAGAGAGAAAGAGAGATTTCATTTAAGGACAAATAATCCGTTACTCTAGTTTCATGTGTTTTCCACCATCATCGGACGGGGTGTCCTCGTGGTGTAATGATGAACTGCGGAATCGTAGTACGCGAGTTCGTACTCCAGTCGCTCTATTACGTTCACTTTCGGGCAAATACCCTTGGGAAAGGTATGAACCCCCTTATTCTCCCTCCAGCTATGGGTAAATAGTAGGACGGACTAGGTTCTTCAGCCTTGGTGAGGCAACTAGTCTAGGAGAAGGAAAACTCTGAATTAAAACCTGTTAAACCCCGCTTAAAATTGACCTTGTGTCATATCCTGCCCGAGCGGAGGGGTTGGTTAATAGTACCATCATCGGACGGGATTGCAAAAAATTATTTCACAAACTATGTCTTATCTCGTCCATAATTCTATCATTCATAGATTTCCAACCTGCTCAGTCATGATAGCCAAAAGTAGAATTTTTACGCCAGAAACATATTTTATTTGAAATACTTCTCCAGTCTAGTTCACTGGGCCGTAGAATACACCAACTGCATTTCTACCGACAAGTAAGACGCTCCCAACGAGAGACATTAAACAAACTGATGATGAGTCCTATATATATATATATATATGGGGGAGTACTATCGGCGTAGTCACTGACATGCTGGACAACGGCATCGCAGTGAATGTGTTTGAACTCGTGTCTCCAAGTTTCTCTTTTTCGATCTTCAAAGAGGCTGTTGATACATACGTACGACGATATATATATATATATATATATATATATATATATATATATATATATATATATATATAGTCATCCACAGAAAGATCATTTCGTTCTATCAGAACTCATCAGTGTAGCTAGACATATTAGCTTCCCGTAGCTGGGATCGAAACCCGGTTGACTCAAACGCCAATCCAAGCCTCAAACCCTACAGCCACGAGGAGCCAGTAGCAGCGAAGTAAATTTTAAACGGTTATGAACCACAATTACTATTGTTTACATACATCCGTTTAACGGCTACCAAGACCTCAATTCATATATGAAGAGACTTGCAATAAACGCTAATGGCAACACGATTACTTCATTCGCCGGAGAACTCAACCCTACGGGGGTAGGGGAGTATATATTTCTATAGTCATCCACAGACAGATCTGATTCGTTCTATCAGAACTCATCAGTGTGGCTAGACATATTAGCTTCCTATATATATATATATATATATATATACATTAGACACACTGACTCAAATCAGATATATTTCATTGTTGTGTACGAACTAACCAATCAAAACTAGCAACACGAATTTCTAAACCTCAATCGTGAAAAACTGAGGCATAAGCATTTTTGCAGGCTTTCTTCAATGAAAATTCCCTCAGATTTTCTAGTGAGAAAGGGTTATATATTAAATGAAATCTTCATATTTCTAGAGTTGAGATTTTTGCCAAACAATATTTTCGAAAAGAATATGTTATATGGATAATATAAAAACGATAATGAAATGAAATATAGAATATCTTCCCCAAAGTTAGCCACAAGTTTTAGCTGTAAGCATTTTCCATATAGTTTAACTAACAATAGAAACGCATTTTTTTGTCTTTAATCAAATTAACGCTTCATAAATGGGTAAATACATTTCCATTACTTTTTATGAATCTCATACTTTAAAAAACGAAATAAAATTAAGAAAAAAACAATTCTATTCAGACGCTGCTTTATCTTCTTAAAATTGCATGAAACTAACTTGAAATTGTATTTTATTGTTAAAAAAAAGGAACAAAATCGCGCTTTTCATAATAATCTACTGATTTAAAACCAACATAAAAAATACGCCATCATCAAATAAATTCTTCTATTAGCTTTTCGTTAAGTCTGGTTTTTCCTTATTAATTTATTGAGAACGCCATTCCATTAGAATAAATTTAGTTATCTACCCAAAATTGAACTTGGAGAAAAAAGAAAGAGAAACTTGTAAGCTGTCTTCTATATAAGCCAAAATACGCCATTGTTTTTGCCTTTGCTCGCTATTTTCTTTGTTTGGTTTCAGATTCGCAATTGAATAAATCTAGCAAGGAAAGATTCCGTTGATTGCATCGCTGTGCCATTATCTTTTCTTGGAATTAAATCCAGCTTGTTTTCATGGCAGGAATTTGGCCTCTTTGTTCACAATTCTACATCCCACACAAAATGCACGATTTACGCATGCGCCTGAATGCCGGGCTATTATGTAAGTTGAATGCACTGGCATCAGATGCGCTTGAAACATTTGAAAAATCGCATACCGCCGACGTAATTTGGCTACCTCAAATACAACTGTTTAAAGTATTAATAAAAAATGTAAAAAAGAAACTCTATAGAATAATAAACAAATCGTCAGCATTACTAAACTGAACTAAACAAAAACCTACCATTTCCTATACACTCAAGACTCCTTTAACGTCACCCTAATTATCAGAGTTTTGTTTTTATTTCGCTTGTCTGGGGTATGCATACGGGTGCTGGTGAGTGTGTCTAAATTTTTTTCTTGTATGATACAGCGAGTCAGTTTTATTTCTTTTACTATAAGATTAAAGAAAACGAGAAAAAAAAGAGAAAAAGATCTTGAACATCTATGCTAATCAGAATACGTCATCATCATTTTGTGGCTGCTTATTAAAAGAAAGTTTTTTTGTTTGAGAGTTTCTTCCATCTTCAATTAAATAGGGGGAATTAGGAACAGATTCCTTGCTTTAAACAACCCTGGCACGTGTGTCTTTCTATGGGGGCTGGTTATGTCATTTTAAGTGTGGGAAAAATATTCTAAAGTTGAATGTTCTGATAACATTCGGTATGAGATAAAGCAGGTGTTTTACGTTTGTTCAAATGGCACTTTATATGAAGTGTTTGGAAGTTATATATATATATATATATATATATATATATATATATATATATATATATATATATGCGCGCGTGCCTGTGTGTATATGTGAGTGTGTTTGTAATTGGCAAATTAAAAGCTGTCCATTCAAGATATATTTTGGGAAATATTCTTTCTATTAAAATATGTGTCATTTTAATGGAGTGTAACGCATTTGAATTCAAAGTTTTCTTTTTCCTAGAATGGTTGCGACACAAAGATTAAAGAGTACTGTTTGCCCTATCATTTAACCATAACTGAAGAGAAAATAGTGGGATCCCTTCTTTTCCCAAGGGTATTAGCCCTCTGTCAAATACAAACAGTATCGTCCAGTATTTGAAGTTTGGTCTCTGTGTCGATTTTCAATGATGGCAATTATTACATCACAATATATACATATATATATATATATATATATATATATATATATATATATATGAAAAATTAAATGGAAAAGTGGATAAGTGTTTCCTTTTTATTCACTTTTACACTTATCTTTTCATATCTTGTCTGATTTACCAAATCTACCAAATTTCACAATTTATATATATATATATATATATATATATAAGCGCATTTGTGTGTGTGTGTGTGTGTGTGTGTGTGTGTGTGTGTGTATTCACAGTTTCACTCATGCCCACACATATTGCGCATGTAGAAAAAAAAAAAGAAATGAATGAAAAATATATATTGCTGCAGTTTTGACGATTTATTTATTATTTCTTTTCTTTATTTTTATGTCAACGCGTTTCGATTTCAAATTTTTTGAATATAAGTAGATTCTATTAAAATTATTTTACATAAGACTAATGAAATAATTATACTAGATAAATCAGCATATCAATTGGAAGTCACCATCAGGGCAAAAGAATATTTCTTATGAAGAAATAAAACAGGGTAATATGTTCGAAATTGATTACATCATGGATAGAGTTTTTACGGCTTTAGAAACGACTTTTTACGGTTCATAATTCTAAATGTCGAGAAAAAGAGAGGTCTGTATTATCTGTGGATTTTACAATCTTTTAGCGTCATTTTTCCTGAAGGTGTCGTTTTGTAAAAACATAGACGTTGCTTCAATTATTCTGCGTTTACCTCTGTCGTACATGAAGGCAAATATATTAGAGTTTTGGAAGTCAAATGTGACGTTGGTTGAGGTATTATGAGTGACTAAGGAATATGCAGCAACTTATAAAATTCTTTTTATGTTCATAATCATTTGGTTCAGATTTCTTCTAGCTTCAACTAGATTTAATTTGTTGCAATATATACACTGGATTTCATAAACTTTTGCGTCAGAGAAAGAATATATATTTTTGGAGTAGTCTTTTTTTTATATCCGCTTTATTGATTTTGTGCGGTTAGCGGGATTTATGCCTCAGTAGTTCAAGTTTTTTTTGTCAATGAGGGCACTAGCCCCAACCTCTTTTGTGAACACATCAAATTTCAAACCGATAACAAAAATTGTTTCTAGAACCGTCAAACACTGTTACCCTCTTTCAGAAAATTCCACCTCGAGACGTAATTAAGTTTTTTTTTTTCGTTTTCATAAAAAAAAACATTCTTTTGCCCTGATCGTGACTTTCGACTGATATGAAAATTTATTCATGATTGTTTTATTTATCACACTTAGAATAATTTTCATAGAATCTTTTTGCATTAAAAAATTAAGAAGTTGAAACGCATTGTCATAAAAATAAACAAAACACAAACCATCAAAACAACACCTACATATATTTTTCATTCGTTTCCAACTTTCTACATATAATCTGAGTGATTCATTTTATTTCCTCACAGACACACACACACACACACATATATATATATATATATATGTGTGTGTGTGTGTGTGTGTGTGTGTGTGTGTGTTTGTGTTCAAATATGATGGCAGATATGCAAATCCTACAAATTGTTTTCTCATCCTAATTATAATTAGAAATGTAAAACCTGTCTGTTTTTCTTTTTTTCTTTCTTTCTTTCTTTCTTTCTTTCTTTCTTTCTTTCTATCTTTTTGCTTATTTGTTTTTATTCGTTTTTGAATCTGGGTTTCTTTCTTTGTTTGTATTTCCCTCTTTTGTTTTCCTTCTTTTATATTTTCTTTCTTTTATTAATTTCTTTGTTTCTTCTAACCCGTTTTCTTCTTCCATCTCTCTATGTCTCTTTTTTTTCTATCAATCTATCTATCAATCTCTATATATATATATATAGATCATGTATATAAAATTTTAATTGATTAATAACACATAATTGAGATTAGCAACTCATGAATGACTCTACGTTTCTTGAGGTTGATCAACAGGTGAAGTAAACTCAGTCAATGAAGGGAAACATAAGCCTCATATATCTCGGTTATTAATCTTTTTTCCGGTAAACACGTTAGAATCAAATTGACGCACTTCAAATTTTCTTCAAATGATGAGTCTATCATAACTGTACGAGGTAATCTGTGCATTCCTAGATTTTTTTGAAAACCTTTTTGGCTATGTTTTATAGTAATATTACATTTTATCCACGAAAATAATATTTTAATGCAAAGAAAATTTCCCAGAGTCCATACTGTCATCATTTCCGATTTACTAATCTAGACAAATAATCCTGTCATTTTTTAACAGAAATTTATTTGCATCATACAAATTACACACTACATAATCCAAATATCGTCTATGTAAATATTCAACGTACATATTTACTCAAACCGTCTACCAAAGGCCGAATGGGACACAAGGTGAATTTTAAGCGGAGTTCAGCTGGTTTGAATTCAGTGTTTTATTTTTGTTTGTTTTCCCAAACTGATTGCCTTGACTAAAGTCTAAAGAAGCAAGTCTGTCTTACTATTTATCAATATCTGAGGGGTTAAGAGACTGATTCATGCCTTTCCCAAGGGTATCAGAGCGAAGGGAAACGCAAACTACTTCGTCAGAGATTTGAACTCGTGTTGCCAATTCTATTTCCCACGACGATAAGCGTTACACTAAAGATACCTTAATAGATTTCTAATGTAACTGTTTTTTCCGTTTACCAAACAGATTTTGTCCATGTTGACTTTTAAAAGGAACCTTCCTGCAAATTCGTGGGATTGATTGAGTTCAGGAGTTGAGATGACTGAAAATCACTTGAGCGAACAGTTTAAAGCTCTATACGGTAAAACAATTTGAAACGTTTAAAAGATACAGTCTAACTGTATACTTAGGTAGAAAGAAAATGATGGCAATAATGCTACCACAACTACTGCAGCTATTTCTAATAATAATAATAATTATAATAATGTGGTTGACAGTGATATTGATTGCAGTTGGGGCTCTCGGAACGGTTCCCAAGTCTGGGAAAAGAGACTAGAAAAATAGAAATCAAGAGAATCGAGACCATCCAGACTTCAGCTTTGTTGAGAACGGCCAGAATACTGAGAAGAGTCCAAGAGAGCTGAAGAGACTTGTTGTCTCTAATACTCAAGTAAACGACCACCGGCCAACGCTAATGTGAAAAAGCTTCAAGGAGTGATATAATAAGAATAATCTCTTCTTTTGCTAGATCTGTTAGGTCTTGAGGCCAGTCAGTCGGTCATCGTTGTCGTCTCTTCTACTTATATATATGTCAATATGGAAGCGTTAATTACATTTCTATTGAGTACTTAATATTATCCCATACTTATCTTACACAGAATTGAAAGAGTTTAATAAGTGTGTGTTTACCACTACCGACGGTAGTTTGTTAAAATTATCGACCACCCTCTTTCTTAAAAAAACATCAGTTGATATTCTAGCAGTATCTTTTAAAATGTCTTGGTTTGTGTCCCCTAAAAAAACTTCGTGTGTTTGTTTGTTTGTTTATTTGTTTGGGTTTTATGGCATATCAACATTTGTAGGTCATTTAATGCCAAATCCATTTTTATACAAATAAACAGTTTTATTTCAAAGAATTCAGTGTAGCATAAGTACACATAAGTACACAGGTTAATTGTCAAAAACATTTCTAATTCAAACAATTCAATTTATTATGAGTATAGTGCTATTTATACACAGTTGAATGTCAAAACAGATCTATTTCAAACAATTCAGTTTAGCATACAAAAATAATTCCATTCTAAACAATTCAGTTTAGAATAATAAGCAGTTTACTCGTTAAACAATTCTATTTCAAGTATATCTGTTTAGCATAAGTACGCAGTTTAGTTATATTTGATCCATAGATATGTCCCTATAAGGTGCTACCACTCCGGGCCTTAGTGGCCGTGGGAGCGCTAGCAATGAAGGAGTACTCTGCATTCACCAAAGCTCCACCATTACTGGGACCTCACCCTTAGATTACTTAGTTTCATATCTGTACAATGGTTGGGGATCTTACCCCTCTGCAGAGAAGCAGTCGGTATGGTCTATAACCCCAGCCGACTGGGCAAGTTCCTTAGTTAATGGGTAGTTGGATGAGATTTGTGTAAAAGAAAAAAAAAATGTTGTGTATATTTCTAGATTTCAAAAATAAGTCCACAGTCTCGACGATACTGAATATGCAACTTGAACCTACTCAGTCAGTAGGTTATATGATATGTACTTCAGTCTTGGAGTCAATTTATTGGCTATATGTTGCACTCCTACGAAAAGCATTCAATCTACAATTTGTCTTGGGGACTAAACAACAATTTTTCGTAGTCTCTCACCAAAGAAATGAAAAAAATGTTAAACATCTGTCCAAAATTACATTCATTAAAAATCTGGACATGGTTACGACGAGGGAAACTTCAAGAGAGAAACTGAAAAAGTATTAGTACAAAATAATCCCATAAGGTCTAGTTATCATCTTCATCAAATCTCAATGCGAGCACGAATTATCTACCTGTCCAATCATCCAATGCCTCCTTAGCTAATCCTGGAAACAACACCCCACGAAACGGTCGCTGTACGGTCACTTACCTCCCATCTCAAAAAAACATACAAGTGAGACGAACACGATGTCCAGTCAACATCATGGTGTTTTAGATGGTCACTAGTCCTACAAATATTATGCGTCGATATCTTTACCTACATAGCCTTTGACTGAACACTAAGGTCGACATCAAGGGCATAGAGGAAATAGTATTGACCTTGATTGAGAAGGTGGCTGCTGGAAGAGCCTACATCTGGTAAGAGGACTCCGCAATGCCAGAGTTGCAAGAAAATGTAGTGTTGGCTGTCAGAATCACCCAAAATATCTTGCCACCAAACTCCCCAGGTGGTAATCCTATTGGTTTTTATGTATGCGTTGTAGGTGAGCGATCCACAATCAAAACTCCGTACCAACACCAAAAATGGACTGTAGGTATCATTTAGCATTTAGCAATTTAAACGAGGAGACCATCAGAAAAGCTTGCTGGAGATTCCGAAGTCTGCTGGACGGCGTAGTTGAAGTCATGGCCGATTCATTTGAAAACAATTTAGTATTTCAAGATGTTTTCATGTAATTTCGGTTAATATATCGACTAAAGTAATGCCACCGTCATTTTCATTTTTACGTAAGTTTGACGGCAATTTACCCATCGCTTCCTAAATATGGGAAAATAGAAATAGTTTAAACACAGGAAAATGGTATAATATCATAATCTAATAAATTGGCCAACTCTTTGGAAAATGATCACAGATTTTCATAGCATAGAAACAACTATATTTAATGTATTATTTTTTTTCTTATAGATTACACATAGAATTTTGAGTTGATTCAACAAATGTTAAATTTCAAATATTCTGAAAGAGACTTAGACAAATTATAAGATACTTCTGACACACCTATGGCATCTTGAATGATATCGGGAGATGTCTTCATGGTGCAGTGAGTAACGTGCTGGACTAGGACTTCGAAGTCGACATCGTTGAATTTCAGTCACGCTTTTATGGACTAAAATCTTGAGAAATCTACTGCTTTTTATTCCTCGCAGCCATTGGCTAAATAGTACGTCTACGGTGCTTTTATCCCTTGTGTTTTTGGGTGAGATGGAGATAGATAGATAGATAAATAGATAGATAGATAGATAGAGAGAGAGAGAGAGAGAGAGAGAGAGAGAGAGAAAATTGTCATTGAATAACCTAAAAGTTTGACATACCATAAAACACCACCAAAAATCAGCATATCAGATGATTTCGAATTTATTTTAAAAAAAAACGTCTTTATTGAAGTAGAAAGATTTACACGTGGAATTGTATGTAAATAAATGGTTGTCTGCCTTTTTCCTCTTTCCATCTCTCTCTCTATCATACACACACGATCATACGTACATATATATAACTGAATACTTCCTGTTATAAATAACAGATAACGGGTTTATTTGGTATAATTCATCACTTTTTCATACTTTTTCCCCTCTCTTTTTTTATTTGTCCTTTTCGAGTTCCTTTATTTCTTTCTTCTTTCTTCAATCTCACGATGATATTTCAATGCTTCAGTCTTTTTCATGTTACCTCGTGTTCTTTCTTACATTTTACTCTTGCATTAAAAATTAGTATCTCTTAAATTCCTTTCATATTTTTTTCTTTTGTGTTATTTCTGTTCACCAGAGAAATGTCTCATTTTACCTTAGCAGCAAAATGTCTCATTATATAGCAGTAAGTACAAGTGGCGTAGCCTATATATATATATATATATATATATATATATATATATATATATATATATAGTTCTCTTAAGATAATCATATACATTGTAATTCTAAATCCCAAAATCAATACACATCCATAACACTATAGGCACAAACACGTAGGCGCCTTAATATACAATATACATAAACTGTATTTCCACGATATACATACATACATACATACATTCATACATATGTGCGTGTGAGTGTGTGTGTATAATGTACTAAACCTATCTCCATTACTATGTATCTATATATATATATATATATATATATATATATATATATATATATATATACTTTTATGTTCGTGTGTGTAAGGATGTGTGTATATAGGCATATATAGTACACATAAACTATCATTATATATATATATATATATATATATATATATATATATATATATATATATATATATGAAAGTCAAATTATACTTCTGGGGAGTGTACTAGTTTTTGTAAAGATTAGTGTAAGCCTCTTAGTAGACAGGAACTTTAAAAAATATTGATAAACAAAAAGAAAAGCATATAAACAAAACGATACAAGACCAAAAGGGAAAAAAATCAGCACACGTTTTTGTTTTAACTTCGATTTTAACTTCACCGTGAGAAAAAGACTTTGAATTTGATTTTCCGTCCAATCTTAGAAGAGAAGCTTGCTTCAAAAAAATCCAAAGACAACGAATGGTTTTGCCAGTGCAATTATGTGGGCTTTTTGCTTTCTGTTGCTATTGTTTTGTGTAAAGAAGTACATAAACGTCAAAGATTTGATCAGAAGAGACCTGCTTATCGATCAGAAGCGCTTTCTTCAAATATCGATCTTTGATTTGTATCTGACACCAGGCAACATATTATACTCAAATCTGTGTCCATAATGTTTGTGTACCATTATATATTAGAGTATATATATATATAGAGAGAGAGAGAGACAGAGACAGAGAGTCAGAGAGAGGGAGAGAGTAAAGTACCATTATAGATTTGTGTGTATATATACAAATATATATAATTATATTTATTTATTTATTTATTTAGAGAGTGGGAGAGAGAGCGAGAGAGAGAGAGAGGGAGAGATTAGAGTGTGCATATATATATATATATATATATATATATATATATATATATATATATATAAAATTTATAATAGGTTCAGCAGTGCCCACGCTGCTAGCCTCTCTTAGATGCATACGGTCTTTTACTAAAAGTTATGACTGTTTATTTACCATCTCCAGAAAGACGTTTTCGTTGTATCACACCACTTCAGTGTGGCCAGACACGCAAGAAGTTTCAAAGCCGAACTTTTGGCTAGACATATGTATCTAACCATTTAGCTATTTTTGCAACATACGTCAGCTCAGGAATTATAACGCATATATAGTGGCTTTCTTTTGTTTACATTTTGTGTTTTCGGATACCAGAGTACTCTATTCATTAGAAGAGCTTTGCATTATGTGAGTGACAGTCTTTAATTCCTTCATCAGAGTGCTCAACATCTCGGAGGCGAGCGTGAATTGTCATCCACAGACTGTTTCATTGTATCACAACTTTTCCATATGGCTAGACACGTAGGATGCTTCAAGCTGGGATCGAAACACGCCTAATTTTATGCTAGGCTATATATATATATATATATATATATATATATATATATATATAAAATCAATGAGTTAAGTGTTTGTTTTCCATGAGATCAATTCGTAAATTGCAGTTAGAACATATCATATCATATCATCATCATCATCATCATATCGCGCTGGTAGCACGGGTATCCCTGACCCTCTCTCGCCACTCCTCCCAATCATTCATCGCCCTAAGTAGGTCTTCAGGACAGCATCCCGTATCCTCACATAGCTGCTGAATGTATGTTCGTGCTGGTCGTCCTGGTTTTGAACGGCCATTTGTGGGGGTCCATAAGAGTATATCTCTTATGAGTTCGTCCCTGCTTCTCCAGCAGTGTCCTGCATGTCTGGTTCGTCTAACTTGAATAGTTTTCGTGATAGAGGGCAGGTGGCCGTACAGTTGGTGTCTTGTGAGGTGTTGCCGCCAGGACTTGTTCAAGATTGCACGTAGCATTCTTGTGTAATTGTAGTCTAGCTTCTTCTCCAGCCGTTTTGTTAGCGTCCATGTAGTGCAGCCATATAGCAGTATCGATGTGACCGCTGCCTGGAAGAAACTGCGTTTCATTTTATCGGTTAGGTCTTATTTCCATATAATCGATAGCCTATTGATAGCTGTCCATGCTTTCGTTAACCTCGTTTCGATGTCCTTTTCGGTTGATTCGACGCTGCTTCCTAGGTAAGTGAATTTGTCTACTAGTTTAAGAGGGGTTCCTTCTAGAGTGGAGATGTCCCTCGTTTGATTATAGCACATATATTCCGTTTTGTGTGCATTAACATAGAGGCCTATGCTTGTTGCTGCTCGTTCCAAACTATGCAGTAGTGTTTCGGCTTGGTCAGGTGTATTTGCCAGTATCGCTATGTCATCGGCGTAGTCGGCGTCGGTAATTGTTGTTGCGGGGTACCTTCTGCTTCTTTTCTTCGTCAGTTCGAAGCCATTCTCTCTGATTTTGTCAATCGATGTTCTAAGTACGTAGTCTAGACAAATGATAAAAAGGTACGGGGCCAGCGTGTCCCCTTGTAGTACTCCTGCTAAAATGTCGAAGTATTCTGTGTCTCCATCTGGTGATCGTACTTTTACTTTAGTGTTTCTATAGAGAATCGTTATTGCCGCTACGGTTTCTTTAGGTATGCCGTGCGCTAGTAGGATTTGTTCCATCTTTCCTCTGTGAATGGAATCGAACTTAGTAGATTACTTCTGACTCTATAGGTATTCGTATTTTGCCCTACTTAGTGTATTGACCAATCTTATGATTAGCTTAAGGTATTGTGTCACTGTTTTTTTTTTTGACAAGGCATTGGTAATAGTTGATTATTCTATATATATATATATATATAGTCATCCACAGATAAACTTTTTCGTTGTATCACAACTCTACAATGTGAGTGGACACGTGAGATTTTTTAAGCTGTGATCGAAACCAGGGTGAATCAAACGCCAATCCAAGATGCTACTGCACAGCCACTAGGAAAATAGCGTAAGTGGGATTTTTTAAAACTCTTAAGTATCACATTCGTTTTGTTTACATATAACGGCTACCAAGAGCTCAATCCATTCGAAGAGCCTTGCCTTACGTGAGTGACAAGTTTGAAAGCAAATACTTTTAAAACAAAGTGAAAATATTTAAAGAAATCACAAATCGATAAATGTTTTTTTAATTATTCACGATATATCCGTGAGATGACGTAGTTAACCTAAGGTTTCTTTACTATTTCGGCATATCAATATTCGTGGTTCATTTAATGCACATTCCATCCTTATGGAAGATCAGCGGTGACAATATCTAGCCATAACTGGAGGAATACGGGGGTTTAGTACTTTTCCCAAGGGTTTTAGTCCGAAAGTGAACGTAATAGCACAACTATAGTTTGAACTCGGATACTTCAGGACCGCTGCCCAGCACTTTATGGGTATTGATATATTGGTAGAAATGATTTTCATTATCTTTATTTATATTAATAAAATGGTTTAAATGATTTTCATCAACTGTTTCTTCCAATTCTGTTGACCCTCAGTCACCGCCTTGTAACACCTGTAAAAAGTGTTGGGTGTGTATTTTCCATAAGATCAATTCGTAAATTGCGGCCGGTATATATCATATAGATGCTACGGCTTGGCGTGACCAACCGATTGATCCAGTCGAGCCTCTCCAACCTCACGTGGTGCCCAAGGTAGAAAGTGGAGTGATGCCAATCGCGTGCCAAGATTTTCTACTTTACTATTTACTCAATACTGGAGGGAGAATAACTAGATTCATACCTTTCCCAATGGCATTACCTTTATGTGAAATTCAAACTACCTCGTCCATAATTTTTCTTGGATTGCCGTGTTCATTCCCTTCGACGGTAACCATGATACAACAAACGTCTCTAAAGTAAAGTATATCAATCTATTGGGGGTACGGAAAGGTGGAAATCATTAATTAGTGGAGGTTCTGGATAAAGGAATTTCTGCTGAATATAACGTCGAGATTTTTATCAAGATGTCACCATCAGGAAATACATTATGCCAATTGGTGCCTAATTGAACTATTTCGTCTCTTGATCGGATTTTGAGACAACGCTCACTTTGCGATATAAGTAGAACAATAAATGTTTCTCCATATGTTGGTTTAATCATCCGCAAACATAACCTGATGTTCGTGAAATTGGAAAAATTACTGCTGAGGTGATTTTATTGTTTTTTCAATTCGAAATTACATCCATGTTTGAAAATGACATATTTTAGTATTTATATATTTTGCATTTGTATTTGTAAGAAAGGAAGAACGAAAGATGGTAGGTTGGTTGTTTGGCTTTTCTGGCATATCAACCTTTGTAGGTTATTTAATGCCAAATCCATTTTTATACGAATAATCAGTTCTATTTCAAATAATTAAGTTTAACATAAGTACAGTTTAAGTGTCAAAACATTTCTATTTCAAGCTATTCAGTTTATTCAAACAGTTCTAATTCAAACAATTCAGTTTCGCGTAAGTACGCAGTTTTAATATTAAACGGTTCTATTTCAAGCAATTTAGTTTAGCATAGATACGAAGATTATTTCTAATTAACCCATTAATAGGGCCCTATTCGGTGCTTCCACTCCGGTCCAGAGTGAACTTTGGAGCGATGGCAATGAAGGAGTGCTCTACATTCCCCAAAGGTCCAGTATCACTGGAACCTCGCCATCAGATTGTTTAGTGTCATATATCAGGACACTCGTTGGGGAGGTCTTACTCCTCTGCAGAGATGCAGTCAGTGTATTCTACAGCTACAGCCGATTAGGCAAGACAACCAAAGAGAGAAAAAAGAGAAAAGAACAAGGAGAGAAAAAAGAAAAGAGATTAGAAAGGATAGAGAGAGAGAGAGAGGATAGATAACTGTCTCTTAAAATAAATCTTAACGGCGAACGAAAGAAAGATAGCATGTCTGCTAATAATAATGATGTAAATATAATTTCTGTATATGCGTTCGTTTTTACCTCCATCTCTCTCACTCTCTAACAATATATATATATATATATATATATATATATGTGTGTGTGTGTGTGTGTGTGTGTGTGTGTGTGTGTGTGTGTGTGTGTGTGTGTGTGTGTGTGTGTGCTGGATGTAAATTGAAGAAAGAAAAGCAGAAAAAGAAGAGAAAAAATACTTTCTGACATTGTATTTTCATCTTATCTGGAAAGTATTTTTTCGATTTTTGGCGGGTGGAAAATTATCTAAAATTATAATGATATAAACTAGGTATACATCCATTAATTTCTGAAGATTGTGCACAGATTATCAAAAGGAAAATGAATGGTGCAATAATTGCGAACAGAACAATTATATGTAAATACATTGTGAAATATTTTTTTCACAGAAATGCATTGAAAATCAGGACGATATTAATTTTCTGTGGCCAGTGTTTTGGTTGTTGAGAATAGTAATAGTGTATGTATGATTAAGAATTACAATCAAGAATGATATAAGCTGTGTATTTAAAAAGCGTAGAGACTGAAGCTGTGTTTATCGAGACAGAAATGAACAATTAATAAAGTATTAATTATTTTCAAAATAAATCTCTTGTGTCTGACATAGGTAGAGAATTACAATACATTGATTAATCCTCCGTCTCATTTTTATTAAATGATAAACCTGCAGGATTGTCTATAGTTGCGTAACTTCCTGGTTTTGCGTTTGGCACTGCAGAAACGGATGCTAAGGTCTGGGAGCAAGCATTACATATTTCAGAATGGGACGGGGTAAATTAGCTAGTTACTGGTGTCAAACAATAAACAATAGATGACATGTCCTCCCGTTTAAGATTATTCAATACCTAGAGATTTGTGAATTATATTTAAATTTTGTTGTTGTTTCTTCAGGATTTGTAGTTATTTTTGTGCATGCATATATATAGATTACTTTCTGTCCATCTGAAATATATTCCCATCCTATTCTTATTCATGTATCTTTATTTCTTTCTTATATTGTTTGAATTAATGATCTTTATTTAATGATAATTATTTGCTTGCACATATCTATATAGTTGCAAGTAACAAATGATAATCCTTAATAAACAATTATAGTTTCAAGTAATTATTCTTTATGCAAATAATTAAAAATTTTGTGGCATCAAATATTCATACCAAATACTTATAATTTTAAACAGTTCTATTTCACCTACGGACGGAAACCAAACAACTGTTACAAGTTCAGGTCATAGTATCCTCTAAGCAGTTATATAGTTTAAATTATTTCAATCCAATATATATTCTTATCTAATTATTCTTGTTACTATATTTCTGTCTAATATTGTTTCAGTTAATTATTTTTTGCCCTTAATACGTACCTTATATTGATGAGTGTTAAGCAAAGTGGTATCAAGTACCATTTTTAAAATATTTGGTATGACGCGACCTAGGATTGAACCCAGATCTCTCGGACCATTGGCGAATACGGATAATTTACAATTATATGGGATCAAGTATTCCTATCGAATTCTAATATTTTAAAAAGTTCTATGAAACCCACAGTCAGGTAAAACTAAAGCAAGTCAGATTTAACCAGGGAATAATGGCAATGAAGGGGTACGCTACATTTACCCAGATATCCAGAAATGAAACTTCATCATCACATGTTGTTTAAGGTCGAAGGTAGGTTTCTTTTCTTTTAGGGAGCGGGTATTATTTCTTTTCAGACTGCACGGTCAGAGTTATCTTAACCTCGGAATTAGGACACTAATTTTGAGGAAGATTAGAACTGCGTCATATATTCCAGGAGTAAATTGCCATATTTCTCCCGATAGCTGCCCACATTCAGACCAGGTCTTCATAAATGATTGCCTATTTACTGTCTTTCTCTGTTCATTAAACATGCTTTTCTTTTGCAGCTTTAACTTTCATTATCACTTTCACTTTTACTTTTATTCCAAACGATGCATTTAAATATATTATAATATTCTTCATACACAGAGAGATAGAGAGAGAGAGTGAGTGTGTGTGTGTGTGTGTGTGTGTGTGTGTGTGAGAGAGAGAGAGAGAGAGAGAGAGAGAAAGAGAAGTAATCAAAGAGTAACCATTAAAATGATTTATTCACATTTCATAACCACTTTCCTACTTCCTCCTCTTTGGCAGACCAGACCAGTGAAACATTAACCTACCACAAGTCACACCCGTTGTTCAATTGTGATTCTTTTACGAGTTCCAATCCAATTAACATACAAATGCAATCACTTACATAGTTCTTATCTTTCAATCAACATGATTAAACATTTCAATTTTTTCCCCATTTGTACTGCTTTTGTTTATGTTAATAGTCAGGTACATTAAATGACCGAAGGTTTGTTTTATTTTTCACTGGTGAAGTAGAGGAGGTTTAAGAAAAAGACATTTTTTATAGTTGATTATGAAGGTGATTTTAAGCCTTTTGTAGAATGCTGATTTAACGCAATTTTATTTATTCATTTTTTTTTTTTTGCTATTTTTATCGACAACTTAGAAAACTTAAATACATTTAGAATCTTCGAATTTAGCAATGCCTTTCTTTTATGCATCATTTTATTCATTTGGAGTCTCTTTTCTCTCTTTTACATACACTTATTTTTATATTTGGTTATTCGCTTTTTCCTCATTTTTGTTCTTTTCCTCTTTCAAAGTTGTTTAAATTTAGAATTCTTTTTTTTTTATTCATTCAATTTTTGTTCCTCGTTCATTTTCTCTCAGATTTCTTTTCAGTTCTTTGTACTTTCCCTTTTTGCTTTTCGTTGCATTTAACCACTATTTTTCGTTTTATTCACTCATGTATTTGTTGACGCTTTTCTGTTTTCTTCGTGTTCTTGCTGACGTAGCTTCTCAAATAATATCTCTCTATCTATCTATCTATCTATCTATCTATGTCTCAGCTCCTTCATATTAAGATATCTAAATTTGTATTTTACCTATTTATTACCTATATCAGTTTTTCAATATATGTCAAAGTATCTATCTACCTATCTACCTATCTAGCTATCTGTATGAATGTCTCAGATTTTTTCATATTCATTTATTTCAGTATGTCTTGTATCAATCCATATCAGTTTTTTTCATATGTGTCTAAGTTTATATATATATATATATATATATATATATATATATATATATATATATATATATATATATATATATATACACGTGGATCATTAAATAAGTTTCCAGACTTTTTTCGTGTGGCCACTTTTATTGATAGTACACACATGGAACTCTAGTCCCCTTCGAAGTAATATCCTCCAGCTGCAATGCTCTTGTTGTACTGTTCCAACAACTTCTGGAAGGCCCCATGGAAGTCCTCTTGTGTGAGCATGACAATGACCTTCGTCACAGCCTCTTTCATCTCCCCAATTGTCTCATAACGACAGCCTCTACGTTTTTCCTTGAATTTAGGGAATAACCAAAAGTCACAGTGAGCAAGAGAGGCTGAGGAAATGTCTTGATACACATCTTGGTCAAATACTCTGTGATAAGGATGGAGTTGTGTACTGGTGCATTGTACTGGTAGAAATGCCACTGACCCGATTTGAAGAGTGCTAGCCTCTTCCGATGGAATCTCTTCCTGAACTCCCTTAAAACCTCAACTTAGTAACCCTAATCCTAACCCTAACCCTTTGGCAAATCAACTCTGGTGTATTGTCTTCCTTACTCCCTCCACACTTCTCATCATCCGCACAGACTCTCTGCCTTCCTTGAATCTCTTATGCCACTCAAAAACTGATGCTCGATTCATGCAAGAAGGTCGAAAAGCAATCTGAAGCATTCTATACGTTTCTGTGGCATTTAGTAGGGTGTATTCCAATTCCTGCTGTAGCTGTTCATTTGAACGTGAAATTATAAAAATTGATCAGTCATCTCCTAATATGTATAGCAATAACATACTGAATTTTCAAGAGTTATGGCAATTGTAAATGCCAGTACAAAAAAGTCTGGAAACCTATTGAATGCACCACGTATATATATATACACACACATATATATATATATATATAGAATTAACTTAAATCGCTAGTCGAAAATCTTCTACTAAAGTTTCACCTTAACGGATCGTCAGGAAGTTTGGCCTACGTCAATCAAAGGAGAAAATTGCTATGCCTTTATTCACCAAAAACCTCCACCTATCCTAGAATTTGCATAAAAAAAAAAAAAAAAAATAAATAAATAAATAAATAAATAAATTCCTATGGTTCGAAAAAAATAAAAATTCCTATGGTTCGAAAAAAGAAAAAAAAAAAAAAAAAAAAAAACCCTCACTATTTCCTAATTATATAGTAACCACGCTCTTTTGTGTTTACAACTATTAAACACCTCCGATCTTTTGTTTAGCATATTCTTACTTTTACAATCTGCTATACACAATTTTTCCTCCATACAAAGATTACAGGTTCTATTACCTGCCCTATATTTGCGGCATTTCTTTATTACTTCCCATTTCATTATCGGATCTACTCCTTGTTTTTCCCTAAGCTCCCACACATAACTAGATAACGCAGTGCTATGCCTGTATCTTTCGTGCGCGAAACTTGTTCTATGATTATAGTACCTAGTTTTAAAATCCCCTTGGGTCGACCCAAAATATATCTTTTTATCAGTCTTATTATTCAGATCACTATATACCTCTACTTTATACACTACACACTCCTGTTTACACTTGCCCTCCAGAGGACACCTAACCTTATCCCGACAGTTGCATTTGTCAATCACCTTCTGCTTCTTTTTACCTAATTTGGCTATATTACTCCTATTTATTATTCCGTTAATATTAGGCATGCAACTGTAACTTAATTTAATACAATTCTTATTAAATATCTTATGTAATTGACTCCCACTAGGGAAGTTTCTTTTTAATATCTTGAAGAACTCCTTTCCCAAGTTATTAACTACTTCCATGTTGTAAGGGGGATTAAACCATAAGATTTTTCTAGGTCTATTTCTCCTACCTTGTGTTTCAATTCTACCCCTGTTCTTATATTCTAACTTGACCCTATATCCGTCATTTTTTAGAGCCTCCTCATATTCCTGCTTAGTTTGTTCAAAAATTTCCCTGCTTGAGGAGTTATTAGATAATCTATGCTCTATTCCTTTAGGTACATGTTTAAAAACCTGCATTGGGTGATTAGATCCCCTGTTTACATAACGTAGATCCTGGTTCCTTTTTCTAAATGGAGACACTGTTCCACTATATAAGTTTAAAGTAATATCAAGATAATTAGTTATTTTTAAATCCGTTGTTACATCTAACCTAAATCCAAAGTCATCAAACAGCTTATACAATTTTTTCCTAATCCCATCACACTTCCTCGGCGTGCTTTTATCCACTATAATCAGCCCGTCGTCTCTATACAATCCGTGTTTATTCGGGTCCATAATCTTATTAATGTTATATAGTAATACACATCCGACGAGTTCACAAATTTCCGCACCATCATATGCCCCGATCGAAACGTCAAAATTTCCCCCCTCCCCTTTTTTTATCCATACACTATCTTCATAATATAACAATGTTTTCCGACAATGCTTAATTATTTCTACCTTATCTAGAGGTATAACTATATAATCTTTAGCTAAATTTAACGCCTTATCCAACGTCTTTTCATTTATAGAAGGGTAAAAATCCTTTATATCATACTTAATAAAGGAGCACCTATTATCCTTCTCACACTCCTCAAACCACTTAATACAGTCATTAGTGCTCCTCCACTGGTTGATGCTCAACGCCCTTCTAAGTGATTCACATATTTCTTGTACGATTATCTTACTAATCCTACCTATTTGAGTCTTGGCCGGGTTAATGAGTCTACATTCCGGATTTGTCTTGAAATTACTTTTGTGGTCTTTTATAGTAATAAAACAATTCTTGCTATTATATTTTTCTACTCTATCAACAATGCCTAATTTATGCGCCAACATCTTTGCTTCCTCATTTAACTCTTTTTCTAAATTAGGTGGTGCCTTCTTATAATTCTTAACCACCTCCTTACTAATCATTTGTCTATATTTTTCCTTTTCTATCTTATATAAATTGCCCGACTTATCTGACTTTACAAATATTTTTCCGGACTCCTTAATTTTCCTCATATCCTCATACATTTTTTGTTAAATATTATTGCGCATCTTCCTAAATTTTATCTCCTTAACCATTCCTATCATCTCAGCCTCAAATTTTTCCATCTCTTTGATATGGGGGGGTGTTTCGTGGTTTTAAACCCATATTTCTCCCTTCCCTCTTTATCTATATAGTTAATTGTATTGAGAAAAAAATATGCTTTCCACCTCATATTTTTTATAAAGGATTCTATCCTCCTCAACAGAACTAACTTATACTGATGCCTATCAGGTATTGGTATGTTCTTGTATGAATAACTTATGTTCGCTCTCTCCATAGTAACAAGAGCAAAGAAAGTGCTCAATGGACAACTCCAGAGCTTCAATATTACTAATCAAATATCTACCAGTAATCACGGTATCAGAAAAAAACCAAAAAACCCCTGCCCAGGGACAAGAGAAAAAATGTCTCGAGTCACGGTCCAGAGGAAAAAGAAAAAAGTTTTTTGGGTAAAAAAGAAAGAAAAGACCAACCTCGTTCTACTCCTTGAAAAAAATCAAGGGGTACTAAGTCAGTGGCCAAAAGAAAACCAAAAAACCCTCCGCGAATACTGCAATGCTACGATTACTAAAGTGCTCAACATTAAACAATGGAGCCAAATATAGAATTAACTTAAATCGCTAGTCGAAAATCTTCTACTAAAGTTTCACCTTAACGGATCGTCAGGAAGTTTCGCCTACGTCAATCAAAGGAGAAAATTGCTATGCCTTTATTCACCAAAAACCTCCACCTATCCTAGAATTTGCATAAAAAAAAAAAAAAAAAAAAAAAAAATAAATAAATAAATAAATAAATAAATTCCTATGGTTCGAAAAAAATAAAAATTCCTATGGTTCGAAAAAAAAAAAAAAAAAAAAAAAAAACCCTCACTATTTCCTAATTATATAGTAACCACGCTCTTTTGTGTTTACAACTATTAAACACCTCCGATCTTTTGTTTAGCATATTCTTACTTTTACAATCTGCTATACACAATTTTTCCTCCATACAAAGATTACAGGTTCTATTACCTGCCCTATATTTGCGGCATTTCTTTATTACTTCCCATTTCATTATCGGATCTACTCCTTGTTTTTCCCTAAGCTCCCACACATAACTAGATAACGCAGTGCTATGCCTGTATCTTTCGTGCGCGAAACTTGTTCTATGATTATAGTACCTAGTTTTAAAATCCCCTTGGGTCGACCCAAAATATATCTTTTTATCAGTCTTATTATTCAGATCACTATATACCTCTACTTTATACACTACACACTCCTGTTTATATATATTATATATATATATATATATATATATATATATATAATACACTACACACTCCTGTATATATATATTATATATATATATATATATATATATATATCATCATCATCATCATCATCATGTCATGCCACCAGCAAGGATATCCCTGACCCTCTCTTGCCACTTCTCCATATCGTTCATCGCCTCTGGCTCGCCTTCAGGGCTACATCCCGTATCCTCACATACCTGCCGTATGTATGTTCGAACTGGTCATCCTGCTTTTGCTCGACCATATGTGGGGGTCCATTGGAGTACATCACTAATGACCTCGTCCCTGCTTCTCCAGCAGTGTCCTGCATGTCTGGTTCGTCTAACTTGGATAGTTTTCGTGATGGGAGCTAGATGGCCTTATAGTTGGCGCCTTGTGGGGTGTTGCCACCAGGACTTGTTCAATATTGCTCACAACATTCTTGTCTAATTAGCGTCTAGCTTCTTCTCCAGCTCTTTTGTTAGCGTCCAAGTAGTGCATCCATACAGCACTATCGACACGACCACTGCCTGGAAGAAATTGCGTTTCATTTTATCGGTCAAGTCTGACTTCCATATGATCGTTAGCTTATCGATAGCTGTCCATGCCTTCGTTAGCCGACTGTCGATGTCTTTTTCGGTTGATGAGACTGCTTCCTAGGTAGGTGAATTTGTCTATCAGTTTCAGAGAGGTTCCGTCAGTGTGGAAATATCGCCTGTTTGATTAAAGCACATCTATTCAGTTTTGAGTGCATTGACATGGAGGCCAATGCCTGCGGCTGCTTGTGCTAAACTATGCAGTAGTGTTTCGGGTTGGGTAGGTGTATTTGCCAGAATCGTTGTCATCGGCGCAGTCGGCGCAGGTAACTTTTTTTGCGGGGTACCTTCTGTTTCTTTTCTTTGTCAGCTCTAGCCGTTTTCTTTGATTTTATCAATCAATGTTCTAAGCACGTAGTCTAGACAGATGATAAAGAAGTATGGGGCTAGCGTTTCCCCTTGTAGTACTCCTGCTACAAGGTCGAAGTATTCTATGTCTCCATCTGGTGAACGTACTTTCACTTTGATGTTTCGATAGAGAATCGTTATTGCTGCTACGGTCTCTTTTGGTAGGCCGTATGCTAGTAGGATTTATTACATCTTCACTCTGTGAATGGAATATATATATATATATATATATATATATATATATATAATTATCTTTTTTTCCATTGCATCCTTTTCTTACAGTATTAATTCCAGAAAAAAACAGCTGAACTTGCTGATTAGTCTGAAATCACAACTAGATTTAAAATTTAAAAAACGAAGTCTTTTTCTCTTCCAAATTAGTTTGAATAGTTTGTTTTTTTCTTTGTTTCCACCAGATAATCTCTAAACAAATAATGTCGGATTCTAGTTGACTTCGTCGAGTTGCACAAGTTTATTGAATAACAGCTGCAAATATACAATGATACTTGTACAGTAACAATTCATTAAAAATATCATGATGAAATACATTTCCCTACACAAGTGTATGTGGTTAGGAAATATGTCGAAACAAAAATGAAAATCAAGTTGTTGAAATAAACATCATATTTGTATAACACGTTTTACAGTTTTGTGTAACGTTTTCTTTGATTGATCTGTTTGATTTAGGGTTGGATTCATTTTATATTGAAGTCAGTGCGACCATCGAAGTCTACAATTATATTTACAATAATGTAATTAATCTATAATTTAAAACGGGTAAATAAATAATATTTAGTAGCAATATCAATGTTTTAAGAGTTCATTCAATAATATATGTCAAGAACATTTAAAGCATTTTTTAAAGTAGTTTTATTTGATCCAGAGATGGCGCAATAAAGGATACGACTACTCTGGTTCACAGTTAACCTGTCCGTAATGATCTCTTTTTTGTGTAGTTTATAAACATTTAAAACATTATTGCAAACAGTTATATTTGATCGATCATCATCATCATCATGATGTTGCTCCATCAGCATAGATATCCCTGACCCTCTCCCGCCACCCTTCTCTATCGTCCATCGCTTCCGGTAGGTCTTCAAGGCTACATCGTGTATAGGCATAGAGCTGTGGTACGTAGGTGCTGGCTGGTCGTCCTGTCTTGCTCGTCCAGGTGAAGGGGTCCATAGGAGTACGTCACCTATGAATTCGTCCCTACTTCTCCAGCTGTGTCCCGCATGTCTCGTGCGTCTAATTTTGATAGTTTTCGAGATGGGTGGTAAGTAGCCGTACAGCTGCTGCTTTGTGAGGTTCTGCCTCCAGGACTTGTTCAGTATTGCTCACAGCATGCTTGTGTAGTTGCCGTCAAGCTTTTTTTCTATACGTTTAGTTCGCTTACATGTAGTGCATCCATATAGTAGTATTGACCCGACCACCGCTTGGAAAAAAAACTGCGTTTCATTTTATCGGTCAAGTCTGACTTCCATGCCTTTGCTAGTCGCGTGTTGATGTCTGTCTCAGTTGATGAGACACTGCTTCATAGGTAGGTGATCTTGTCCACTAGTTTCAGAGAACTACCGTTATGTGTGGAGATGTCGCCTCTCTGATTAAAGCACATGTATTCGGTTTTCTCTGCGTTGACATGGAGGCCTATACTTGCAGTTGCTCGTTCCATACTATGTAGCAGGTTTTTGGCTTGGGCTAGTGTATTTGCCAGAAGCGCTATGTCATCGCCGTCGTCCGCGTCCGTAATTGTTGGTGCGGGATGTCTTCTGCTTCTTTCCTTTGTCAGCTTGATACCGTTGTCTTTCATGAAATCAATAGATTTTCTAAGCACGTAATCTAGAAAATTGATAATGACGTACGGGAATAATGTATCTCCTTGCAGCACAACTGCTACAATGTCAAAGCAGTCTGTGTTTCCATCCGGAGAGCTGACTTTTACTTTCCTAAAGTAAACTTTTGATCCAAAGATGGAGCGATAAAAGGTACTACTACTCCTGTACACAGATTACACAGATGAGATGGTGGTAATGAGCTAAAATATTAAGTTGTCCATAAACATTGAAAGCATTGTTGCAAACAGTTATATTTGAACCATGGATAAGGTAATTGAATATTCGAATTTTCTGGTTCACAGTTGACTTAGCGGTTATGAGCTAATATATTCATCATCATCATCATCATCATCATCAAGTCATGCCGCCAGCAAGGATATCCCTGACCCTCTCTCGCCACTTCTCTCTATCGTTTATCGCCTCTGGCAGGTCTACAAGGATGCATCCCGTATCCTCACATAGCTGCTGTATGTATGTTCGAACTTGTCCTACTTTTGCTCAGCTATATGTGGGGGTCCATAGAAGTACATCACTTATGAGCTCGTCCCTGCCTCTCCAGCAGTGCCCTGCATGTCTGCTTCGTCTAACTTGGATAGTTTTCATGATGGGAGGTAGGTGGCCGTATAGTTGGTGATTTTTGGGGTGTTGCCGCCAGGACTTGTTCACTATTGCCATATATATATAGATATATATATAATTTGTAAAGGAATAGTTTGAAAATAAAGGACATTGGTCTTATTTGTTGACACACAGTATTTTCACGTATTGCTAAATAACTTTAATAATTCTATTCATCAATATTCCTATGTAATCAAATATTAATAATGTTTTGTACACAGTTTATGATACTAGTCATTTCTTTGTATACAGATAAATGTCATCAAGTATAACTATATAATTCCAATTGACCCTTGCACAGTAAGGCCGTAAATGAAGTGTTGCAAAGTACTTCTCAACCTGATTGCCGAATCAAGGATAGCTTAGCTACCAAAGTTCCGTCCTCAAGGATTACGGGTCATCACTCTCGGCCAACAGGTAGTCTCGTCGAAGAGTCTAACTACTCAGCAGTGGAGCAATCGGTTTTTTCTAGAACCTTAACCACAGAGCAGAAGTCAGATTGATTATTTGGTTGATTTATTTTAAAGACATGTCACTGGGTTATTTTATGACTTAAGGTTAGGGAATCCGTTCATTGTATGTACATAGTTACATTTTTGTGTAGTTGTTTTTGAAGAGTTTGTTTTTTGTACATAGTCCTATCGTAAACGAATAATTAATAAACGGATTTATATGACCCATTGATGGTAACCTAACAAAAATCAAATTTCTGTTCAAATTAAACATTGGAGTAATATCAAAAAAAGTTTACTTCCTTCTAACCAGTGTTCAACAAATGAAACCTTAATAGCAGATTAAATTTAGGGTCATATCCAATCAGTCATAGTGAACCTTTAAGTAATGAGAACGATCAGATAACCCAACACTCTACGGAACACTCGAACCCTAGCCTCCAAAATTTAAAGAAATAAGGTATTTTAAGCAAAACAAATTAAATGTTTGGCCTAAAGAGATGAAACCTATGAAACTTGTCCCCATGTCTAACGTGTATGTCAGAATAATTAATATTATACGATTTTTTTCTTGTTGGCCTTAGGTTTTTCTTCAATCTAAGAGCAGAATTTCTACTGTTAAACAAATTTTAAGAGTAATATTCTGTGGAAAAAATAGGCAAAGACAGAGTGAACAACAATCTAAGAAACTTCAAAAAACATTTCGTTATAAACGGATTTTATGTATGTTATGCCATACCAAGGACGGATGAAGATCTGATGTTTGGGTTTTTTGAAGATATAAACTTAAAACATATCGGCTGTCTCTAATTCTTAAAATGGCAAGAAAACAAAATTTCCCAAAATGAATATTTGTTTGATTAGTATTGTAAAAACGAGTCCAACTTTTTTTCTTTTTTTTTTTTTGAGAATTTCAAATGCGTAAGAAATTCTTCGTAGCAAGAAATCTCAGTTTTCAAGATATGCGTTAAGATTTTTACGAAAATCACTCCAATAAAAATGATTTTTTCTTTTTCATTGACGGCATTCACCAACGTAAACCTCAAAGCTTATATTCAACATGTTCTCTCTTAAATCTTTCTTTATTCGTTTCTTCATGACTCGTTGAATCTAAGACATTCATTGAATAACAATAAACGAATTAGTTTAGACATTCACGACACAGGGTAAAGCATAGAGTTTCATGTCAAATAAATTCCTAAAATTTACATCCACAAAAACATAAAAAAAAGACAGTAAGAGAGAAAAAATCTTAGAATAATACGAAAGGAAATATTGCGAAACAAAAAAGAGAAAATACAAACAACCTTTCCGACAAAAGAAAAAGAACAAAGAAACAATTTAAAATAAAGAAAATGATTTATAGACGAACCAGCGCAAATTTGTATTCACACTGCAAATAAAATATTTAAAAAAATCCAAATAAGATTACAGTAAATTATTTTATTCATCTAAAGTCTATGAGATGTTGTTTTTTTTTACATTAACGTTAGATATATCATTTGTTCTTCTATATTTTAGTAGTATTTTTTAAGGTTTTTACTGATATTTCATGCTAAACCATTTTCTTTTATTTACGCAGTTCATTCAGGAATTTACACTTTCATGAAATTCTAAAATCGGTTTATGAATTAAATACATTGTACTTATGTTATGAAATATTAATCTACTCACTTTTATTCCAACAATATGAACGTATCAACAGATACACACTCCGAGGCTCACTAAACATTCAGGTTATCGTCGAATGAAATTGAATTGCTAACCCAAGTTTGAATCATTTATGAGGCTATTTGCATTTCACGAAACTTTAAATTCTTTGAAAAAGGCATGAACACATCTGTTCTTCCACCTGCTATGAGTAAACAATAGGACAGATTACGTTTTTTAGCTTTGGTTAACCAATCTATTTAGGAGAAGAGACGGTCGTGGCTTTATGGTTGGACGTTGAATCGGATTACACGAATTCAAATACTAGCCGAGACTGTGCATTGCCCATAGTACTCTTAAGAAAAGATATGGATCAAAATATTTCCCAGCTGTTTATAGACAATAGTAAGAGAGAATCTTCGTATGGCAAGCAGTTTAGCCGAAGGAAAATTCAAACCAGTTGTAGACCCAGAGAGGAACGGCTCCCGCCAGTCTATTCTTACTCAGTACACGCCAAATGAGTTTACGGAATATGTCTGCCAGTCAGTCTATTTGTCTCTCTGTATGTATAGGAGAACGACAAATTTGATTTTAACCAGTTTTACCATGCTAAAAAATTGACCGTGTTCCGCGTCTAACTTCTCGGTGAAGGGCTGGGTAAATATAAATACACATTCCGTTCATATTCGTATTATCTAATGCTAAGCCCATTAAGTAGTTATGTCAACAGTTAATTTATTGTTTTTTTTTCTTAATTACAAAACTTTATTTGCAGAATTTTCTCCATTGCTAAAAGATTTCTCAATAATTATAGATGAGTTGTAATACAGTATCCTACAAACCTGGATCTACTTAAAATCTCCAAATGCATTCATTTAGTTCTTTATTTGGGATTGCCTTTGGTTATGTGTGTAACACTCATTTAGTGTGTAACATTCATTTAGTTCTTTATTTGGGATTGCCTTTGTTTATGTGTGTAACACTATAAGTTCTTCTATCTCCGAGTGGGGTTTGTTGGGTTTTAGGGTAGATCAACACTAGTAAGTTATTAAATGCCAAATGCTGTTTATACATATAGGAAATATGATTTGCAGACAAATAAATTGTAGGTAACATTTTAAAACGAGCAATAACTCATTTGTCCGTTAAAAGGTTTCAAGAATTACGATTTAATGTTGATAGTTTAATCTAATACCAATAATTTGTTTGCACTTAGTTAAATGGATATACATGTGATTTGAAAGTGAACAGTTCAGAGGCAATTTTCTTTTGAAAATGAAGAGAAATCCGTTTGCACTCAGTTAAATTCTTTCAAGTATTGCTATCTAACGTTAATAATTCTATCTAATATTAATAATTTGGTTGTTCACAGTGAACTTGTTACAAATGTTGTTATTTAAATGTTTACCTTAAACATCAGTCATTTGTTTACACACAGATAAATAGTTAAACAGTTGTATTTGACCAACATTTGGCACCCTATCAGGAACTATCACTTTGGGCCTGAGTGGACCCGGGAGTAATAAAAGCGTATTCCACATTCCACTAAGATCCGTGACTGAATCCTCTCTCAGATTGTTTTATGTCATATCCAAATAAATTGTTTAAGTGGGGGTCTTACCAATCTGCAAAGGTGCAATCGACGTATTCTACAGCCCCAACCAACTGGGCTATCACTGGTTGCACGTACTTAGGTGCAGAAAAGAACATGTGTTAGGATTCAAGGATATACATGTGAATATATATATATATATATATATATGCTGGTGCAACGATATCTATATCGAGGTGTGTGCATAATTAGCAAGTATGTATGTATGTATGTATGTGCACTGTTGTATGAAAAAGATATGTAAAACGGGAGAACCCGGTTGATTTTAATGGCTCATGAACTGGAAAAAGAAGTGTTTCCCGTTGGGAAAGAGAGAGTTCATTTTTAATATCCGAAATAAATTCAAACCTTTACTGCTATTACAATCAGAGGTAGGTTGACAGAGGTGTCATTTTTTAAAGTACGTTAGTTATGGAAGGTCCAAATTGGTTATTAAATCGTCTCATGATTTTATGTTCGCACATCTCACTTGCTTTCTTTTCTCTTTGTCGTGTCACTTCTCGTTTGTGTCCAGTCTTTGCTATGATTTGTGTTTCCTGTTATATTTTCTCTGCCGTGTTTTCTGCCCCTCTTTGTTATGATGAAGAATTACTCCGATAGGTTTTTATGGGCAAATTTTACTTTATGATTTCACGACAGTTTTCATCTTACCGGCATGAGGAGTCAGTGATCAGAGCATAGCAAGAATACTCAACTGTTCTCAGCAATAACTTCTGACTGAAGAAATGTTAATTCTATTTCACAAAATGTCTAATGCCCTGTAATCAAGTGACCTTCTTGTCCAATATAACATGTTTATATTGACCTTCAGTTCAACACACGTGTATTAAACTTTTTTTAGTCCATCTGTTTTCGCTACCGGTTTAAATTAACAACACTACATAGCAAATATAGATTTCGCCAATCTGTAATGCAGTATGGGGAGCTGCGTTTAATTTCCGAACGTCAGATATATTCAAGGAAGCGATCAAGAATGAATTGCAGATGTGGGCAAAGCAGATGAGTTGCTGCCAAATGATTGTTAAGTTGCCGGACCGGAGACTCTCCCACCGTATTTGGTCACGAGAAGAAAACAGAACAGTTAAGATCTAGCTTTTAGACGGATGTGATACTTTTGGTTTCATTTCTTTATGTAATGGCATATCAATTTTTAGATTATTTAATGTCAATTATGATGCGCGAATAGCAATGAACGAATTAACAAAATAATCTATAATAAACCTCCAGAATTTTTCTTATCGCTATTCGGGCTATCGCGATGCGCTATTTTCTTTTAAACATCCTGGAATGAAATAGATTTCTCTTATCGAATAAGAAAATGTACTTTACAATTAAGAATGACAGAGCAGCGGTGTCTTCTTCTAAAAACATTAGTATTGATTGATATTAAAGATAAAAGAAATCACATCTTAAAGGATTGAAAAAATGACCTAATACACAAAAATGCAGAGCATATATAACACCATTGCTTACCCTATTAACTCGTGAAAAAAAGCCCCTTAGTTGATTCAGCACCCTTAAATGAAAACGTTGTACTTGCCACGCTCACCAGTGCTAATCAGCCTTGTAGAAGGACAATAACCGTACAATTTAACTCCTAGCTGGTGAAGATAAGGAAATCCATACGTTTTCCGAAGGTACTAGTCTGAAAATGAATAAAATAGCGCTACTGGATTTCGAACTCACTTATTACGATGTCGCAGTTCAATCCGCTAGTCAATATGCCACGTGGACTCTCTTATTGGGATAGGAAACAGATAAAATCCTCGTCTACTGTTCTCATCCCGATTGTGAGAGATGGTTCCCCCAATCTTATCAGGATAAAACAGAAAATAGATTGACATAAATAAAAACGATATTACATGTGTATTTAAACTTGATTTTTCTTTGTTTTTGTGGATCGGTTTGTGGCTTGTATAGTTGCAACCAGATCACAGCGGTCGACATATTTTTTCTTAGTCTTGAACAACGTGGGTTAGTTATCTGGCCTGCGAAACCGTACAAACCAATATGATATTACCAAGTGGGTATTTTTACATATTTTTTAATTCTTTATATGATTTTACCAAGTGTATTTTTTATTTTTTATATGATATTACCAAGTGTATATGTTTTCGAAATCTTGAACAAGAGTCACCTTCCTGAATATATGCAACATTTATTTCATAGCCTAAAATAAGTTTTAGTTATAAAAACCATTATTTTAGTTGTATCTTTTTATTACAAATAAACTGTTTCAGTTTACTGAGTGTAGATATTTTATTTCGGTAGATGTCTCTTTTTTTCGAGGATTTCCACCAAAATCTACAAGCCAAAACTAATAAGATTATTGCTGCATAGACACCGACCCCTGTTGTGTCGGGATGGCAAACCACAGGATTGGGAAAGAGAAACAAAAATACAACTCACGTCAGCTGTTACTTCATTTGTTGCTTTATCCTCTCTATTCAGTTTCTGAGGCCGGGGAAGTACAGAGAAACCGATTACGGACATTATTATTAAAGATTCATTCGCTCTTCGCACATGTAAATGCTTGTCTCCTTGTATCCCAGCCACAAAAATAGCAAGCTAACGAAAAAAAACAAACATAAAATGTTTCATTGATTCTTACAGAATATCCAACACCCTTTTCAATCTTGTGTGAATGGTATCGTCTCGCCAGCCTTTGTCACAACACAACTGATTAACACTGGTGAGCGCGGTAAGTAAAAAGTTTTCAGTTAAGGATGCTGAATCAACTAAGGGGCGTTTTTTTTTTTTTCATCAGTTATTAGTGCAAGCAATGGTGTTATATATGCCCTGTATTTTTGTGTATAAGGTCATTTTTTAATCTTTTAAGATGTGATTTCTTTTATCTTTTATATCAATCAATACCAATGTTTTAAGAAGAAGACACCGCTGCTCTGTCATTCTTAATTGTAAAGTACATTTTCTTATTCGATAAGAGAAATCTATTTCATTCCAGGATGTTTAAAAGAAAATTGCGCATCGCGATAGCCCGAATAGCGATAAGAAAAATTCTGGAGGTTTATTATAGATTATTTTGTTAATTCGTTCATTGTTATTCGCGCATCACAGCCGAACAGCAGAAACTGGCTGTGCTGATAAAAAGAAAGAATTGGATTCGCCTCTCTAGAAAGAAGTCGTTGATAAGCGCCAGGAAAGAATTGATTGTCAGTTGGCATTGAAGAAATGAAATAAGAATTGACTTGTCAAGTCAAAGTCTAAAATGGGATTCGGAAAGCAGAAGAATGAGAAGAGTCAAGATATTTCTCGCTATTTAATGTTCAGACATTTTTTTTAGAAATGTTTAAATGAAGACCCTTACAAAATAACAAGTTTGAGGATAAGAAAATGCGCAGACATTTGACACTGTATCAAATACAATAAAGTACATCTCTCTCTCTCTCTCTCTCTCTCTCTCTCTCTCTCTCTCTCTTTCTCTCTCAATATATATATATATATATATATATATATGTGTGTGTGTGTGTGTGCTCGTAAGGTAATGGTTAACTCCGTTAGAAATAGACACATTAACCAAAGTTCAAATCTTGGACGAAGTTGTTTGCATTTCATGTAATTCTAATACCCTTTGAAAATATACGAATCCAGTTATTTTCCCACTTGCCATGCGTAAATAGACTGTATACTTTAAACTTGGTATATCCACCAATCTAGCAGACTGAAAACTCGGAATTCAAACTCAGATTAAAATATTTATCCGGTGTAGAATCCTGCTCGTGTGGAGGCTTGTTGTTGGTCGGTTGTTTTGTTTTACGGCGTATCAACACTTTTCGGGTCACTTAACGCCGAATTAAGTCATTTGATTAAAGTTTCAAACAATCTACTTTTGTTTTTTAACTTCAGTTTCGTTTACACAGAGTTAAATGTAAAAACAGTTCTATATAAAACAATTCAGTTTAGCTTAGGTACACAGTTCTTCTCTTTACACACAGTCAAAGGGGAAAAAGTTAATTTTAAACAATTCAAGTCTGCATTAGTACAGTTTAGCTCCATAGGAGCTAATCAGGTGCTACAACTGCGGGTCGCAGTGGATCTGGGAGCGATGGCAATGAAAAAGTGTTCCGCATTTCCTAAAGCACCCTGATTTACTGAAGCTTCACCATCAGATTTTTAGTGTCATATCTAGGACACATTGGGGGAGTCTTACCCCTCTACAGAGACGCAGTCAGTGTAATCTACAGCCTCAGCCGACTTGGCAATCATGTGGAGGGATAGGATATATATATATATATATATATATATATATATATATATATATATATATATATATAGACTCATTTTCTTAAAAATTGCAGATACTAAAAGTTTCACGAACCATTAACACCAACAGGATATTAGTAGGCACAAATCCTGGAATTAAAAAGAATGAAAACCGTTTCAAAAGAATCTTCACAATAAAACCCAGAAAAAAAGATTACCCTAACCAATTGGAAGAGTCTGGAAGAATATCCTAAAATAAAAAAATACATGTAGAGATTGATTTTATATAAAAAATAAGTTAAAGTGCAACATTTAAATTCATTTCTGGACCTATCCAATGTAATATATATATATATATATATATATATATATATACAAGAGTCCTTTAAAAGTTATGAACTTAACCTAGATTTTTTGATTTGTCGTACACCTTTGCTGGAGTCTCACATGCACAGAATTAAAGACAGAAATCTGAATTAATTTTTCTAACGACAGTGTACTTTTATTTGAAGTATTTATTACATTCAGTTGAAGTTTCCAGTTTGTGGCAATAAGAATTATTATTTACTTGTTAAAAATTTAAAATCATGTTTTCTTAAAATAATTACAAATATTCTATGTGCCTAAAAGATTTGCGTGTAACCTTTCGTAGTCTTTTCGTTGTCTTCTTGAAAATAGCTGAAGACACCAAGGTAAACGACTGAAATCCGAATCCTTCAAACGAATTTTGTATCGATCCAATTACAGTTATTAATAAAGAGTAAAACGTTGTTTTGATTCACATATTTTTTTCTGTCCTCTTTCACTCACACACACACACACACACACACACACACACACACACACACATATATATATATATATATATATATATATATATATATATATATATATATACAAGCAGTTGTCGTGTCCATACAACTATATCGGTGCACCACATGGACGCTGACTTAGCGTATTGAAAAAAAAAAAGCTTGGGGGCTATAGCACATGAACGCTATGAGCTATATCAAACAACTCTTCGAAACAACATCCCATGAAATAGTTGCGGAATGGCCACCTACCGCCCATCTCAAAAAAACATGAAAATTAGGCGAACCAGATATGCAGGACACTGTTAGAGATGTAAGGACGAACTCATTAGTGACCTTCTCCTATGGACCCCTTCACACGGAAGTGCAAGTGTTGTACAACCAGCAAATACACAACTAGTTAGGGAAATCCCTACTAGTTGCATGACATACTCCATATATATACATACGAATGAGCAGAATACAACACAAAGTCCGTTTTTAAGCGTAGTTTTCTGGCTCTTTGGTCCCTTACCACACAAAAGATATATATATATATATATATATATATATATATATATATATATATATATATATGTGTGTGTGTGTGTGTGTGTGTGTGTGTGTGTGTGTAGTATGTCATGCAACTAGCACATATTTCCCTAACTAGTTGAGTATTTGCTGGTCGTACAACTCTTGCACGTCCGTGAGAAGAGGTCCATATGTTTATATGTATGTATTGGAAAATTGTATATTTCGTTTACTTAGGAATGCCAACGGAAGAATAAGTTCATGCATTGATTATAAAAAGTCCTTTATGATTTTAAACCATGTCAGTCCTATTAAAACATTTCATAACTGAATACATTTACTGCAAAATGCCTAGGATCTCTCACCTAATGAAAATGAAAGAGGGCAAATTTATGCCTAAAAATGGAAGAAAAATCTATAAGTTTCATGGCAAGAGAACTGTCAAGGTTCCGTGTAGTTGTGAGAAATTATATAAATCATATGGCACAAGAAAACGTCCAGGTCGTCCACCTAAAATTACAAATGCAGCTAGATGTTGATTTTTTCAAGAAGCTTCTAAAGGAAGATCAGGCTCAAGAGATGTTCAAAAATCTCAGCGTTTACCTATTTCGCCAAGTTCGTCAACTTCTCCATGAATCACCAAATCTCGTATATCAAAATACAAAGACAGCCTCTGCTTTAACTACAAGTCTCAAGAAGAATCGTGTTGATTAGGTAAAGAAAAAAAAATAACACGGACAAAGGAGAAATAGTTAACCGTGGTGTTTTCTGATGAGAAAAAGTTTAATTCAGATAGGCCCGACGGCTCCCAGTGTTATTGGCATGATTTAAAAACGGAGAAGTAGCTTTTTTCAAAAATACTTTTTGGAGGAGGATCTGTTATGGTTTTGGGGAGCCTTTTCTGCATCTGGAAGGGCTGATTTAGTTGTGATGGAAGGGAAACAAAACTCTACTCGGTGTGTTGGGAAAAGACTTCCCATTTATGAATCATCTAGACATTAATACTACCATTTTCAACAGGACAGCGTAGACATACACACTTCTAAGCTCACGAAAGTCTGGTTTAAGACAAAATTGTTGGAAGTTTTGGACTGGCCCACTAAGTCTCCAGAATTAAGCCCGATAGAAAATTTGAAGACAAGCTTTTCTGTTATTAAATATATAAAAAAATATACATATTTACTTATTATCATCATATAGTGGCCCCATCACAGATATTGAGCACTCTCCAAATTATACCGCATTTGGTCTGCTACAACTCCACAAAGTGTGATAGAGACAACCAATACAGTTATAACATACGTGGTGCATTCAATAGGTTTCCAGACTTTTTTGCACAGGCATTTAAAATTGTCGTAGACTCTTGAAAAGTCAGTATGTTATTGCAATACATATTATGAGATAACGGGCCAATTCTTATGATTTCAGCTTCAAATAAACTGCTACAGCAGGAACTGGAATACACCCTACTAAAGACTGATTTTCACGGCTGATGAATTTCAAAAATGCAATCTGGACGTGAGGACACATTAGAAGAACGATATGCAATAAAATTGTGTTTTAAACTTGGAAAAAATGCCACAGAAACGTATGGAATTCGTCAAACTGATTTTCGACCATCTTGCATGAATCGAGCATCAGTTCTTGAGTGGCATAAGAGATTCAAGGAAGGCAGAGAGTCTGTTAGGGATGATCAGAGGTGTGGGAGGAGAAAGGAAGTCAATACACTAGAGTTGATTGCCCAAAGAGTAAGGGTTAGGGTTACTATGTTGAGGTTTTAAGGGATTTCAGAAAAGATTCAGCTGGAAGAGGCCAGCACTCTTCAAATCAGGTCTGCGGCATCTCCACCAGGACAATGCACCATTCCACAACTCCAACTTTGTCACAAACTATTTGACCAAGATGGGCATCAAGACAGTTTCTCAGCCTCTCTATTGTCCAGACCTTGCTCCCTGTGACTTTTGCTTATTACCTAAGCTCACAGGCTGTCGTCATGAGACAATTGAGGAGATGAAAGAGGCTGTGACGAAGGACATTGACACGCTCACACAAGAGGACTTCCATGGGGCCTTCCAGAAGTTGTTGGAACTGTACAACAAATGTATTGTAGCCGGAGGAGATTACTTCGAAGGGGACTAGAGTTTCATGTGTGTACTATCAATAAAAGTGCCCATACAAAAAAAGTCTGTAAAATTATTTAATGATCCTCGTATATATATATATATATATATATATGTATATATGTGTGTGTGTATATCTGTGTGTTTGTGCGTGTGTGTGGAAGGGCGTGTGTGGCAGTGTGTGTGTGTGATCTGATTTTACACCTTCTCCAGTTGTAAGCTTCCCAGCCTTGGCAAAAGATCGACAACAGAAGTTTGATTTTCAGTGCACTTACGAGAAAAATCTGCCAGGTGAACCAATTTTTTTCTATTTTCTCTCTTTACTCATATGCTGGAATAAACTCCACTATGTACGTATATTCGTATGTATGTATGTACTTTTTGTCGGCTCTCTTTTTTTATTATTCGGTATATTCTCATTATTTCAGACTTGGGACATTACAGTTCTCATCTCTTGGTCTACATTAGTCTATATTACTATATAACTTCTTGGATTTTTATCTATTTATTCTTTTTAAAGATTTTCCTTTACAGAAATGGCTGCCGACGAAATAAACATTGTCACTCTTCCTGGGGTTCCGTTCAAAAAACTCTCACTTTCCTTTCAAAACAGCACTTCATGACTTATTAAAAGAAACATGGCTTCCTGCCATTTCACTCTCTTTTGTAAGAAACCTTTCATCTTCGCTAAATTTTTTCTCCTGATTTTCTCACAAGAACTTACGCTTTTTTTTTAGGTGTTTACCAATATTTGTATGATATTTTACAAGCCTGTACTATTTATTAACGTTTTCTTACATTCAATAATACATTAAATCTGGTTTAATGTTCATATATCTGGAAGATCACCATGAAATTATCAAACAATAATAAATTTAGCGACTATTAGTATTAATACAATGTCCCGATTTTTAACTTAGAGGGCTTTTTCTACTTTAAAGAATTGAAACATAATTGTTAATATCCTAAACTTCGTTCTTTTGGGTTTAGTATTAAAATTTTTCTAGTGGTGAGGTCCCCATTCTGGATCTCTGTGATGTGTAAGGAAGTCACCACTCTATTATTCTTAAACCTAGCCACACTTCATAGATCTATTTAAAAAGTATTAGTTTAATTCAAATTATATAATTGGGTCAAATTTATTATTATTATTTACTCCTTTAGACTTTTTTCACATCAGTGTGAGCTGAGGGTTTTTCACTGGAGTTTGAGTGACAGCAAGTCTCCTCAAGTATCCAGGACTCGTCTCAGGATTCTGGCCGTTCTTAGCAATGCTGTTGTTTGGATAGTCTCTAACCGTCCACCAAATTCCAAGTCCTCCAGGCCTTTTAACAATCGTTTAGTTATTGTGCCTAAAGCACCAATCTCAATGGGCACAATTGTTCAACAGCCTTTTCAGTTCTATAGCAAGAGCGAGGTACGTATCTTCCTTTTCACTTTCCTTCAGATTTATTCTGCGGTCCGCTGGGACAGCAAAGTCGACAATTTTACAAATTCTTTTTTTTTGTTGTTGATTTTATTATTATTCACTCATTAGAGCTTTTCACATCAGCGTTAGCTGATGGTTTTTCACTGGAATCTGAGTGACAGCAAGTCTCCTCAAGTCTCCAGAACTCTTCACAGTATTCTGGCCGTTCTCAAAAATGCTGTCGTTTGAATGATCTCCACCCATCTGCCAAATTTCAAGTCTTTTAGTCCCTTTAGTAATCCTTTAGTTACTGTTCCAAACACACCAATTACAATTGGTATAATTATCACCTGCATGTTCCATAGTTTTTTCAATTCCCTAGCGAGGTTGAGGTACTTATACTTCTTTTCACATTCTTTCTGTTTTATTCTGTGGTCAGCCGGGAGAGTAAATTCGGCTATTTTGCAAGTTCTATTTTTTGTTGTTGTCTAGTCGTCTGGCCGGGATTAGGTGATCCGTTTGTATGTTAAAGTCCCATAGGAGTTTATGCATGGCATTTTCTCGGACAGGTGCTGGGGAGTGCATATACCTCTTGTTAGTATGGTCGAATTTAAATTTCTTACACATTTCCCAGTGAATCACCTTACCGACCAAGTCGTGTCTTGACTTATACTCCCACTGTGCTAATTTGCTGCATTCGCTTATTATATGATTGATGGTTTCATCTCTGTCACCTCATAGCCTGCATTTGCTATTTTATTGAGTCTTATCTATTCTCGCTTTGATATTATTCGTTCTTAGGGCGCTGTCTTTGTGCTGCTATGAGGAGAGATTCTGTTTCTCTCTTAAAGTTTCCTTTTCCAAATTTCCAAATTTTGTCGTATGAGATATTGTTTATTAGTCGTTTAAACCGCCCACAGAGTTATTTTCCTTCCCATTTTTGTTTCCTCGTTATTGTCATTCTGTTCTTCATCGTGTTCTGTTTCGTTTCTAGTGGCTGTAATGAGTCCTTCGTCGTGTTTTTGTATATAGTCTTTGAGTCATTGTATGGATTAGTCAACGCTGTCTTCAATGCTGGCAAGTCCCCTTCCTCCCTATTTTCTTGAAACATATAGTCAGTTAACGTCGTCTCCGGGATGTAATGCCTTATGCATTGTCATTAGTTTTCTTGTTCTTTGGTCCATTTGTTTAAGTTCGTCTCTGGTCCACTTGAAAAAGGGTCTGGAATATCTAATGAGAGGTACAGCCCAGGTATTTATTCCTTTGATAAGATTTCAGCTATTGAGTTTTGTCTCGAGTAGTTTTCTCGTTCTCCTGAGATATTCTTTCTGAATTTTTTCTTTCATTTCCGCTTGTTTGATGGTGTCAGCCTCCAAGATGACCAAGTATTTGTAGGTTTCGTTTTCTGCGAGCGTTTTTATCTTATCCTTGTTTGGTAGTTCCATCCCGTCAGTTAGCTGTCGATTGCCACATTTCATTACAAGTATTGCACACTTTTCTATGCCAAATTCCATTCCTATGTCCCGGCTGTATATTCTAACTTTGTGTATTAGAGTTTCCAGTTCTTTTTCATTTTTTGCAAAACGTTTGATGTCGTCCATGTACATTAAACGATTAACTTTTTCCTATGATCTGCTGAGTTTGTATCCGGCTGTGCATTTTCTGAGTATGTGGTTAAGTGTCATCATGGCAATTATGAATAGTAAGGGTGATAGAGCATCTCCTTGGAAAATCTCTCTTTGGATCTTGCTTCAGCTTATCTTCTTCCTCCTGCTGTCATTTCGACTCTCCAGGTCTTCATAGTCTTGTCGATGAAGTTTATGACTTCGTCTGATATTTTATACATTTTGACACTGTTTATTATCCAGCTATGAGGAACCATATCATATGCCTTCTTGAAGTTATTCAAGGCCATTGCTAGATTTTTCCGTCTGGTTTTGCTCTCATCTAGGATGTGTTGATCTATGTAGTGTAATTCTGCTGTGTCTCTGGATCCTTTGCAGCATCCTTTCTGTTCGTCAGGGAACAATGCGTGGCTTGTTAGAGAGTGGTGAATCTCTTCCCTTATTTGTGCTGTTAATATTTTCAATATTATTGGTAGGCAAGTTATGGGTCTGTAATTGTTTGGGGCGGTTATTTTGTTTGGGTCCTTTTGTATCAACGTTGTCCTTCCTTTAGTCATCCACGCGGGTACGTGTGCTGTTTGTAGGTATTTTTTCATTTCTAATGCTAGTTTATCGTGAATTGAGGTGAACTTTATCATTATTATTATTTCTGTTGAGTTTTTCACATGGGCGTTAGCTGATGGTTTTTCACTGGAGTTTGAGAGCCAGCAAGTCGTCTCAAGTCTCCAGGAATCTTCTCAGTATTCTGGCCGTTTTAAATAAGGCTGTCGTTTGATGGTCCCCACACCTCTGCCAATTTTCAAGTCCTGCAGACCCTTTTATAATCCTTTAGTTACTGTGCCAAAAGATTTTCTCTTTGTGAGTTTTTTACAACGGCGTTAGCTGTTGGTCTTTGTGAAGTTTGAGTGACAGCAAGTCTCCTCAAGTCACCTGGACTCTTCTCAGTGTTCTTTTTGTTCCTAGTATTGTTGTAGATAAGATCTGTCTCCACTCCTCCTCTTTTTTCCAAGTTCTTTAGTCCCTTTATTAATTCTTCGGTGACCGTACCAAAAGCATTGGTAACCGTACCAATCATAATTGGTATCACCTTCACCTTCATGTTCCATAGTTGTTTCAGTCGTTTTTGCAAGGTCAAGGTACTTATCTCTCTTTTCGCTTTCCTTCAGTTTTACTATGTGTTCAACTGGAACGGTTAAGTCCAGTATTCGGCAGGTTCTCTTTTTTTTGTTGACTATCACTCTGTCTGTTTGTTTGGCTTAGATTAGATGATGTGTTTGTATCTCAAAATCCAAAAAGAATTTATTCATCTCATTTTTGGGGGACGGATTCCGGCTTGTGCTTATAACATTTGTTCATATGGACAATTTATTATTATTATTATTATAGCAAGTTTTTCAAAGCAACGTTTACTGGTGGTTTTTCTCTGCAGTTTTAATGACGGACAGTCTCCCCACATCCCTAGGGCTCTTTTCAATATTCTGACCGATCTCAACAATCCTATCGTTGGTATGGTTTCCGTCTCTTTCTCTTATTTCAATTTTTACTAGTTTCCTAGTTAAGTCGTTTAGAACTGTTCCAAGCACACCAACTAAAATTGGCATCATCCACACGTTACGTAGCTTATCCAGCTTATTGGCAAAATCCAGGTATTTCTCTATGTTTGTGCTATCTTTAAAATCCCCTATGTGACCCGATCGAACAACGAAATCTGCTATATGACAAGCTCTTTTTTGTTAATAGTTGACTCTTTGTCTAGTATTCCGGGCGGAATTGTTTGATCAATTTTTATCTCAAATCCTACTGAATGTTACGCGTCTCAAGACGGATTTTGATTCGTGCAAATAACATTTTATTTCATGGCAAAATATTAATCCCTTGCACAATTTCAAGCAGATCACCTTTCCCATCGACTCATGTCTAGTCATGTATTCTTTTTGCACCATATTGCTGCATTTGCTTATAATGTGATAAATCGTTTTATTTCTCTGTTCACGCAATCCGCACTTGGTATTCTGTTGCGTATTATCAATTTTCACCTTCATATAATTTCTCATTAAAGCGTTATTTTAAGCACCAATTACGAGATTCACTTTCTCTCTTGAGGTTTTCTTTCGCACCCATTTCTAGGTCTTTTCGTGTGCAATCTCCTCAGTTTATCACTTAAACTATTCCTACAGTTGTTTTCTTCACGTTCCAATTTTCTTGATTTTGTTATTTTACAGAGTGTTTTTAAGTTGACATTGCTATTACTGGCAACCGTATTTAGTGTTTCTTTATGAATTCATGGACTTGTCAAATTGTTGCATTTACGCTATCCTCATTGTTGGTGTGTCCTTTTACTCCTTCTTTTATTGAATCATTGAATTGAGTAAGTTCTCGTGCATCGATATCAATTTCTTTGTCATTTGATCCATAAATCTGTGTTCCTCCCTTAGCAATTTTAATAATAATCTAAAATATCTTACAAGAAGTCAGCTACGGTATTTATTCTTTTCTTCTGTAAATTTTGACATTGCGAAGTTTTCTTGTCATTCTGGGCGATTCCTTCCTTATTTTTCTTTCGTTTATTTGATGGTCTCTGCATCCCATATTTCAAAGTAATTGTGTTTTTTCTCTTAGGGTTATGATCTTTTCCCAATTTGGTTTTTCTCTTCCTTTAATTCTTTCTATTTTCCCTATTTGTAACGTGATATTTTTTGGTCCAAGTCATAAAGAGAGGCTAACGTCTGGGGAAGGAGAGACAGAAGAAAAAAAAGAAGAAAAAGAGCAGACATAGAGTCTACAGGAGCATGTTGCTGACGTATGTGTGACTTACGCTATGGCACTTATGGGTCATCCAAGCTCGGGTGAGTGACTACATTAATTAAAAAGGACTAGAAAAAAAAAACGGATGTCCCAAATCTTCTACACAGGAGTGGAACCATTGGAAACAGATTTGGTCTTCTGTCCAAAACCAGGTCGCAGTACGGGGACGACTCTGTTTGGAATGTTTGGCAAGAAAATTGATGTGGTTAAAGATAGTGAGTTGACCACCAGCCAGGAAAATGTAAAGACAGATAAAAAATGACGGGCCCCCATTTTGAGGTGAGATCTGAAAAGGGGACACACACTGTATGCGAACCTGTGAACACAAAACCAGCGAACAAACTTGTTAATTAAAAATAAAAAATAGGAAGAATATTCAAGGTATGTGTCTCCTCTTTCTCCTCTTCACATGTTTCTCTTTGGCCAGTTCACGTGGTCGACTCAACTTTCATTCTCACTTTCTCCCGGCGTAGAGGTATAACTGTAGGTTTGGTGTATGAAGCGACACATTTTCGCATGAAAATCACATATTCTTCCATACCAAATCCCATTCCTATATCCTGTCTGTATATTTTTGTTATTAGTATTAGTGTTTCTAGTTCTTTCCCATTTTGGCAAATATTTATGTAATCCATGTATATAAATTAATATTTTTTACCCGTGTCTTTGTAAATTTGTTGCCTACTTTCCTATAACACTCAGCATATAATAGATGGAATCATTGCTTTAACAAAAAAAAGTGGCTACAATTAGTTTCCTTAGAAGATGTCTCTTTTGATTTTAAACTCTTTTAATAGTTGTTCTACTTTTAAGTTTATACTTTCAATAGCTTTCTTGATGAAATTTATAACTTTGTCGTATATTCAAAATATTTTCAGAAATGTTATCTTCCAAGTTTGCCAGACCATATTGTAAGCAATTCTATTGCCAATCCATGCCATGGCTATACTTTTGACCTAGTTTTTACATCCTTAAAGATGTGTTAATCAATATATAATAAGTCATCTGTTCACCCCTTTCACTTGCAGCATCCTCCCCGTTCTTTCAGAAATAGTCTCTGACATTTAAGCAAGCAAACATTTCTTCTCATATCTGTGTGATAAGTATTTTCTACATCATAGACATATAAATCACCAGTCTGTAGTTGCAGGGGATGGTTTCATTTTAGAGGTCTTTCTTGATTTAGTTTTTCGTCGTCACCCATTCGGTATGCTTTCTTCTTCTGGGCATTTGCTTAGTTGCTGGGATAAGCTATCATGGATGAGCACGAATCTATGTATGCTTTCATTACCTGATATTTTCAAATTTGGTTCTCTCGAATGTTTGTCTAAGTTTCTCCAGCTGTACGTTTACCTTGGGACCTTCTTCAAGTTCTTGCAATTCTGTTTTCATGTAATCTATCCAGTTGTCCTCAATGTACGTTTTTGTATTTCCATATTTTGCTCCATTGCTCTCTTATTTCCATCCAGTTGTTAATTTTTTTTTTCATGCTTTCTAAATGACTTGTTAGTAAGATGTTCTTTCGTTATTTTGGAAGGTCACGTCCTGCTTATTTTGCTTGATTCTGCCTTGTTAGTCTTATTAGTCTTCTCTGCTGCTACCTTTATCAGTCTTTTCATTCCATCCTACCTTTGTTTAATCTTACTTCTTTGGGTCTTTCGCTTGTTCTTACAATTCTTTTATTAATTCTTCTAGATTCATTTTCCATCCAGTTTTTGTATTTCTATTTGGATTCCTTAAGGGCTTAGCAATTTGCTCACTAACTAGCGTTGACTCAGTATGAATTAGATAATTTAGCTCAGTAATTTTGTTTGTTGGTATACTTTTAATTGATTTTTATCCTACTTTGAAAGTTGCTCACACTAGCGTAAGGCGTTGGGTTCTTACTGGCATTTAAGTTACAGGAAGTCTTCTCAAGACTTGCTGTAACTTAAAGGACCAGTCTCTAAAGGCTTGCAAAGAGAGCTGGAAGGGTTGGAAATCACTTGTAACAATCCTTTGTGCCAATTACAAACGGTAACACCATTACCTTCAGGTTTCATAGTTCTTTTTTATTTTCTCTTGCAAAGTCTAGATATTTATCTCTCTTTTCGCTTTCTTTAAATTTTACCGTGTGGTCTGCCTGATCGGCAAAGTCAACAATTCAGGAGTTTCTGTAGGTGTGGTCGTCTGGCCGAGAGTAGGTGATCTGTTTGTATCTCAAAATAACTAAGAATCTTGAGCATGTTATTCTCCAAGACGGATACTGCTTTGTGCATTTATCATTTGATAGTATGGTCAAACTTAGATTTCTTGCAAAATTCCCAGTGTATCATCTTCTCTACCTATTCATAGTGTCTTTGCGCTAGTTTGTTGCATTAGCTTATCATATGATTATTTTTTTGTCTCTATCACTACATAATCAGCACGTGCTATTCTGTTGTGTCTAGCCTATTTTTTATTAATATACTTAGTCCCTATGGCACTTGCTTTGTACTGCCATCGGTTGAGATTCAGTTTCTCTCTTAAAATTTATATGTGCTTTAATCAAGCAGGCGACATTTCCACACTAGAGGAAACCTCTCTGAAACTGGCAGACAAATTCCCCTACCTTGGAAGCAGTGTCTCATCAACTGAAAAAGACATCGACACGTGGCTAACAAAGGCATGGACAGCTATCGATAGACTTTCGATCATATGGAAATCAGACCTGACCGATAAAATGAAACGATGTTTCTTCCAAGCAGCGGTCGTGTCGATACTGCTGTATGGATGCACCACTTGGACGCTAACCAAAGGGCTGGAGAAGAAGCTAGACGACAATTACACAAGAATGCTGCGAGCAATATTGAACATGTCCTGGAGGCAACACCCCACAAAGCACTAACTATACGGCCACCTGCCTCCCATCACGAAAACTATCCAAGTTAGACGAACCATACATGCAGGACACTGCTCGAGACCCAGGGACGAGCTCATAAGTGATGTACTCCTATGGACCCCAACATATGGCCGAGAAAAAGCAGGACGACTAGCTCAAACATACATACAGCAACTATGTGAGGATACGGGATGTAGCCCTAAAGACCTGCCAGAGGCAATTAACGATAGGGAAAAGGGGCGAGAGAGTGTCAGGGATATTTGTGCTAGCGGCACGACATGATAATAATGATGATGAGGATTACTATACTCCTTGTGAGTTTTACCCCCCTGCGTTAGCTTATTGTCTTTCACTGACGTCTGAGTGACAGCAAGTCTCCTTATGTCTCCAGAATTTTTTTCAGAATTCTGACTGATCTTAACAATGTTGTGGTTTGTAGTTCCATAACTTTTTTCTCTGATAAAGACAAGGTATCAGTCTTCATTTTCGTTTTCTTTGATTTTTCCACTGTGGTCCTCCGAGACGGTAAAGTCCCTTATACAGAAGGCTTTATTTTTTCTTCTTTCTTTTATTAATCATCGTAGGACGGATCTTCTGGTTGGGATTTGGTGATATATTTATATCTCAAAAACCCCCAGAGAATTTTTTCTGTCTCATTCTCCCGGACAAATTCTTGTTGGTGCATATGTAACTTGACAGTATGCACAAAATTAATTTCCTTGCACAATTCCCTTTGGGTCACCTTTTTTTCAACAAGTTGTGCCTACTCTTATTCATTGCACTAACGTACTGCCTTCGTTGTTACTTGACTGATTATGTGTTTTTCACGCTAACTTTAGATGATTGCATTTCACTGTAGTCTGAGTAACAGCAGATCTCCTGAGGTTTCTAGGACTCTTTTCAGTATTCTGACAGATCTTAACAATGTTGTAATCTGAATGTTCACTGATCGTCCTCCGATTTCCAACTCTTCCAGCTCTCTTTCCAAACCATTGGAGACTGGTCAAAGTGCGCCTATTATTCATTATTCTGGCAGATCTAAAAGCAAAGTAAGTTGTCGACCTTAGTTGAGGGTGACCTGAAGGCTTCCTTTTCAATAGCTACTACACCGAAGCTTAGGGGAAAGTGCTACTCATTTCCCTGGATTGTTCCACTTTGTCCTTGATACGTACCTTATATTGCTGAATGTTAAGCAAGGAGCATTAAGTACCATTTTTAAAGTCTTTGGTATGATGCGACCTGGGATTGAACTCAGGTCTCCCGGACCACTGGCCAACACTCTACCCACAAGGCTAACGAGTGAAACCATATAATTGCCGGAAATGATCTGATTTCGGCTTTAAATAAATCAACCAAGTTTGATATACCACAGAACCAACCAACCAACCAACCAACTTAAATCCCACTGCACTGTCCCATTATTTTCGCTGGTTTCCAGTGAAAAAAATGACCATTACTGTGTTATCAGTAGTTGCTATAATAAATATTATTGAGACTATTCAATAATTCGATAAAGACGATGGGGAATATAAACAAGCAGGAAGAAATGTTTGGTGATGATAGTAATTGCAAAACGGAAGGTCTGTCCCGTAAAAACTGAATGCAATAAAACTACATCCAAAAGACGTATATAGTCTAGATTTCATGAATATAAACCCCAAACTATGATTAACTTTTCTGGCCGTATAATATTTGATATCCCGTGTATGCTGTACAAAAGAAATAAGAGAAAATGTTCCTATATAAGTGTATAATTATGTATATGCATGTACTGAAAGAGAGAGAGAGAGAGAGAGAGAGAGAGAGAGAGAGAGAGAGAGAGACTCTGTAAAATGTAGTAGAAGCGGGGAAAGGCAAACAATAATACGAGTCGTATTTTACTGGTATCTTCTTATGGATTCAGTAAACAAGATCACTTTAGGAAGAAATGAAATTCATGATTTTATTTTTAGGACGGAAACTGAGTAAAATATAGCAGATCAAGATTGACTTTAAACACAGTTCAAAAGATTTAGGTTTTCCTGTCAAAATTAGTTAGTATCATTGGATATACTGAAAGAAAATAGCTTCATACAGAAGAAGACGATATTCTGCAGAAATCATCACGAATGCAAACGATGTAGATGATCTTGCACCTCAAGCAAATACACCTGTGTAAGCCAAATATATCTTGTATAGCCCGGAACAGACAGCAAGAAGAATTGGCCACTACGTGACCTCAGATATATATCTTAAACTCGATGGTTCTATGACAAGCTGCCGAAATTACTATAGCAACACCACATCAACTTAAATTGATTTCAACGTACCAATAGGAACGTTATGGGACGAAATAGAAGTGTGTAAAGCCACGTGACCAGACGGAAAGCGTGTAACACAAGAGGGACCAGATTGACATGTATAGCATTGCCTTACCGACCAAGTACCATTTCGAATAATTAATAGGCATCATATTTCTCAAATACAAGTCAGACTGGCTGCTTCAAAATACGAATGACTTGATTATTGGCCCATCGAAACACGACTGGTGTCAGGGTCTCGAGCGTCCGAGACGGACGAGCAAAAAAACTGGTTCCAATCTCCTCGCTCTTTTTCTCTTCAGAGGGCTATCGCAGCTTCAACCCTCCGCCTCTGAGTTCTGAACTGACTAAACTGCCGAACTGCCGAGTACAGACTGACTTAAAAAGATATCTTTTATATAACATATCTTAATTATTTCATCAGCAAATCATGATAATAACAGGTATCATTAAAAAAAATTTATAAGCCTGCAATTTAAATCAGCTGTCATCGAACTCAAAATGCGCCTACTTTAAACATCCTGTCTGCAACCCCGAGCCCAAACAAATCCCCATAATGAGCTGACGCGTGTATGACATGTTCCCGTACGTATGTCCTGATTTTTAAAAATGGCATCCAGCATCCAACCTCTTAATGCATCTTCATTTCAACGCAAAGTATTCCAGCCAACCGACAAGCTTACGAATACAAACAAAATAACCACTAATATTATTATCATTATTAAGCATACTCTGATGAAACGTATCGTCTAGCATCGATAGGGCCTCGGCTATATTGAAACGTTCCAAGCTTTAGCTGTGTCAGTAATACTGGATTGCGGCAACGCGCCGGCTGAAAATCTGGATGGGAAGAACACAAGGATACTGCATGCTGTTTTAATCAAATCCTGGAAGCAGTACCCCATAAAAACTGCTGTACGGTAAGTTGCCTTCCATCTTCCAAACGATCCAAGTAAGTCGAACAAAAAACGTTGGGTACTGCCGGAGAATCAGGGACGAATTGATAAGCGAAGTTCTTTTTTTGGACCTCACTCATTGACACACCAGTGTAGGCTGACCAGCAAAGCCTTATATTCATCTGCTCTGTGAGGACATTGAATACAGGACGGAACACCTGTCAAGAGCTCTAGACGATAGGGCCGAATGTGAGAGAGATAGAGAGTCAAGTGAATCTGCGCTATCAGTATGAATTCATTATGATCCAAGTGATTACTCTAGCGTTTGACGAAAATAGACCAGAATATCAACAAAAACAAGTAATACCCAAACACAATATTATGAAGTTCACGATTGGTTTTGATAATGATTGATTGATTTTACAAGTATATAAGTCATATTAGGTTAATTTTATGACTTGATGTTTGAAAATCGTGTTAAATGTACAATATGCAATTTTGTGTTGTTTTTAAGTTTTTTTTCTGCCCTCATCCCAATTGAATACGAATATTTTATAAACATATCTATTTGTTCCTTAAATGAGACCCTTAAAGCTAAAACCACTACGGGTCAAAGTGGACTAGGGTTTCTTGACAATGAACAATTCGTCATACTTCTTTGATTTCCAGTACTTGATCCTCAATATCAGATTGAGTTTAGTGATATATACAAGTATCCTCATCCTTGGGAGGGGTGTCGTACTCTTCTTCATGGGATACATTTAGCGTATTCCGAGCCCAACCAACTGGGTAGGCCACACTCGAGTACATCAGCTAGTGTGTTATTTCTTTGCTCAACACCAAGTTTGAACTTTCGAGCAGATCGAACAGCATTTTAGGAATTTAAGGTTTCACCTTACTCAATGAGATCGAGGACAGATTCATACACATTCAGTAGATTTTCCTCATGTTCATACTAATTTTCTTGGATCTGGTTGAATAAATGTAGTTTAACAATGTTCTGACTTTAGGGGAGTGAAAGAAGGCTGCTTTTAGCCATTTATCTAATTTTCTTTGGTGAAAGTGTTCTTCCTATTATGTTCTGATTCCCACACTTGCATACATTGCTGCAGCCATCTGTTGCAACAAGATACTAAATATTATTGCCAACAGCAAAACTGTCTAGATAAATTTTAATGTAGGTCCTCAAAACAAAGCTGTCTTTCTTAAATGAAAGTCTTGAAAAGGTGTCGTCTCGAAAATTTTAATGTAGGTCCTCGAAAAAAGCTATCTTTCCTAAATGAACGTCTTGAAAAGGCGTCGTCTCGAAAAGTTTAAAGTGAGGACTCGAAACAAAGCTGTCTTTCCTAAATGAACGTTTTGAAAAGGTGTCGTCTCGAAAAATTTAAAGAGAGGACTCGAAACAAAGCTGTCTTTCCTAAATAAACGTCTTGAAAAGGTGTCGTCTCGAAAGATTTAATGTGGGTCCTTGAAACAAAGCTATCTTTCCTAAATGAACGTCCTGAAAAGGCGTCGTCTCGAAAAGTTTAATGTGTGTACTCGAAACAAAGCTGTCTTTCCTAAATGAACGTCTTGAAAAGGTGTCGTCTCGAAAAGTTTAAATTGAGGACTCGAAACAACGCTGTCTTTCCTAAATGAACGTATTGAAAAGGTGTCTTCTCGAAAAGCTTGATCCCAGTCATGAATGAAATGGACGAATCTACATCTACAATTTTGTTCTCGCGTTTATTAATATTGGAATAATTCAGACGAGACATATCCATGAGTTTCCAAACCGTCCTTCCTAGGGAAGAGACCTACCTGCATACTCTGAAGTTTATATCCAAGTCAGTTAAAGGGTATTTCTAAGACGTTCAAGCGCCAGACCAGACGTCTACTCTGCAGTACTGTAGAAATATAACAGGTAAAACTCAAAGCGCAAATATTCTCATTGTTTCAGTCAAAGTCACCTATAACGTCTGCCTGTCTGTAAAACTTTAAGGCATCCCGCAGGTTGTACAGCGATGACATTACATAACAAAATACTGTTCTCTCCAAGTTTAGAAAAATATTGGAAATATCTATCAATTTTTAGGGGTCGTCGAGAATGCCTGAGATCTTTGAACTAACCTGAAGCTTTCCTCCATACTTCACCCTCGGTGCAGGCAACCTCCATTAGATAGGCATTTCAAACAAATAAACATTCTTTAAGAACTTATGTTTACATTAAACTATAGTAAAATCTATTCTACATAATTTATTTTTTTGTATTTTCTATGATGAAAACCCTATGTAATCGAAGTGAATAAAGCTTATGAATAATTATCATATACTTTAACAAAAGTGACACTACGTATTTTATTTTTGAAATTACCATCGTACAAACCATGTGTAATTTAGTTTTTGGCTTTCGTTTGGTTTGCATTTATGGCACATCAACCATTGCAGGTTATTAATGCCAAATCCATTTTTATACATATAAACAGTTCTAAGAATAGTTTTTTGTTTAAACATAGTTAAATGTCAAAAGGGTTTTATTTCAAATAATTAGGTTTAGCAAAAGTACACAGGTTCAATGTGAAAAAAAAAGATTTCAATCAATTCAGTTTAACACACAAAAACTGTTCTATTTCAAACAATTAATTTTACATAAGTACACCGTTACAATGTCAAAAACAGTTCTACTTCAAACAATTAAGTTTAGCATAAGTGCACAGTTTCAATGTCGCAACAATTCTATTTCAAACAATTCACTTTAGAATAAATACACCGTTTACTTCTATTTTACCCTTAGAAAGAACCAAATCAGATGTTATCACTCCGGGCCAGAGGGGACCTGGGAGCGATGGCAATGAAGGGGTACTCTACATTCCCCAAAGCAGGACGTTACTGGAACCTCACTATCAGATTGTCTAGTGTCATATCAGGACACTCGTTAGGGTATCTTACCCCATTTGCAGAGAAGCAGTCTGTACTTTCTATAGCCCCGGCCGACTCGGTTAGGTGATTTAGTTGATAAGTGCTTAACGCCGTAACAATTATCCTAAATTTTGATAAAACTTACTGTGTGCCCTTTAACTTTAATAATGAGCATATTTGAATCTGGATATATAGGTAATTAACAATAAATTTAAACAGATTTGCAGCTAGATTGTACTTATATAATATCAAACTCTTTATATTACACGCTGTTTTATTGTTTATTGTCAATAATGTCTAAGTACGAGGGGAAAGGCAAAAGGAAATATCAATAACAAATCATTTGGAATTTTCTCCCTTTCTCAATGGAAGCGATTTTGATAAATAAAACTAAAACAGAAATTAACATTTTTTTAGCATAATATTTCACACACACATGTTATCTAGTCATATGCAGATTCATGCAGAATGGATCACAACGACACAATGCTAAAGAACGAGCGAAGACTTCTTTAGAAAAATATGTACCTCTCACTTTATTGTAAGGGTTCGAAAAGGGTTACTCAAGGTTTGCGTGTGAGAGTGAGTTGGAGACCGAACAAAGACTGCAATATATTGACCCCCCACTCTTTTGGCCGTCAGCGTTGTGTCTTTCTCGTTCTCCAGGGCAGCTCATCCGGAGGCCCAGGGGCCCAGCTCTCTGCTGGATGATGGCTTTCTTTACATCATCTTGTCACCAACGGGTCTCCGAAACTACTGGGGGCCCCGAGGGCCCTTTCGGCCGGGTGTGGCTTTCCCTACCACATCTTATCAGCAACTTCTCTGGTCTCCAACTCACTGACTTCCTGTCTTCACAGAGTAATATAATAGTTCAACGCCCACTCAATCCTTGGAATGGCATGTTTGATCGTCATCAAGCAAAAATAACTGTCATGCAGTTCAGAGGTCACACTCTTCCGGTGCATCAGTCTATGAGTGTATCATGGGAGTTTTACCTCGTCCTATTTCATCAGCCAAATCCGCCCACGCGATCTCTTTCGATTACTGGCCATTGGGATGTGTCACTTCCTTCCGGCGCATCACTTTGGAGGGTCAAAGGTCAAAATACAACACACACACACACACACACACACACACACACACACACACACACACACACACACACACACACACATATATATATATATATATATATAGAGAGAGAGAGAGACTTCCCAATTAACTGATTTTCGGCTCTCCAAAATCCATGAATAACGTTCTATTGCACTATTCAAGAGGAAAGTGATTTTATTCATTAAATTTAACATAGCACAAATTCTATTTCTATCGTAACAGAAAAATATACCAAATAGCACTCTGTGCTATCATAATAACTGACTTTTTTATTACTCTTTTGTAAGATAGAATTTCCTGAGATATTTATCTATAGATCTATCTTTAGTCATTCACATCAATTTACACTCCATTCCATCATTTCACTTGACAGTTTTTTTGTCGGTTCTATGCTTCCTTTCATTTAGATGTGCCCAACTACTTTTTATGTCTTGCAAGATTTGTCTTTTAACTGTGCACTGATTTGCAATCGTGGCTTCTTTTTAGGAGTGCAAAGTTCAAGATAATTCTAACTTTTCTCAATATTATGTTATTTCATTGTATTTTTTTCTGCGTGGATTTGAAAAATATTTCGCCATTAAATTAAATAATTAAGTATTATTTATTGAACGGGTATTTTATGAACGCAAAATGTTCAGCAATTAAAGATAAATGTTTTTTGTCGTATATATCATTAATTTATTTGCTGCTAGATAAAAATAATCTTCGTATAATGTTTCAAAAATTTTTACTGGCAGTTTCATATTCTTTTCTTCTTATGCCTTTTGCTATTGTTCACAAGATAATCAACATCAGTAATATAACAATCAAGCTGAAAAATATTTTGAACTGATGTTTAAGGTTTTGGCGTTCTCATTTTTCTTTCTAATTGAAACCTACACATATTTAGAAGAAACACTTGTTAAAATAGAAAGTATTTTTGTCCTCATTTTGCTATTTTTCCTTGTGTTTTTTATTTTATTTTTTACCGTTTCTATTTTAAACAAGTGTTTCATTAGCTGTATTTGCTGGTAGATGAGACGATTGTATAATTTCGGCTAAGAAGCCATTATTTAAACCATACCTCATTTATAGTTCGACTCAAGTTGTCAAGGTCAGTAAAGCAACATATATTTGGCTACTTTAAGTCTATTATGACAAAGGATGAGATTTCCTCTTGCAACACTGCCAAAACCCAACCGATGATAGTTCATTGTTTATTGGTGCAAACAAGTTTGACGTAGATCGTATTGATTGGGGAAATATCCAATCGGCTTGAATCATTTTTTGTATAGTTCTGGGAAGTCTGGTAGCATATAATGTAAGTTAGGTCAGATCCTTCTGTAGAAGGCGTTTTCCTACTTTTCTTAATTAATTGGTATGTGGAGATGGTTGCTTTTCTGACATCACAAACCATGTGGAGTTATTAAATGCCAAAGACAAACGTTTTTGCTAGCAATTAGGAGGTTTCAAGAAATTATTCCAACATAATAATAATAATAATAATAATAATAACAACAACAACAACAACGCAGAAAGAGTATAAGAATAGACACGACAGTATGGATAAAGTGACCCACTGAGAATTGTGCAAGAAATTTCAATTCGGTCATACGAACAAATAGTATATGCACAACCCAACATCAGTCCTGTAGAATGACACACACACAGTTCTTAGGGGTTTTGACATACAAACAGATCTCTTAATATTGGCCAGACGGCCAGATATAATAATCAACAAAAAAAAATACAACAGCAAAAAAAAACTTAAGGATTAATTAAGGGACTGGTAGACTTGGAAATAAAAGGACGAGTGGAGACCATCCATTAATGAGATTGGCCGGAATAAGGAGAAGAGTCCTGGTGACTTGAGGAGACTTGCTGTCCCTCAGACTCTAGTGAAAGACCATCTACTAACACTGGTGTGTAAGAATCTCAAATAATAATAATAATAATAATAATAATAATAATAATAATAATAATAATAATCTCGGCCAGAAGACCTTATAATAATCAACAAAAAAAGAGAATTTGCAAAAATATCGACTTTGCTGTCTCGGCTAACCACAGAATAAAACTGAAAGAACATGAAAAGAAGGATAAGTACTTGTCATAGAATTGAAAAATTATGAAACTTGAAGGTAACAATGACACCAATCGTGATTGGTGCTTTTTGGTACAGTAATTAAATAATTATTGAAGGGACTGAAGGACTTGGAAGTTGGCAGTCGAGTTGAGTCCATGCAAAGTACAGTATTATTGAGAACGACCAGAATACTGAGAAGATTCCTGGAGACATGAGGAGACTTGGTGTCACTCAAACTCCAGTGAAAGACCATCGGATAACGCTGATGTGAAAAACCTAATGGGTAAATAATAATAATAATAATAATAATAATAATAATAATAATAATAATAATAAAAATAATAATAATAATCAATTATGTTAAAGTGAAAATACATAATACGATTGAGAATAGCAACTGTAGGTTTTGTGGAGAAAGATATGAAACAGATAATCGTATTGTAAGCAAATACAGAAAACTTGTCCAGATTGTTTACAAGACGAAAGCCGACTGAGTGGGAGGGTAATCCATGGATAAATGTACGAGAAATTGAAATTTGAACCAATTACCCAATGGTAAATGGACAAATATTAAACAATTCCTGGCGATAACACCCCACAAGACACCAACTATACGGCCTTATGCCTCCCATCACGAAAACTATACGAGTTAGACGAACCAGACACGCAGGACACTGCTGGAGAAGCAAGGACGAACTCATCAGTGATGTACTCCTATGGACCCCCGCATATGGCCAAGAAAAAGCAGGAGGACCAGCTTGAACATACATACAGCAGCTATGTGAGGATACAGGATGTAGCTCTGAAGACCTGCAGAGAGCGATGAATGATAGGGGGGGGTGAAGAGAAAGGGTCAGCGATGTCCGTGATGGCGGCACGACATGATGGTGATAAAATGGACAAAGCTTTATCCATCCGAGAAAATGCGAAAGAATCTCTGGGACTTTGTGATACAAACAGATCATCTAATCCCGGCCAGAAAACCAGACCTTGTGCTAATTAACACAAAAAATAAAAAAAGATAACTTTTCATGTAGATTTTGCCGTTTCAGCTGACCACTGAGTGAAAATAAAAGAAACCGGAAAAATTGACAAATACAGGAACTTGCAAGATAACTAAAAAACAATGGGTTACATGCATGGGGGATGATGCCAATTGTAGTCGGTGTGATTAGAATGCCGCTCATCAAAGTTTAAAATGGAGATAGGAGCATTTGGAAATCAATAGAAGATTCGAAACTATTTTGTCGATAGGATTACTGAGGTTGACCAATACTGAGAACAATAGTGGAGACCAGAGTAGACTTGGTATAACTCAAACTCCAGTAAAAGCCAGTTAGTTAATCATGGTGTGAAAATATTGCTAAGAGTAAAAGCAGAAAAAGAGTATAAAAATAGACATGACCGGGTGGGGAGGATGATCCACTGGGAATCGTGCAAGAATATAAAATTTGACCATACGAACAAATGGTATATGTACAACCCTTAAAGAGACGCACAAGATTCTTTGGAATTTTGAGATACAAACGGATCATCACATCTCAGCCAGACGACCAGACATAGTGATAGTCAAAAAAAAAGAAAAAAAAAAAGAAAATGATGACCTCCTCAAGAGTGGATTTTGCTGTTCTACCTTACCATAGGGTAAAACTGAAGGAAAGTAAAAAGAGGGATAAGTACTTCGATCTTGCAAGAGAACTGAAAAAAAACTATGGACTATGAAACTGACTGTGATACTAATTGTAAATAGGTTCCACGGTACAGTCACCAAAGGATTGGTACAGGGACTGAAGGACTCGGAAATAAGAGGAAGAATGGCGACCATCGAAACTACAGCATTGTTGTGATCAGCTATAATACCTTCTTAGTATTCTGGCCGAACTCAACAATGTCCTGGAGATTTGAGGAAATTTGCTGTCGCTCAGAATCCAATGCAAAGCCATCAGCTAACACTGGTATGAAAAACTATCAGAAGAGTAAAATAATAATCTCAAAGTTTTAATAACTATTCCTTAACACAACTCAGTCTTATGTTGATTTTCTCTTTCTATCATTACTTTTCTTGCTATGATTCCCAGCTCCACGCTGACCAGAGTCGTTGCACCTACCAGAGTCTCATCTACACGTCAAGTAGATCAGTTCAAATATTATTCACATTCGATTTGGTTCGTGGGTACAAAATCATACTTACTCACATACTCATATATACACAAAACACATAAGAAACAACTACACCAACGAATAAATACAAACGACCCTAGAGAATCAATCCTGCCCTGTAATATACCCTTAATTGAGAAGAAAGCAAATGCCTTTATCAATGGTATGAATGGTTGGGAAAAGTAACTAACCGTATCCACGCTTAGAACTTGGGTCCCGAATTTTATTTCCTACGATGACCACAGATATGCAAAACCCCCGCCCGCCTTTCTTTAGAAACTTTATATGTTAAACCAAGGGAATTAAGTAAATCAAAGAAATTAAGTAAATCATGAAAAATTAAATATAACGTTTGAAAACAGCTATTTTAAAAAAATGTCTAAGTTTTATGACATATCAACTACTTTTTGTATTATTTGATGCCAAATCATATATAGTCATCCACAGACAGATCTGTTTTGTTCTATCAGAACTGATCAGTGTGGCTAGACAGTATCTTCCCGTAGCTGGGATGGAAACACGATTGACTCAAACGTCAACCCAAGCTTCTAACCATTCAGCCACGAGGAGATATTAGCTGCGAAGCAAATTTTAAACGGTTATGAATCACAACTACTATTGTTTACATACATGCGTTCAACGGTGGTTGAGTTGGGTTTTACAGGATATCAACTATTGTAGGCTATTTAATGTCAAATACTGTTTATGTATATGTATTAAATATATATGATTTGGTTTAGTTGTATATGATTTGGTTTGTGGCATATCAACTATTGTAGGCTATTTAATGTCAAATCATATTTATGCATATTTAATTAACATATAGGATTTAGTTTGTTTGTGGTTTAAAACATATCAACCAATGTCGGTTGTTTCATGCAAAATACTATTTATGCATATTAAATAAGTATATATGATTTGGTTTGGTTGGATTTTATGGCAAAACAAATACTATAGGTTATTTAATGCCAAATCCTGTTTATTCATTTACATTAGATATATATATTATTTGTAAACGCATTTTGTTCATAACATTTTCAAAGAAGCCTGAGTTCATTTTTAAGCATAGATGAATGGTTAAGTATTCTATCTAACGAGTATAATTATATTTACCATTCATCATTTCTTTTCACACAGTTAAATGTCTTAATCTATGGCTTTTATATTTACAATGTAGCATTAGTCATTTATGCGCACACATTTAAATGGATATGCGCACATATTTTGTTAAGGAATAATGTGTTGGTGATTTTATTTTTAAATGAGTTAGAACTCCTTTGTTGGCACCCTAATATTGCTATTGTTTCTACACAGTTAAATGATTTCAATTATTTAAATCTAAAACTAATTTTATTTAATATCAATTATTTGTTTGCAGACAGTGAACTGGTCATTATTTAATAGTAATTATTCTAGACAACATATTTCATTCATTTGCAAACAGTCATATGGTTCCAAGTATTGCTATATGTCTCTACCAGTTGTATTAAGCATTCTTCAGGTTTTTTTTTTTACATACAGTTAAATAAGCAAACGGTTTTATTTCAAACAATTCAATTTAGTATAAATCATTTGTTTGTATAGAGTTTAAATGACAAGCAGTTCTATCTGACCGATAGATAGGACCCTTCCTATGGGTATTCCGCATTTCTCAAAGCTCCATTAGATTGTTTAGTGTCATATTTAGGGATGCAATCGGTGTATTCTACAGCCTTGACGGAATGGGCTTGAATGTCTCACTATTACAGTCAACTTTATTTTCATTACTTTTCTATTTTAAAAACTCTCTTGACGTTTTAATTCTTGTAATTTTCATCCCCACTTTAAAACACAAGTTTCTTTTTCGATTTAATTTTATGTTTTGTCTTTTTAAAAATAAATCCTGCCTCTTGATTAAAAAAAAAGATCTCTATTTTCTTTTATCCTGTCACCGTTTGTTTACGATGTAACCCTGAATGCCAATTACTTAAATGTAACTCACGCTGTCTTTTCATCTTTAAATATGTCTCGTGTACTCCCTGACATCTACTCTAGGATTAGATTCTGTGTCTCTGGCATTTCACGGGCGCCACCTTTTCAACCGTGCACCGGAAGTTAGATCGCCACTCCAACGGAAGTAGCACGAATAGTTTCAGGGTATTTCATTCTTCCTAAACGACGAAATAGTACAGTTTTCAGTCGAGTACACATTCAAACGTTTACCTAAAAAGCCAAGCAATTATTCTTTCAAACAATCGATAGACGTTTTACAATTTTCTTTTTATTTCTTTTAATTTAGTCTTATTATTTTATTCTTATTATTCTGTTCACTATTTGACTTTTTTATTCTCAGTGATTGCAGAATAAACACAGACGACAAAATAGAAATCAAGATGTATTCACTTTTAGAGATTCTTACGAAAGGCACTAAAGAAATAAATTAGGGAAAAAAAGAGATTAGTTTGGATAAGGGGTTAGAACATTGAAGACATTGCAATTACTGGGTGCACCCGTAAACATCTGAACACAAGAAAAGCCAACGAGAAGAGAGAAAGGGGCAAGGATTTAAACGAGAAAACATCTGTGAAACAGCCCCACGGAAATGATTATTACGTGATCAGGTCTCAGGGAAAACGGTTCCCTGATATATCAAGAGATTGATGATAGGATAAGAAGGCAGTAGAGAAATACGATCTCTCAAGGCATCAGGTAAGAAGTTTTCCATGAAATTATATTCAACAAGGCACCGCTCAAATGACATTTACAAAATCAGGTATCGAAAATAAAGTTCCCTTAAGACATCAGATAATTTATAATCGGATGTGAAGGCATCTCTCTGGGAAACAATACTCAACAAATAATAATTAGATGAGTCATTGAGGAAATATCATTTGAACGTAGACCTCATATTATTTTGCAAATTGGCCTGAAAATTATCTTATTTCAAAGTTTGACGCAAGAAAATTCATGCTGCGATAAGTATTAATAATTAGGTATTTAAGAAGAGTTTTTTAAAATCTATTTCATGCAAATCTTCAGGCACAAGCGGTAATATGTAGTAATAATTCAATAATTAAGGTGTTGAGATATTTATATGAATGAAATTAGATGTGATGTTTATTTGAATGAAATTAGATGTTGAAATATGTATAGAAATGAAATAGGACGTTTATTAGAAAATGTGAATGTCAGCAACATCTCAATAAAAAGTAAATGCAAATCATTATTACACTCATTATCTTTAATAGGAGCCTTTCGTCATGCAAAACTGTACTCAAAATATGCAAATGTATTTAATCGTTGCATTCAAAATATATGCTAGAGGTAATTTCACTATTATTTGAAAATACTGCCGGTGGGGTTTAGATTACACTAACTCTATATCCAATAGGGACGACCCCACCTCCCCAGAAAATGATATTTCCTACGCGTTACACTCTACTTCGTCTGATTCTGGAGAGTAAAAATTACCTAATCATTGGCATTACTCCCAGTTATACACCGTTCTAGAGTTGTAGCACCTGTCAGAGTTCCATCTATGGATAAAAACTAATCTGTTTGAAGATTATTCGCATTTGATAGGATTGTGTGCTAAAAATATTTTTAAGAAAACTCCTCAAACATGAAAGAAAAGACAATTTATGTGATTCCATTATTTCTAATAATAAAACTACTATTGAAGGGTTAATATGTCATTAATATACATCAAACAATCAATCTCTTTATCTAAGTTTGAAAAGATAATTGGAATGGTGGTTAAAAAACGAGCTAGCTAAGATGTTAACTTGAAATTTCCCTTTTATCTTTCAACTGATGGCATATATATATATATATATATATATATATATATATATATATATAGTAACGTCACACACAGTCTAATTTAACATTATTGTTGGAAGTTTTGATGATCGATGAACGAGAGAATTGGAAATGAAGAAAGAAAAAGAAATGTTTTCTGATGTACGTATTTTTCTTTAATCATACTGTAGCTTTGTTAGTAAATGTTACCTGGGCGCGAATAGATTTATTGTCTAGAAAGAATCAACCGATAAAAAGATAACTGGATAGATTTTAACATTTCATCCAGATTTAATAAGATATGCTTGATCTATTGCCTCTGACCATGATTACCAGATCTAAGTGGTGACTGGAGCCAAAACATGAAACACTAGAGGCAAAATTGAGAGGAATGTTATGTTGTTCAGTAAACCCTTACACACACATATATATATATATATATATATATATATATATATATATATATACGATGATCATTAAATAAGTTTCCAGACTTTTTTCGTCTGGGCACTTTTATTGATAGTTCACATGAAACTCTAGTTCCCTTCGAAGTAATCTCCTCCGGTTGTAATGCACTTATTGTAACGGTCCAACAACTTCTGGAAGACCCCATGGAAGTTCTCTTGTGTGAGCGTGCCAATGACCTTCGTCACGGCCTCTTTCATCCCCTCAATTGTTTCATAACGACAGCCTGTGAGCTTAGGGAATAAACAAAAGTCAAAGGGAGCAAGGTCTGGACTATAGGGTGGCTGAGAAACTGTTTTAATACTCATCTTGATCAAATAGTCTGTGACAAGGTTGGAGTTGTGGACTGGTGCATTGTCCTGGTGGAAATGCCAGTGACCTGATTTGAAGAGTCCTGGCCACCATCACCGTTCTTCTTCTTCTTCTTCTTCTTCTTCTTCTTGTTATTATCATTATTATTTGTTGTTGTAGTAGTTGAAGTAGTGAGGTTTTGTATAAAATATGTGAAAAACCCTCAACATGAGAAGTTACGAAAATAGCAACTTCTTTACTAGAGATCCTTGGTATATCAAATAGAAAATTAGTATTTTTCTCCATATTATATTGTCAATTATCAGGCATGTCAAGACATATTCTGGTTGCGAAATTTGTCGTAATTTAAGCTCAAACTTCAGATCTTGCTTTTTAAGTGTAAGGAAAAAACTGTTGAATAAGCGTATAAACTTAGTATACAATTACCATCGTAAATCCATGTTTGTTCAGTAAAATTTAGAACCCGTTTAAGTATTCAGCTTAAAACTAGTCATCCTTCCCTTGCTGTTTTATGCAATAATTTGTTCATATTCTAAATATTAATACACTGCTGGTCCAAATTCCTAATAATCCTCCAATTATTCCATTTCTGCATCGAAATCTATTGAGCTGAGTCTTATTTAGCGCTATTTTTTTCAGTATTGCAAGAAAAGTTGTCTTCTTACTGATTTATTTTTTAAGTTCTACAAATGATGTCATTTTTCCCTTAGTGCAGCAATTAATTTAATGCAGTAATTAGGTCTAATTCTATATCGTGAGAACAATTTATTGTAATTTTTGTCTTATACTTTGTCATAAATCTTTTTTTTTTTCTTCAAATTCTTTCCACCTTCCATTCCTGAACCATGCAGTCATTGATTTGTGCCGGAAATATTCTGTATGTAATAATTGTTTTCTTTGTGAATTGACTCTTCAGTTTAATCTAATGATTAGATTTTGAATATATGAAACTCTTAACCATGATTCCAGCGTAAAGAGGTGAGATATCGATTTCTTACACACACACACACACACACACACACACACACACACACACACACACACAGACACACATATATATATATATATATATATATATATATGTGTGTGTGTGTGAAACCAAGATAAAGATATGAGGTATCAATTACTTATATATATATATCCAATATATATATATATATATTTATATATAATAAAGTAAGTAAGTAAAGTTAGCGACCATAGTCGAGGGTGACCCGAAGGCTCCCTTTTCGATAGCTACTACACCAAGGTGTAGGGGAGGGCGCTACTCCATTCCCTGGATTGCTCCACTTTACCCTTGAACCGTACCTTATAATGCTGAGTGTTAAGCAAGGTGGTATCAAGTTCCATTTTTAAAGTCTTTGGTATGACTCGACCTGGGATTGAACCCAGGTCTCCCGGGCCATTGGCGAACACTCTAACCGCTGGGCCAATGTCCCGGTTTATATATAATATATATATATATATGTGTGTGTGTGTGTGTGAATGTGTATATATATATATATATATATATAAAAGTAATTGACACCTCCTCTCTATATCTTGGTTTCACACACACACACACGTACTCATTCTGACCGTTCTTAGCAGTGCTGTCGTTTGGATAGTCTCCACCCGTCCACCAATTTCCAAGTCCTCCAGGCCCTTTAATAATCCTTTAGTTACTGTGCCTAACGCACCAATCACAATTGGCAAAATCGTTACTTTCATGTTCCACAGCTTTTTTATTTCTCTAGCAAGGTCAATGTACTTATCCTTCTTTTCACTTTCCTTCAGATTTATTCTGGGGTCTGTCGGGACAGCAAAGTCGACAATTTTTCAGATTCTCATTTTTTTGTTGATTATTATGATGTCTGGTCTTCTGGCCGGGATTATGTGATCCGTTTGTATATTAAAGTCCCATAAGAGTTTATGCGAGTCATTTTCATGGACAGGTGCCGGGTTGTGCATATACCATTTGTTGTTATGGTCGAATTGAAATTTCCTGCACATTTCCCGGTGGATCACCTTGCCGACCCAGTCGTGTCTCGCCTTGTACTCCTTTTGTGCTAATTTGCTGCATTTGCTTATTATGTGATTGATCGTTTCGTCTCTGTCACCGCATAGCCTACATTTACTGTTTTGTTGCGTCTTATCTATTCTCGCTTTGATATGATTAGTTCTTATGGCATTGTCCTGTGCTGCTATTAGGAGGGATTCCGTTTCTATCTTAAGGTTTCCTTTTCTTAGCCAGGTCCAGATTTTCTGGTGTGAGATGTTGTTTATTAGACGTTTAAAGCGGCCATAGACTTGTTTTCCCTCCCATTTTTGTTTCCTAGTTGTCATTCTTTCGTTTATCGTGTTGTCCGTATCGTTTCTGATGGTTGTAATTAGTCCTCGTTCGTGTTTTTCTATGTAGTCTTCGAGCCGTTTTATGGATGCGTCAACGGTGTCCTCGATGCTGGCAAGTCCTCTTCCTCCCTGTTTTCTAGATACATATAGTCTGTCAACGTCGTCTCTGGGGTGTAATGCCTTATGCATGATCATTAGTTTTCTTGTTCTTTGGTCCATTTGTTGAAGTTCCTCTCGGGTCCACTTGAGAAAGGGTCCCGAATATCTTACTAGGAGTTCAACCCAAGTATTTATTCGTTTGATGAGGTTTTTGCTGGAGAGTTTTGTCTCGAGTAGTTTTCGCGTTCTCCTGCAGTTGTTTGATGGTGTCAGCCTCCAAGATGCCCAAATATTTGTAGGTTTCATTTTCTTCGAGCGTTCTAATTCTGTCGTTATTTGGTAGTTCCATTCCGTCAGTCATATGTCGTTTGCCACTTTTCATGACGAGCATGGCACATTTTTCTATGCCAAATTCCATTCCTATGTCCTGACTGTATATTCTAAATGCGTGTATGAGAGTTTCCAGTTCTCTTTCATTTTTTGCAAATAATTTAATACCATCCATGTACATTAAGTGGTTGATCTTCTCTTGCGATCTGCTGAGTTTGTATCCGGCTGAGCATTTTCTGAATATGCGGTTTAGTTGCATCATGGCTTTTATGAATAGTAAGGGTGATAGTGCATCTCCCTCGAAAATGCCTCTTTGGATCTTTGTTTCAGTTATGCTTCTTCCTCCTGCTGTCAGCTCCACTCTCCAGGTTTTCATGGTCTGTTCGATGAAGTTGATGACTTCATATGATATTTTGCACATTTTAAGACAGTGTAGTATCCAGCTTTGTGGAACCATATCATATGCCTTTTTGTAGTCAATCCAGGCCATTGGCTGATTTTTCCGTCTTGTCTTGCTCTCATTTAGGATGGGTTGATCTATGTAGAGTAATTCTGCTGTGCTTCTGCTTCCTGGAGTGTTTTTCTCATCAGTTTTAGCTTATAGTTTTTCACTGGAGTTTGAGTGTCAGCAAGTCTCCTGAAGGCTCCAGGACTCGTCTCAGTATTCTGGCCGTTCTCAATAATGTTTTAGTTTGAATGGTCTCAAATTGTCTTCTTACCTCCAAGTCCTCCAGTCCCATTAATAATGATTTAGTGACTGTATAAAAAGCACCAATCATGATTGCTACAATTGTCACCTTCGTGTTCCATCATGTTTCCAATTCACGAGCCCCCCCCCAAAAAAAACACCAAGTTTTAACTCAATTAAAGTCCATTATCCAACTCTTATAGTTAATTTCTTAACCGAATACCTGAACTAGTTTCCTGTGTTCCTGTGTTACCTTCATGATTTATATTTATTGCCCTATTTTAAAACTATAACCGTTAAAGTTGGACGTGATTTAATAAATACTAAGCTCCTGATGTTTTCTCCGTTATATGGAGGACGGTAACGGTTCGTAACGCTTTCAGTGTACATCAAATACACAATTATTTAGATATAGAATAATCACAGATGAGATTTGGAGATAATGAGACGTTAAATTTAAACAAATCTATTGCATGAGTACAAAATCATTAACCTGAAATTAATTTTGGGAATTATCAAGTCTTCATTTAAATACAACGATTAACCAAATGATTTCACAAGAAACGAAAAATCAATGTTTTAAATAAAAGACAAAGTCAACCAACCCATATATTTCTTTCGAACTTCACACCCAGCAAAATATTCGTTTGGTTATTCTGGTTCAAGCCTTCATAGAGTTTTGGAGTTAATGGTTTTTTTTTTTCCTTTAGATTTATATTCTAAAATATGGACGTCACGTGGCATTCTAGAATGTTCATTTCTAAACTTATTTCCCTTTTTTTGGTGGGGGGATTTAGTTTTTTTATTATTATTATTATTATTATTATTATTATTATTATTATTATCCACTCATTCGTGGGATTTTTCCACCAGTGTTAATGGTTTCCCACTGGAGATTGAGTGACATCAAGTCTCCTCAAATCTCCAGGACTCTTCTCATTGTTCCGGATAATCTTAATGTTGTAGTCTGGATAGTCTACACTTTTCTTCTTATTTCCAAGTCTTCTAGTCCCTTTACCAATCCGCGACGGCAATTTCCACTATTCAGCAGTTTTTTTTTTGTTTTTTTTGTTGACTATCTCTAGGTCTAAACGTCTGACCGAGATTAGATACATTATTATTCTTTTTCACTCCTGGCGAGTTTTCATACCACTCTTAGGAGGTAATTTTTCCCTTGAGTCACAGTGACAGCAAGTCTCCTAAGTTCTCTGGGACTTATTATAAAGATTGGCATGAATAAATTTCTCATTGTTTTAATTCAGATCGTATCATCTCGACTTAGTTTTACATCAAGCGCTAATTAATCATTATTGCTAATCCAAGATTTACAGATTCCTGTATTAACACAACCAGTGTGTTTAATCCAATGCATATTACTGCAGGTTTGAATACAGAAATTTTCTTTTAAACCAATTGCCATAGCGAAGATAAAGAACTCAGCCTGCCCACAAATAACTGGGGGAGATATGAGATGGATCCGTGACTTTTACAAAGAGCATTGGCGCAAAGTGAAAAGTAAAGATCTGAACTTGTCTTGCCGAGTCCTTTCTCACGGACGATAACCTTTATACTACAGCGCCCCGAAACTTATCATAAATTGAATATTATTTTCAAAAATTTCTGTTTCGTATTGATACAAAGTCCATCTGATTTATAACCTTTGTTGAACGACCATTTTGCTTTGTCTAAACATCTCTGCGCTCATATTTTTTATACAAATACCAAGTAGCAATATCCGATCTACTGAAACAGATGTCTACATACGGATAAGAAAAGCATGGACTGCATTTGACAGGTTATCGACCATATGGAAATTCTTTCTGTCTGATGAAATTAGATGGCAATTCTTCAAAGATGTAACCCTGTAGTTACTACTGTGTGGCTGCACCACTTGGATTTTCACGAATAGCTTAGAAAAAAAGACACCGCGTGCTGTTTTGAACGAATTCTAAAGCAGTAACCAACAAAGCAGCAGCTGTTCGACTATTCACGTTCCATCACACGTAACATTCCAGAAAGAGGAAGAAAAGATGCTGGGTATTACTGGAGAAGTAATGATGGATCTATAGGTGATGTTCTGTGAACTACTACACATGGACACATCAGAGTTGGCCTACCAAGAAAACCTTAGATTCATCAGATGTTTGTGGAGACTGGATAACATATAAATGATTAACCAGAAGAGACAGCATATAGGAACGGGAATTATCTGACATTCAACTATGTCAGAGTGTGGTACCGGGCCGTTTTATAGTGGGGGCCTCGCGTGAATATAACCCGTGCGTAGCTGAAGAAAACATTTTTGAACATATCAGCATTCCCTATGAGAGGCGCCTCAGGTAACAAGCAATAAACTTATTCCTGCCGAAGCAGGCAGCAACCTGGGAGTACGCCCTCTTGAGGTCAAGTGGATATCAAATAGGAACTGCTGACAAGAAAGTGAACCAAAGGAATGTGTGCTGTTGGCATTAAGGATGATGATGATGATGATGATGATGATGATATCACACCAATCTTTTATAGCTTTAATTATATTATACCTTAGTGATTGAGCAGCCATACTTCTGTTTCTTTCTTGAACCACCATTTTTCAACCAATATTCTTTTGTTGATGGTCGTCGCTTTTTTTTGGCCCGAAGTGTTCATTTCTTTCCTTCTGTACTTTCTTTCTTCTTTCTCTTTCCGTCTTGTATGTTTTAGCACATTCAACTCTTCTGTTTCATTCCGGTAAATGCTTAAATCAATCTTTCACATTTATCTTCTCTTAGTTTTGTTACATCCACGCAATCTTTAACTGATATAAATAGTTTTCCTTCCTTCTTATTTTCTTACTAAATATAATCAATCAGCCCTGTCTCTTGGATGCAATGCTTCAGGCATTGTCATTAACTTTCTCATTTTCGCATCCAAATTTCTAAGTTTTCCTTTTGTCCAGATAAGAATAATGATCACACTACACAGGTGCTTATTGCAAAAACACAACTGTAACAGGATCGGGGAGAAGGATCTTAGAAGAATGTGAGAATATGATTTAATACCTGAAAGTGTTACGAAAAGTTGCTTTAAAAGCATTTTTCCCGGAAATATATTTTTGCGCATATCTATCTATCTATCTATCTATCTATCTCCTTGGGAAAGGTATGAACCGCTTATCCCCCCGGCTATGAGTTAAATAGTACCACTACTGTTCTTCTAGGAGACTGGCTTTGGCATTAAATAACTTACAAAAGGGTGATATGCCTTTAAACAAAGAAACTAAATCTATCTATCTGTCTATCTATCTATATCAGTATGTTTATATCTATCTGCTTATCTATGCTCTTATCTATCTATCTGTCTATCTAGCTCAGTATGTTCATATTTTTTATACTTTGATTGGTCTGTAAAATGTTTCAAAAGAAATCATCACACGATAGAATCTTTGGTTCAGAGAAAATAGTCTGCAAGACTATTTAGAAGAATATTGTAAAAGTTAAAATTGCCATACATTGTCATCTCGGTTAAAATAATAGAATTGGCTTAGTCATAGCAATCTGGCAGATAGGGGTCGATATGACTGCCACCGTTGATGTTATATGCTTAACCCCCCAGGTGCACTGGGTTATTAGCAGGTGATAGTCGGACAAATAATTACGAAATTTAATACAACAATTAGATTTGGCTAAGAACGACAGTTTCCAGTGAGCCGTTGCTTTTGTTGAGTTTTTAATGAAATTGCAGCTGTCTTGGTAGTGAATGAGTAGAAAAATACAGTAATTAGATTGACAGATTCATTGATTTTAAGGGCATGTCAATTCAACTAGGGTTATTCTTTGCTTAGTGGTAAAGGAAATGCGTACATGGTAAGTCTATGTTATATTCATGGGGTAGTGTCTTAAGGTTTTTTTAATATATTTACATGATATTAAGAGTTCCGATCTAACGGATCTATTTGACCCATAGATGAGACCTTAAAATCTACTACCAATGTGGGTATAAGTGTAAGTAGTAAGTAAAGTTAGCGACCATAGTCGAGGGTGAACCGAAGGCTCCCTTTTCGATAGCTACTACACCAAGGTGTAGGGGAGGGCGCTACTCCATTCCCAGGATTGCTCCACTTTACCCTTGAACCGTACCTTATAATGCTGAGTGTTAAGCAAGGTGGTATCAAGTTCCATTTTTAAAGTCTTTGGTATGACTCGACCTGGGATTGAACCCAGGTCTCCCGGGCCAGTGTACCTGGGAGCAATGGCAATGAAGTGGTACTCTACCCTCCACAGAACATCAAAACTGGAGCAATATCATTCAGACACAGTTTAGTGACATTTTTAGAACTAACATTTTCTGATGTCTTATCTCAAAGCTGAAGTTAAGGTCAGTGACTTGGAAGATTCGCTTATAGAATGAACAACCAGAGTTACGGATTAATTAAAACGATGTTTTGCTTTAGGGAGCTTTTAAAGTTATTGAAGATATCGATAGATTGCATTGTCATACGAGATTTGAATCGATCTCGAATAATTCCCATCAAACCTAAAACCACTTGCTAATTCCTACGACGCGAATATCATTATAATCATTTATCTCTAGACACAATAAAATATTTTGTTACTCGTTAAGATAGTAGTTACCATTATTTCTTCGAGGTCGTTTTCGGATCCAAGATAAACACAATGCGGGTCGATCTGGTTTTTCGACGAAGGGGAACTCTGGTTAAGAAAGGTGAATTTGGTTTGGTTTGGTTTATGACATATCAACCGTTGTAGTTTATTTAAAGCCAAATCCTGTTTATACATATATATTCAATATTCATATGATTTGTAAATGTTTTACAAATAATATTCTCAAGCAAGGCTGAACTCTTTTTTGCAAACTGTTTAATGGTTTTAATGGTTAATATTGCTGCATAAAAGTCACAATTTAACATCAGTCATTTGTTTCCACACTGTTGTATTTGACTCATAGATATGACCCTATCAGATGTTACCACTTTGTGCCACGGTGGATGTGGGAGCAATTGCAGTCAAGAGGTACTCTACATTCCCCAAATCTTCAAGTCTGGAGCCTCGCCGTTCGATAGTTTAATGTTGAATCCAGGACACAGGTTGGAGGCGGTGATACAGATGCAGTCGGTATATTCGACACTCCGAGCAACCTGCGCTGAAGAAAGGTGAGAAACCTGTTGTTATACAAGCCTTTCTAGGTGATTTTAGTAGTGGTGAGTTCACTATTTTTCTGATCTCCCGTTCACCATATCTTTTTTCCAGGATATTGGGAAACTATTCCAATTGCTACAATTATGATTGGTATCAACGTCAACTTCATCTTCCTCTATTTTTTTCCAGTTTTCTGGCAAGGACAATGTATTAGTCCAGCTTTTCGCTTCTCTTCCGTTTCATTCATAGACTTGGTGGAACGGAAAATAAACTAGATAACAAGTTCATTTCTTCGTGTTAAACAAAAAGTCGGTCTGTTTGTGGCTTAAAGTCCCACTAACAAATCACCCAATCACGACCAGAAACCAAACCAGATATTATCATTATTATTTGCTAGTTCTTTTTTTTTTACGTCAGCGGTAGTTATTTGTCTTTCATTGACGTCTGTAATCCCTTCATCTCTCCAGGATAACACTTAGTATTGTGGCTAATATGAACAATGCTCTTGTCCGGATGGTCTCGATTTTTCATCCGACTTCCCCTACTCCCCGATCTCTTTCCAAGCCTTTGCGGATTGTTCCAAGTGCGCCAATTACATTTGGTATCACGGTTACTCTTATGTTCGAAATTTTAGTTCTCTGGCGTGGACCAAGTTCTCATCTTCCTTTTCATTTTTTTTTTAATTTTCAGTCTGTGGTGGGCGGGGAGGGAAAACCGACTTGACGACAGGGTTGTTTTTTTTGTGAATCATCACTACGCCTGGCCTTTTGGTGGGGATAAGATGATCCATTTGTATCACAAAATCTCAGAGAAGTTTATTCGTCTCATTCTCCAAGATGGATTCTGGTTTGTACAAGTATCATTTGGTAGTATGGTCAGTTTTAAATTTTTTGCACAATTCCCAGTGGATCACCTTCCTCGCCCATTCATGTTTATTTTTATATTCTCTTTACGGTACTTTACTAAATTTTTTTTTTATTTGATTGAGCGTTTCGTCTCTATCATTACATAACCGACACATACTATTCAATCTTATCTTATATATTTTCGCTGTAACATAATCGGTCTTTATGGCGTTGTTTTGTGTTGCTATTTAAGAGAATCAGTTTCACACTTAATGTTTTCTTCCCGTAGCTAATCCCAACTCTTTCGTGTAATATTTCACAAGTTTTTCACTTGAAATATCTATACCGTTGTTTTTCCCCATTTCTATTTCATAGTTATTGTAGCTCGTGTCACTGCTGCAGCTGACAGCTGTAATTAGTCTTTCTTTCCTCTTGTTTTAAAATTCTTCGAGTCCTCGTATTAATGCACCAACGCTATCTTCCAAGCTGGCTAGTTTTCTTCCTCCTTTTTTTCTTTTTTTAACAGATAGTCTGTCTATGTCATTTCTCGCATGTAAGGTCTTGTGTATCCTCATCAGCCTTTTTGTCCTTGGATCCACTTGTTTTAGTTTTCCTTTGTCCATTTTATTATTATTATTATTATTATTATTATTATTATTATTCCTTTGAGAGATTTTCACACCAGCGTCAGGTGACGGTTTTTCACTGGAGTTTTAATGAAAACAAGTCTCCTCAAGTATTCAAGACACTTCTCAGTATTCTGGACTATCTTTGCTATTTTTTTAGTCAGGAATGTATCTACTAGTAGTCTTATTTGTGATGCTTCCAGTACCTTCACCAATCCTTTGGAGATTCTTCCAAGGACACCAATTTCAACTGGTATCTCTGTCACCTTCTTGCTTGATAGTTATTTAGTTCTCTTGCAAGGTTCAAATATTATCTCTCTTTTGGTTTTCTTTTAAGTCAATGGTCTGCCGGGGCGGCAATGTTTTTTTCTTTTTTTTTTTTTTGACAATCTATAGGTCTGGTTATCTGGGCGAGATTAAATGATCTGTTTTTATCTCAAAATCTCTGCGAACATCGGTCGCCTCATTCTTGAAGACAGATTCTGGCTTGTACATATATCACTTGTTTGTATGGTCAAATTTAAATTTACTGCATAATTCCCAGTAGATCACATTCCTCACCCAGTCGCGTCTATTCTTATACTATTTTTGAGCTACTTCAGGCGGATTTTACAGCAGCATTAGCATTTGGCCTTTAGCTGGTGTCTGAGTGATTGCACATCTCCTCAGGTCTCCACGACTTTCTTAGAATTCTAACAGATCTTACCAATACTGCGATCTATGCTTTAAATCATTCGTCTAGTCTATAAATTCTTTTGTAAGCTTTTGAGGACGACTGTTCCAAGTGCATCTACTACTAATGGTATCACCGTCAACTTCATGTTCCACAGCTCTTCTTGTTCTTCTTGTTATTGTTCTTGTTCTTGTTCTTCTAATAATAATAATAATAATGATACGCAACAAAATAGCAAATGTAGACTATGCGGTGACAGAGATGAAACCATCAATCACATAATAAGCGAATGCAGCAAATTGACACAGAAGGAGTACAAGACTAGACACGACTGAGTGGGCAAGATGATCCACTGGGAAATGTGCAAGAAATTTAAATTTGACCATGCCAACAAATGGTATATGCACAACTCAGCACCTGTCTTAGAAAATGACACGCACAAACGCCTCTGGGACTTTGATATATAAACGGATCCCATCATCTCGGCTAGAAGACTAGACCTTATAATAATCAGCAAAAAAAGAAAATTTGCAAAATTGTCGACTTTGCTGTCCCGACAGACCACAGAATAAAACTGAAAGAATGTGAAAAGAGAGATAAGGACCTTGACCTTGCTAGAGAATTGAAAAAAACTATGGAACATGAAGGTGACAATTATACCAATTGTCATCATCATCATCATCATCATAATCATATCGTGCAGGCAGCACGGATATCCCTGACCCTCTCTCGCCACTCCTCCCTATCGTTCATCGCCCTAGGCAGGTCTTCAGGACAACAACCTGTATCCTCACATAGCTGCTGAATGTACGTTCGTGCTGGTCGTCCTGCTTTTGCGCGGCCATGTGTGGGGATCCATAAGAGTACATCTCTTATGAGTTCATCTCTGCTTCTCCAGCAATGTCCTGCATGTCTGGTTCGCCTAACTTGAATAGTTTTCGTGAGAGGGGGCAGGTGGCCGTACAGTTGGTGTCTTGTGGGATGTTGCTGCCAGGACTTGTTCAGGATTGCACGCAGCATTCTTGTGTAATTGCCATCTAGTTTCTTCTCCAGCCGTTTTGTTAGCGTCCATGTAGTGCATCCATATAGCAGTATCGATGTGACCGCTGCCTGGAAGAAACTGCGTTTACTTTTATCGGTTAGGTCTGATTTCCATATAATCGATTGCCTATTGATAGCTGTCCATGCTTTCGTTAACCTCGTTTCGATGTCCTTTTCGGTTGATTCGACGCTGCTTCCTAGGTACGTGAATTTGTCTACTAGTTTAAGAGGGGTTCCTTTTAGAGTGGAGATGTCCCCCGTTTGGTTATAGCACGTGCTTTTGGCACGGTAAGTAAAGGATTATTAAAGAACCTGGAAGATTTGGAAGTTGGCGGCGTAGTGGAGACCATCCAAACAACAGCGTTATTGAAAACGGCCAGAATACAGAGAAGAGTCCTGTAGACTTGAGAAGACTTGCTGTCACTCAGTCTCCAGTGAAAGACCATCAGCCTACACTGATGTGAAAAACTTTAATGAATAATAATAATAATAATAATAATAATAATAATAATAATAATAATTTAGAGATTACTATAACAGGGCATTGTTTTTTTAGGCTACACTTTGACTTTATTATTCATTGTGACGTTGAAAGATGGCTGAGAAAAAGACGAGTTGAAAAAACAGATAGGTCTCCTCAGGAAAATAACACTCACATGATCATCAGTGTTTCAATATTCTTCTTGACCGGTCTCAAAAACAGGAAAACTTTAAGTAGTATTCTGTAGTCAATGACCATGGATCTATTATTCAACGAATCCTTGCGCGCCCGATTCGGGGTAGTTTTTGCTAGACTTCCAAATTTAGTTTGTCACTTGTCACTTGTCACGTCAGTTGAATGATAAAAGTCAATGATATGCTTGTCTAGACTCGACGTAAGAAAAGCTAAGGCTTCAAATGTGTGTACCAAACTAAGCAAAGCTTTGTAAACCAATATTTTTTTTCTCGGAAATAACATGAGTTAATCGTAGGTTGCTGCTGAAAGACTTTTGTAAAACGAGTCTTCGATAGTTTCAGTCATGAGATCTTATATGATTTGCAAATTTATTTTTTGGCCAAACGAACCCTACTGTATATTTTTTTCCTATTAATCAATCAATCTATCTGTCTGTCTGTTTATCAGTGCATCTAAGTATCATTCACAACGATGTTTCAATTGGAGTACATAAGTATTTCGGAAATAATTTCTTTAGGAACATCACCGAGTCAGAACGAATAACATTTGAGAATATTTATAACCAAACTCAACAGAATTTAAATAGTACATAAAAAAGTCAAACTGTTACAAATCAATAACCAATCAGCCCAGTTTGTTGGGGCTGTAGAATACACTGATTGCAAGACTAAAGAGGGATAAGGCTCCCCCAACGAGAGCCATCGATATGATACTAAACAATCAGATGATGAGACTCCAGTAATGCTGGAGTTTCGGGGATGCAGAGTATCCCTTCATTGGGATAGCTCCATGGTTCACGTTGGCTCGGAGTGGTAGCACCTGATAGGGATCGATCTATAGGTGAAATAGAACTGTTTGACATTTAAAATGAGTCCAAAGAAATGACATATGCTAAACTGAATTTGTAATATAATAGCGGAGGGATTTCGGTTCATGCCTTTGGGTTTAGTTAGGCTAAGAACCTTTTGGTAAAGCACATGGGTTAGGTAGGTGCAACCTTGATGCAGGTGGTAATGCGCGTGGGTGCACAGAGCGGACATGTCACTCAGAGATGTCACAATAGCCTAAGATGATGAAACAATTGACAAAGTGCGGGTGACGTCACGCACCGGAAGCGCGAGGAGGATTTTGGGAATTTCGAAGAAAGTTAGAGAGTTGGAACTAGACGCCAAACGAGGAGGTTCGACTCTTGGGGCTCGCAGAGGCGAGACGAATTTGCGCGCCATGCGTGTCGCACGAGATAGGGGCCAGATAAAGAAGCCAGCATAAAAAGATTGTGTCTCTCTCCTTATATCGAAACCTTTAACTCAAAAGTAATAAAAAGGTTTCGTACCTGAACAAGAAGTCGTTACGTGTTTTCGAATTTCGAGATTCCTATGTTCTGAGTTTTCTATATGAACATTATGTATATATGTTACCAACATTCCATGTCCATTTCACCCGTTTAGCGCATAGCCATATCATGGATATGTAACAAATTGTTAGAAATAGAACTGTTTGACATTTAACTGTGTGTAATCAAATGAATGATGTTTAATTGAATTGTTAGAGATATATAGCAATACTTGGAACCACTTAACTTTATTGACTTAAGCTTAATTGATTTCTATTAAATAGAGCTATTTGTTAATTTAACTGCGTGTATTTACAAAATGTGTTTTCAAATTATATGTTTAATATATCTATAAACAGAATATGGTTGGTATGCCATAAAATTGAGCCAAAACGAACCAAACCAAATATATCACGAAAATTATAAACTATATGTATATATATATATATAAAGGGTGAATTTTTTTTTACACTGTTGTAGATTCATCTTTTTTATTACTGAATTTAAATGTTTTATTGTGTGGTAATAAGTAGCTGTTAATATCCCTTTTGAGTATTGAATATTCCATGATAAATAATGATACACTGTTATCATTTGTAAAGAAGAAAATTAACTTTGAATTGAAAAGATGTTAGCGGTGTTCTTATGTCTGTAATATCTGATATTATCCAGTTTCATTGAATAATGTTTCCGTAGAAATGATGAAATAATTTTTTTGTTAACTTAGAAGAAAAACTTTTTAATTAAAAAAACAATTAGCGTTTCTGCTTTATTCAGTAGTTTTTAATACAGACTATTTTGAGTGTATTAAGGTTTAGTGAAAATAATAAACTGCTTAGGACTTTGATTTAGATAAAAGTTCACATTTTTATGAATAAATTGCTATTGCTATATTTACAAAGCTATATTTACAACAATTACCGACGCCGACTACGCCGATGACATAGCGATACTGGCAAATACACCTGACCAAGCCGAAACACTTCTGCATAGTTTGGAACGAGCAGCAGCAAGCTGGTTTAACTGGACCGAATAATACTACCTATATATATATATATATATATATGATTATGGAAATATAAACGTTTTTTCATTAGTTTCAAGTCATATTTTGCAACTACGGCAATTAAATATATGTTTGCTTAATAAAGATAATTTCATCATAGATTTATCTAAGTTGATCTTAACTATCTTTTTTTGTTCACACTTCACCTGCACAATGAGGTAGGTACTATACACACCAGTATCGCTATGTCATCCGCGTAGTCGGCGTCGGTACGGCGATGACATAGCGATACTGGCAAATACACCCAACCAAGCCGAAACACTACTGCATAGTTTGGAACGAGCAGCCGCAGTGACATCTCCTCTCTAGGCGGAACCCCTCTTAAACTAGTAGACAAATTCACTTACCTAGGAAGCAGCGTCGAATCAACCGAAAAGGTCATCGACACGAGGTTAACGAAAGCATGGACAGCTATCAATAGGCTATCGATTATATGGAAATCAGACTTAACCGATAAAATGAAACGCAGTTTCTTCCAGGCAGCGGTCGCATCGATACTGCTATATGGGTGCACTACATGGACTCTAACAAAATGGCTGGAGAAGAAGCTAGACGCCAATTACACAAGAATGCTGCGAGCAATCTTGAACAAGTCCTGGCCGCTACACTCCACAAGACACCAACTGTACGGCCTCCTGACTCACATCACAAAAACTATCCAAGTTAGACGAACCAGACATGCAGGACACTGCTGGAGAAGCAGGGACAAACTCATAAGTGATGTACTCTTATGGACCCCCACACATGGCCGTGCAAAAGCAGGACGACCTGCACGAACATACATTTAGCAACTATGTGAGGATACGGGATGTTGTCCAGAAGACCTGCATGGGGCGATTAACGATAGGGAAAAGTGGCGAGAGAGGGTCAGGGATATCCGTGCTACCAGCGCGACATGATGATGATAATGATGACTATAGACACACCACATCTATCTCCTTGTAGTACTCCTTGTAGTACTCCTGCTACAATAACGAGCCGCTGCAACCATGTGCCTCCATGTCAATGCTCACAAAACGGAATATATGAACTATAATTAAACAGGCGACATCACCACACTAGACGGAACCCCTCTGAAACTAGTAGACAAATTCACTTACCTAGGAAACAGCGTCTCATCAACCGAAAAAGACATCGACACTCAGTTAGCGATAGACTCTCGATCATATGGAAATCAGACCTGACCGATAAAATGAAACACAATTTCTTCCAGGCAGCGGTCGTATCGATACTCTTGTATGAATGCACTACTTGGACACTAACTAAACGGTTGGAGAAGAAGATAGACGGCAATTACACAAGAATGTTGCGAGCAATATTGAACAAGTCCTGGCGGCAACACCCCATAAAACACCAACTATACGGCCACCTTACTCACATCACAAAAACTATCCAAGTTAGACGAACCAGACATGCAGGACACTGCTGGAGAAGCAGGGACGAGCTCATAAGTGATGTACTCCGATGGATCACCACATATGGCCGGGCAAAAGCCGGACGACCACCTCGAACATACATACAGTAGCTATGTGAGGATACGGGATGTAACCCTGAAGACCTATGAACGATAGGGAGAAGTGGCGAGGGAGGGTCAGGGATATCCGTACTAGCGGCACGACATGATGATGATGATGATGATGATGATCACATCTATCTATCTATCATTATTTTTAAACTGCTGCATATAATTTTTCTATTTTAAAATTTCAATGCAGTAGAGTATGGTAATGAATAATATATAATATCCGGGAGAAGTAATAACACCCACGTATCAGGATTTGAAAGATAATTTAATTTAAAAGGAAATAATTATACCCACGTATCAGGACTTAGAAGATAATTATATTTTTAAAAAAAAGTTACATGTGTACTCATTTATGGGCTCTACGTCAAGAATTGATAATATTTATTTTGGTTATTTAATGCTTCAGTTGAAGTAATAAAATCCTAGTATCGTTAGCTTTGAAAATCTTTACTTTTTATAAAAGGAAATGTTAACGATATACTCATACGCTATACTGTAATACATAATAATATCCCTTTTAATTGTGTAATATTCCACGAAAAATAATATCAACCTGATACCATTTGGTTTAAAATACAATTAACTTTTTATGCAAATAAATATTCCGGTGTGTACATAGGTATGTGTGATTATGAAAATATAATAGAGCTTCTTGGACTGACGCCATTTATTGAAACTACAGCAATAATATACATATTTCCTTAATAAATATAATTTTAGCATGGGTTAAACTTTTCTTTGTTTTTGCTATTGTAGTTCATACACGAATGTTTGATTTATTCACGTTGAGGAAGGAATAACATCATTCTCTTAATTCAATTTCATTGACTGAATATGTAAGCAAAACTGTGAACATTGAAGTCAATTGGAATGCTTGGCCAAATACAAGATGGAACAACATAAACTAAAAAATGATTAGAATCTTCGAATAATGTTGTAAATATTAGGAAAATCAGATTTACTTTTTTCTGTGATTTTGAAAATAATTTTTATCCTTTCTGAAAAAAAAAAACTTTTGCAAGCGAGAAAATGGTATTATCAAGTGCCACTTTCATTTATTTTCTGTAGTGTAGATTTGTACAAGCACAGAATATATCAATAAATACATATGTAATTCCAGCTCTAAGTTCAATGGCGAAGGCATCAGCCTCAATATTAAGTTAACTTGCTCTTTTTCTATATTCCTAACAAGGTGAAAGGATAGACATTTAAAATGTTTAGTCATAAAACACAAGAAGAAGAAGAAGAAGAAAATTCAGCAAACAAGTATTTGTTTTAAAAAGCATAGTGGTCAAATACTCGTAAGTAGGGCAGTATCAAAGCTAAAAAAAAAAGTAAAGTTCGCGACCGTAGTCGAGGGCGACCAGAAGGCTCCCTTTTCAATTGCTACTACACCGAAGAGTAGGGGAGGGCGTTTCTCCTTTCCCTGGATTGCACCACTTTACTCTCGATACGTACCTTATATTGCTGCGTGTTAAGCAAGGAGGTATCAAGTACCATTTTAAAAGTCTTTGGTATGACTCGACCTGGGATTGAACGTAGGTCTCCCGGAACATAGGCGAACACTTACTATCGGTGAAACTAGATGTTTCATTTGACAAAAGGAAAAAGTGTGATTATCAGCTGATAGGAGAGTATTCATTCCCGCAGTTCTATCTGTATTTATTTTTGTTTTATTTTTTATATGAATAAGGTGAAGTTAGTCTTAGGAGTTAGCAATTGCAAACACTGTTTACTTTTTGTTACTTTTTTTAAAGTGACAGGTCATTTTCTGCCCCAGAAGTCTATCACCAGGATCTTCTTTACTTAGCTATGCACTAAGAACGTTTTTATTCAATAGTCTGTCTTTCGGTGAAAGTCTCATTGTGGCAAATCCATGTTTAACCCACTCGTAAACATTTATGGACTAAAATATACTTCTCAAAACACATCACACATTCTTTTGAAATTTCACATGGTTTGTATTTCTGAGCTGTCAAAATTTAAGGACAGACCTCTGTTCAAGCCTAGAACCCTCTGTTTGATTTGCTGCTGCTTAGAATTATCAGCAAACAAATATATATATATATATATTTTGGAAAAGTTAAATCATTTTTTATGTAAATCAATTCCAAACAATACAGCGTTTACATTTATGAAAAAAAAAATGAAAAAATGTATTTTGCGTTTATCAAAATAATTAACGTTAAATACTGAATGACTCTTATATATATATATATATATATACATATATATATATATGTGTGTGTGTGTGTAAAAATAAAAGCATTTAAATTCCTACAACAGTCCACTGTTGTAAATTTATGCTTAACACATGTATTTACGCCTTTCACGGTTATCAAATGAAAGAAAGTAGATTAAAGCGATGTACACCTCTTAGGTCCTAGTGGGTAGAGTGTTCGCCAATGGTCCTGGAGACATGGGTTCAATCCCAGGTCACGTCATACCAAAGACTTTAAAAGTAGTACTTGATGTTTCCTTGCTTAACACTCAGCAATACAAGGTACGTATCGAGGGTAAAGTGGAGCAATTTACGGAAAAGAGTAACGCCCTCCCGTACACCTCTGTGTTGTAGCTATTGAAAAGGGAGTCTTCTGATCGCCCTTGACTACAGTCGCCAACTTTACTTTACTTACACCTCTTATGAATTTGATATTTTCCTTCAACTAGACTGGTTCGGTGGAACACTTCGATTCATGTTTTTCTCCCAAGGGCATTAGAGTGAAGGGAAAAACAAGCAGAACGATAGCCGTTACATTAAGAATAACAAGTAGTTACACGTAATCTTCAAGCGGCAAATTAACTGGTAGGCAGATTAATTCTTATTAGGTTTGCAACCAGCTCTTTTTATTTAATTTTTTAAATTTAACCGTAGAGTGGTTTTATATCATACATACCTGACAATATATTAAACGTCATAAATTCTCGTGCATTTATCATATATCAACACACTAAAGTAAATCATACGGAAATAGTGTTACTTACTATTAGTATTTCTTCGCGAGTTTTGTTATTTTGTCATCCCCAAGATAATTCAATACTTTACTCAAAATTAGAAAAGTTTTCAAAAATCTAAAATTGCATGACCCACATAATATAAATACAAAGAAAGAACCCGACACCGTAACATATATTACATGTGCATTTAAACTGCGCATTTTCATTTTTGAGGTTGTACTTTAAATGTGACGTTTTATTCTTTTTCGTTTTTTTTCCTGCTTGAGTGTCATGGATCCCAAATGCGAAACAAAAAAAATGTCCATTTATTAATAGTCCAAGTGCTTTCGAAAATCGTTGCCGATTGTCAAATCGTAAATTTAATCGATGCTATAAACACAATCTAAAAAACTGCTTTAAAAAAAAATTACGTTTGTGCATTTTAAATGAACCTTTGAATCACGTGCTAATGTTACTACATAGACATGGCTTTAACTTCATTGCCTACTTCCATGCTTGAAAGACTTGCATAAACAATCACGTGACAGTGACTTCTCCAGTCAACCTTATAAGATATAAGTTTATGACCAGCCTATGAGGCGAAAGATCATTTATAATTTACGCCCTCTTTCGTTTAGATAAGGTTAGCATCAAGGATAGGTGATATTATTATTGTTTTATTCCTTTTGACATTTTTACATCGGCTTTGACTGGTGATCTTTCTCCCCAAAATCGGGTGCCTCTAACAGGTGATACATTTTAGTCACATTACTACTTTCTTAAGATGAGCAATTTCGTACGGACTACGGTGGGACCGTCAGGTATCTTGCTTATCTGTTAATCAGTCCCTTTTTTCATCATACCCAAGGCTCCACTATTTTCTGGCATTGTGGTATTTTTAAAGTGCCACATTTCTCTTTGTATCTATTTATTTCATTATATTCTTTGACTGATATGTCATTATCTGTTGGCACTGACATATCAGTTAGAAGGCATGCTTTTCTTCAATAGTCCTTAAGCACTATATCTGATTTTGTGCTTTTATTTTTCTATCAGTACAGATGGCAATGTCCCAAAGAATAGTAGAATTGCAACTATAATTGGTTCTGGTTGGTGATTATACCATTTTAACAATCCAATATTTTATTGTATTTACATACTTTCCAAGTCTTCTTCTTCTTCTTCTTCTTCTTCTTCTTCTTCTTCTTATTATTATTATTATTATTATTATTATTATTATTATTATTATTATTATTCATTAGAATTTTTCTAATCAGCGTAAGCTGATGGTCTTTCACTGGAGATTGAGTGACAGCAAGTCTCCCCAAGTCTCCAGATTATTATTATTATTATTTACTCATTAGAGTTTTTCACATCTGCCTTAGCTGATGGTTTTTCACTGGAGTCTGAGTGACAGCAAGTCTTGTCACGTCTCCAGGACACTTCTCAGTATTCTGGCCGTTCTCAATAATGTAGTAGTTTGGATAATCTCCACTCGTCCGCCACCTTCCAAGTCCTCCAGTCCCTTTAGTAATCCTTTAGTGACTGTTCCAAACGAACCAATTACAACTGGTATAATTGTCACCTGCATGTTACATAGTTTTCTTCAATTCTCTAGCAAGGTCGATGTACTTATCCTTCCTTCCACATTCTTTCAGTTTTATTCTGTGGTCGGCCGAGACAGCAAAGTCGACAATTTTGCAAGTTCTCTTCTTTTTTGTTGATTATTATTAGGTCTGGTTTCTGGCAGAGATTAGCTGATCCGTGTGTAGGTCAAAGTCCAATTGGAGTTTATGTGTGTTATTTTCAAGGACAGGTAGGGGTTGTGAACATACCAATTGTTTGTATGGTCAAATTTCAATTACTTGCACATCTCTCAGTTGATAACGTTGCCGACCCAACCATGTCTACTCTTATATTCCTTCTGTGCTAATTTGCTGCATTTGCTTATTATGTGATTGATGGTTTCATCTCTGTTACCGCATAGTCTACATTTGCTATTTTGTTGCGTCTTATCTATTCTCGCTTTGATATGATTCGTTCTTACGGCGTTGTTTTGTGCTGCTATTAGGAGAGATTCTGTTTCTATCTTAAAGTTTCCTTTCCTTAGCCATATCCAGGTTTTTTCGTGTGAGATTTTGTTTATTAGTCATTTAAAACGTCCACAGAGTTGCTTTCCTTCCCATTTATGTTTCCTAGTTATTGTCATTCTATTATCCATCGTGTTATCATTATCATTTCTGATGGCTGTAATCAGTCCTCGTTCGTGTTTTTGTATATAGTCTTCGGGTCGTTGTATCGATACGTCAACGCTGTCTTCAATGCTGGCTAGTCCTCTTCCTCCCTCTTTTCTTGATACATACAATCTGTCAAAGTTGTCTATAGGGTGTAATGCCTTATGCATGGTCATTAGTTTTCTTGTTCTTTGGTCCATTTGTTTAAGTTCGACTCTGGTCTACTTGAGAAAGTGTCGAGAATATCTAACGAGTGGTATAGCCTAGGTATTTATTCCTTTGATAAGGTTTCAGCTGGAGAATTTTGTCTCGAGTAGTTTTCTAGTTATCCTGAGATATTCTTTTTGAATTTTGTCTTTCATTTCCACTTGTTTGATCGTGTCAGCCTCCAAGATGCCCAACTATTTGTAAGTTTCGTTTTTTGCGAGCGTTCTAATCTTGTCTTAATTTGCTAGTTCTATTCTGTCAATTAGATGTCGTTTGCCACTTTTCATAACAAGCATTGCACATTTTTCTGGGCCAAATCTTTTCCTATGTCCTAACTATATTCTAACTCCGTGTATTAGATTTTCCATTTTTTTTTCATTTTTTACAAATAGTTTGATATCATCCATGTATATTAAGTGATATATAATTTCCTGTAATCAACTAAGTTTGTATACAGTTCTGTATTTTCTGAGTATGTGGTTAAGTGGCACATGGCAATTGTGAATATTAAGGATGATAGAGCATCCCCTAGAAAAATACCTCTTTGAATCTCTGCTTCAGCTAAGCTTCATCTTCCTGCTGTCAATTCCACTCTCCAAGTTTTCATGGTTGTCGATAAAGTTTATGACTTCATGTGATATTTCTTCATTTTGAGGCTGTTTATTACACAGCCATGCGGAACCATATCTTATGCCTTTTTGTAGTCAATCCAGGCCATCGCTAGATTTTTCTGTCTGGCCTTGCTCTCATTTAGAATGTGTTAATCTACGTAACGTAATTCTGCTGTGCCTCTGGATCCTTTGCAACATCCTTTCTGTTTGACAAGAAACAAACCGCGGCTTCTTCGCGAGTAGGAAATTTCTTCTCTTATTTGTGCTGTTAATATTTTCCACATCATTAGTAGGCAAGTTATGGGTCTGTAATTGTTTGTGGCGGTTCCTTTGTTTGCGTCGTTTTCTATCAATGTGGTCTTTCCTTTGGTAATCCATTCGGGTACGTGTGCTATTTTTAGGCATTTATTCATTTTTAGTACTAGTCTGTCGTGAATAGAGGTACTATTTACCAACTCCTCCGCTCGGGCAGGATATGACACAAGGTCAATTTTTAAGCGGAGTTTAACAGGTTTGAATTCAGAGTTTTCCTTCTCGTAGACTAGTTGCTTAACCAAGGCTGAAGAACCTAGTCTGTCCTACTATTTACTCATAGCTGAATGGAAGTGAACTTCTTGAACCAGAAACCATGTATTCCATCATGGCCTGGCGTTTTTCACTTTGATATCTTTTTAAGTGTCGTTCTGAGTAAATTGGTGTGTATTTCCGCTTTCCGACCTTCTTCGTGTCATACTATTTCTCTGGCCATATTGTTTATCCATTTAGCCATATCGTTATTTTTTTTTTTTGATTGCCATATTTTAGTTCAAAATCGTTGGGTTCTTTTGCTTCCGGTTGTTGGCATGTTTTGTTGTAATCTCCTCCCAATTGTTGATACAATTTTCTTTCATTGTTTTGGAATGTCCTATTTTGTCCGTATTGTTTTACACTTTCTCGATATCTTTTTAACCTTCCTTCTTTTGCTAGTACTTTCTGGCATATTTCCTCAAGTTGTATCGTAAGTTTTCCCTGTGTTGTCTTTTCTTTCCTATTTCTATTTATTTCGGCGTTTTTCTTTTGCTTTATCACTTTCAGCTTTTTTCGTGGGTTTTCTATCTGTGTTTCTAGTCGAAATTCCCATCCTGGTTTTGACTTGTCTTTCGTGGAGAGAATTTCCTTTCATTCTTTTGGAATGTCATCTTTTAGTTTAGTGCTTTGTAGAATAACGTATGTATGGGAGAAATTTGTTTGGCTTAAGCGATCAGATTTTACAATGTTTTTTTTTTTTTTTTTCATCTTTGCATCCATTATGATAGGAAGGTAAAGTTTACGATTGTACGTATTTTCCGTAAAAAGTGGGGGTTCTGAGAGTGAAAAATATAATCTACAATGACCGCAAGAAAAAGAATTGTAGCATTAATAATATTCTACTGAAAACACTTTTGTTAAAAGACTCAGCAACTTTTTTTGTAACTGAATTTTCTTCTTTTTATAATATGAACATTACCTGATTTTCTTTACTTGTCTTTCAACGATTAGAATTTCGACCCAATGTCGACAGTTACTTGATTAACACCCATTAAACTATACCACAGCATTCCTTGATTTACTTGTCAATCAACCACGGTGAGATCCTATGTTAGTATCGGAATTTTAATGTGGCTTAGTTCAGTGACTATTATATGTATTTCCGTTTACTTGGTTTATCATTTCCCTTTGAAATCACATTCTTCTTGAACGATCCACAGAAGAGGTATGCCACAATCTAGTATAAACCTTTTCTGGCTGTCAGTGTGATTTGTTTGAACATGTTGACTAGGTGGTGGGAACACAAGGACAAGGAAATTTCTCCGTTAACAATTTACAATTATATATATATATATATATATATACAAGTAGCACACAATAAGTTTCTAGACTTTTTCGTATGGGCAATTTTATTGATAGTACACACATGAGACTCTAGTCCTCTTCGAAGTAATCTCCTCCGGCTGCAATGCACTTGTTGTACCGTTCCAGCAACTGCTGGAAGGCCCCATTAAGTCCTCTTTTGTGAGCATGTCAATGACCTTCGTCACAGCCTCTTTCATCTCCTCAATTCTCTCATAACGACAGCCTCTGAGCTTAGGAAATAACCAAAAGTCACGGAGAGCAATGTCTGGATTATAGGGAGGGTGAGGAACTGTCTTGAAGCCCATCTTGCTCAAATAGTCTGTGAGAAGGATAGAGTTGTGGAGTGGTGCATTGTCCTGGTGGAAATCCCACTGAGCTGATTTGAAGAGTGCTGGCCTCTTCCGACGGAATCTCTTGCTGAACTCCCTTAAAAGCTCAGCATAGTATTCCTGGTTAACTGTCTGTCCAGTGGGAACCCAGTGCATGTAGATCATGTCAGTGGTGTCAAAAAAGGGATCATCAGAAGTTTGTGGGTGGATTTGCTCGGTCTGGCCTTCTTGGGTCAGGAGAGTCAGCATGCTTCCACTGGGAATTCTGTCTCTTTGCCTCTGGGTCATAGCAGTGCATCCAGCTTTCATCGCAGGTCAGCAGAGCATCAAGAACCGCAGCATCTGAATTGATCAGCTCAACCATCTCTCGGCTGTCATGAGAACGTCTTTCTTTCTGATCTTCTCTGAACACCCTCGGGACAAACTTCTCGCAAATCTTCAGTTCCTAATTGTGTGTACAGTTCCCACACTGACATCAAACCGTGCACTTAATGTCTCTATAGACACACAACGGTCCTTATCCATGAAAATCTTTATTTGGCAAACTCTGGTGTTCTGAGATCGTTACTCCTCCCACACCTCTCAACATCCCTCTCAGACTCCCTGCCTTCCTTGAATCCCTTATGCCACTCAAAAACTGATCCTCGGTTCCTGCAAGATACTCCAAAAGCAGTCTGATTCATTCCATACGTTTCTTTAGCATTTTTTCCAAGTTTAAAACAAAATCTTATTGAATATCGTTCTTCTAAAGTGTCCTCACGTCCAGATTGCATTTTTGAAATTCATCAGCTGTAACAATCAGGCTTTAGTAGGGTGTATTCGAATTCCTGCTGTAGCTGTTGATTTGAAACTGGTTTCATAAAAATTGGTCTGTCATCTCATAAGATGTAGAGCAATAACAAACTAAATATTCAAGTGTTTCTGCCTGTACAAAAAAAGTCTGGAAACTTATTGAACTCTCTCGTATATATATATATATATATATATATATATATATATATATATATATATATATATGAATTGTGTTGCTTTTTGCTGTATTTGAGAGATTGACAAATAAGGCGTGTTGCTGGTGTAGTCTTTTTATGTTACTCAGTCTTTCGGAGAATGTGGCTTCTGCTGGAGATGTTTCAGTGCTTGGGGAGATTTTTTTTCTTATTCTTCTCTCTTTGGTATGGATATCCGAAATCCTTTTTTTTTTTAACCATAAAAACTTATATTTTTCTGAAGGATTTCTCTCAGAACAAACATTCCCCACTGACAAACCAATCCCAACGAATTTCCTATTTTTCTCCTACTTTTTGACTGGTCAACCAATCAATTACTATGATCAATGTCAGTGGGAAGAGTATCTATTCCACGTATCAGATTTTAATTGCTCCTTCTATCCAGCCGCATATTAGGGACTTTGTTAATTAAAGGTCCTATCCAACACCTTATTTAGGAGATCTCTTTTATCATTTACCAAATTAAATATTAATGGTCTTATCGATCGATCCGAAGCCAAAGTTTGGCCTTTTAACCCCAACAGTTGGGCAAGAGTTACTTTAGGATGTTATGATTTTTAATGGATCAATGCACTGACAAACACCAAAGTGCTTCCCAGCTTACTTTATGTTTTGTTAATTTGAAAGCTTGGTTTTTATAAGTCCCACATGACCTTTTAAATTGACTTCTGGATTAGTTTCAAAGTCAATAAGTCTGTTTTATATCTTTATAAACGGAAAATTATATTTTCTTAAGAACAAATACATCATGACCATCATAAGTTTTTAGCACAAGTAAATATTACCTATTGTCAAAATACTCTCTTACCTTTGACGGGGTAGAATTCAAAGGTTAACCTACTCTTTTCAGCTTATCAAGGTTTTTAAATAATATGTCTCTATTTTCAGTGTATCATACATTTAAGAAATCTTAAATAAAAATGTAAAACATTTTGATGTCTGAATAGACCATACATCAATAAAGTAAAATAGAACCTCGGGGTGACTCTATAGTGTGGTAGCCAATTTAAGCATATACTTAATATATTTAAGCATGTCCATTATAGTAACTATAATGGACACAGAAGGACAGGTAATGCTATAAGAAATTTAGGATAGAGAGTACATTTAATTTTGAATGCTGTAAGAAAAGAATATTTATGGATTCAGCTTTTATAGAAATACTTACTGTTAGAAGCCCTTTGGTGTAAATATTTATACGACAACGAAAATCATATAATAGACTTTAATAGAGTATATTTAAAAGTACGTTTTTGGATATAGACTTTTTCAAGATATATAGTTGATTGTTAGATCTTATGTTCTTGATAGAATAATTGTTAAACAATTATTGCTTCAAGTAATAATTCTTAATACAAGTAGTTTGCATACAGTTTTGAGTATATTAATGATTTTCTCGCAGTTATATGTTTTCAAGCCAAAGTGGTTTAACCCAAACAGGTCATAACAGGCTTGAATGTTCCTGATCCTGAAGCTGCTTCTTCTACCGAGTCTCTCCTCTTTATTACCTTATCCTTTTTTCATCTATCCAACTCCCTGCTCATTTCTCCGCGATTGAATTTTTTGGATGGCTCAAAGAAAATTAAGGAATGATGCGTAAAGTGAAATTGGTTGGTCGGTTGTTTGCTCATACTTTATGTCATATCAACCTTTGTAGGTTATTTAAGGCCAAATCCTACTCATTTACACACACACGCACACACGCGTATATATATATATATATATATATATATATATATATATATATATATATATATATATACGTGGATCCTTCAATAAGTTTCCAGACTTTTATGTACAGGCATTCAAAATTGTCGTAGACTCTTGGAAATTCAGTATGTTATTGCTATATATCTTATGAGATGACTGACCAATTTTTAGGATTTCAGGTTCTAATGAACAGCTACAGCAGCAATTGGAATACACCCTACTAAAGCCTGATTGTCACAGCTGGAAAATTTCAAAAATGCAGTCTGGACGTGAGGACACTTTAGAAGAACGATACAAATGAAAATTCTTTTTTAAACTTGGAAAAAATGCTAAAGAAACGTATGGAATGCGTCAGACTTCTTTTGGAGCATCTTGCATGAATCAAGCATCAGTTTTTGAGTGGCATAAGATATTCAAGGTAGGCAGGGAGTCTGTGATGGATGTTAAGACATGTGGGAGGAGTAAGGAAGTTACAAAACCACAGTTAGTTGGCCAAAAGGTTAGGGTTAGGGTTAATATTTTGAGGTTTTAAGAGTGTTCAGGAAGAGATTCTTTGGGAAGAGGCCAGCACTCTTCAAATCGGCTCAGTGGCATTTCCACCAGGACAATGCACCAGCCGACAACTCCATCCTTGTCACAGACTATTTGAGTAAGATGGGCATCAAGACAGTTTCTCATCCTCCCTATAGTCCAGACCTTGCTCCCTGTGACTTTTGGTTATTCCCTAAGCTCAGAGGCTGTCGTTATTAGAGAATTGAGGAGATGAAAGAGGCTGCGACGAAGGTCATTGACACGCTCGCACAAGAGGATTTCCATGGGGCTCTCCAGAAATTGTTGGAACGGTACAACAAGTGCATTGCTGCCGGAGGAGATTACTTCGAAGGGGACTAGAGTTTCATGTGTACTATCAATAAAAGTGCCCACACGAAAAATGTCAGGAAACTTATCGTATGCACCTCGTAAGTCATTTGTTTGCTTTCAGCTTAAATATCAAAGTACATTTTAAATTTCAAACAGTTCTATTTGAATTATTGATAGGACCCTTCCATCACCTCTAGTTTAACTTTATACCCAAGATTAAGTGAAATTTTACACCCAAGACATAATGAAATTTTAACCCTAGAAATAAGAGAAATTGAATTGTGGAATGAGCATATGGAATAGAATATATAACATTGAAAGCGAATTGTACCGAGTTGCAAATAGTTAGATATTAAATCAGCCAGCAGCCGGAATTGAGAGGAGTTCACAAAGTTCAACATCTTGTCCGGTAACGTATGAATAAAAAGACATTTTTGATCTTGCACCTCAGACTAAAAAACTGCAGTTAACCAGACACGACAAACCATCTAATTTTTACGGGAATTTGTCATTAGTCGCTCCACCTAAGCAAGAGGGACGCAGGTGTTGAATGTTCAATGAATCCAATAAAAGTTGGTTTTCACAGTTTGCTCTCCATTGCGGTGGCTGGGGTCCGTGGAGACTGGCATTTAGATTTACAGTGAGCCAATATATACAGGTGGGACCTACTAGAACGAAGAAATTACCTCGTACGTAGCATCTATCAACTATTTACACCTACTTCGCGACCGCAGTAACTGAAGCGAGGAAATAAAGCAACCGATATTCGAGCACTTTAGGCGAGTTGCGTTAGCCTCTCACAACAATTTCATTCGGGTTTAAAAAAAAAAAAAGAAAAATGAGTGGTACGTAAGGTAAAAAGAAGAACAATGAATCGGGCAGAAGAGTTGTTTAACAGTCAATGACAATGGCAACTATTTAAATGAGTCTGTCGTTTCACAGTGCAATTTAGTACGGTGGGTCTGTCGGTGTTAGGGATATATATATATATAAATATATATATGCAGACTCATCAATAAACGCTCAACCATCTCTCACGGGGATGGTTGATTCGTCAAGAATTTGTTGATTTCATCTCTGAACACATTTGACGTATTCAAAATAGAGCCACCGAATCTCGTCTCGAGTGCCGGCATAAAATAATTAGGAAAAATAAAACATTAAAAAAAAATCTAATTACAGAATCCCTCATTGATCGCAGTTGGGTCTGTGTTGCCACAAACGAAACACACACACACACACACACATATATATAGGTTTGGGCAAAATAATAAAACACCCAAGAATCTTAGTATCATAATTTCGAAACTCCTATAAAACAATCAAACACTTGTTATCTTTTGGGTTTTTAATTTATTATTGATTTTTACCGTCTTATTTTACTAAAATACTTGTTTTTTACAGATATCATCATCATCATCATTGTGTTGTGCTGGTAGCACGGATATCCCTGACCCTCTCTCGCCACTTTTCCCTATCATTCATCGCCTCAGGCAGGTCTTCTGGACAACATCCCGTATCCTCATATAGTTGCTGAATGTATGTTCGTGCTGGTCGTCCTGCTTTTGCACGGCCATGTGTGGGGGTCCATAAGAGTACATCACTTATGAGTTCGTCCCTGCTTCTCCAGCAGTGTCCTGCATGTTCAGAAAAAATAATTAGAATTCGATATAATGGCAGATCTATCAAACTTTAAAAGAGGTCAAATTGTTGGCGCTCGAATTGCTGGCTCTATTGCAACAAATGCCACTGAATTATTTAGTGTAGCAACGTGTACGGTCTCGAAATGAATGACAGCATTTGAGAAGGGAAAAAATTCCTCAGAGAACAAAAGCGAAAGCTGTCAGATAGGCCCGTCGAACTCTTACGTTGATTATTAGAAAGATTCACAAGAATACGCCTCCAAAAATTACTGCAGAGCTTAATGATACTCTCGAGAATGCAGTTTCCTCATAATTTGTAAGAAGGGATCGGCACAAAACCGAATTTCACGGGAGAGCTGCAATCAGAAACTTTATTTAAATAAATTTGAAATTTCTTTTATTTTGTCCAATCCCTATATATATATATATATATATATATATATATATGAACGCCAATGGTCCTGGAGAACAGGGTTTAATCCCAGGTTGAGTCATATCAAAGACTACAAAATTGGTACTTTATGCCGCCTTGCTTAGCACTCAGCATTATAAGGTACGGATCAAGGATAAAGTGGAGCAATGCAGGGAAAGGAGTAGTGCCCTCCCCAGCAACTTGGTGCAGTTGCTACGAAAAGGGAGCCTTCGGGTCATCCTCGACTATAGTCGCCAACATTATTTACTTACTTTACATATATATATATATATATATATATTCTCCATTATTAATTATATATATTCATCAACAGCTTCACAGGAGCTGGATGCGACAGAAAGTCAATTTTTCAAGGGGAATTAGTAAGGTGCGAATCAGTTTTGCCTCCTCAAGTTTAAAGAGCACAGTTTGTTTTTCCGTTCACTCCTTAGCTGAAGGAAGAATAACTGGATTCATACCTTCTGCAAGATTATTTGCGCTATGAGAAATGCACACAACCTTTTCCAGCTCTTGAACATGGATTGACATGTCTTTTTCCTACGAAAGTAACCATTATACCACCAACACTATATCCTAGCTTTATATATATATATATATATATATATATTGTCACCCACAGACAGATCTGATTCGTTCTATCAGAACTCATCAGTGTGGCTAGACATACAAGATTCCCGTAGCTGGGATCGAAACCCGGTTGACTCAAACGCCAATCCAAGACTCTACCCCTCAGCAACGAGGAAACAAGTAGCAGCGAAGTAAAATTTCAACGGTTATGAATCACAATTACTGTTGTTCACATACATCCGCTTACCGGCTTCCGTGAGCTCAATTCATATAAAGAGCCTAGCATATACACTAATGGCAACGCGATTACTTCATTCGCTAGAGAGCTCAACCCTACGGGTGTAGGGGAACATATACATATTGTCATCCAAATTATATATATATACGTTGATTATCGGTGTATATTGTGTTTCTTTCTTGGCATATGTTCCATTATATAAATGAATTTATTCATTTGTAACATCCAGCTTACAGCGAACTTCTATATGAAAATCCCGTTGGTGAAACCTCGGTAGGATATATCAGCAATTTTAATTTATTTTAAAAGCTTTTTTTACAAACATTGACCACTTTTCAAACAATTTGATTACTCTGTTGCAAAATCAGTTATATTCTTGTTTTTTTTTTTTTTTTTTAAATTAGTAACTTTCTTTTTATAACACATGCACTCACAAACTTATATATTTTCGTCCTCAGAGAGACTGTTTCGTGGTATCACAAATCTTCAGTGAGGTTTGACACGTGAGATGCCTTGAGCCGAGATCGAAACCCGGCTGATGTTACGCCAGCCGGATATCTCATTGCAGAGCTATCGTCTTCCTCAGCGTAATCGAAGGAATTTTAAAGTTATACCGGGCTATTGTCCTGATGAGTGAGTGTTCTTCAATGATCCGGGAGATCGGTTTTCAATTCCCACACGAGTCATACCGAAGACTCAAAAAATGGCGTTTAATGTCGCCTTGATTAACTCGGCATTATAAGGTAAGGATCAAGAGTAAAGTGGAGCAATCCAGGAATTTGAGTGGCGCCTTTCCCTACACCTCGGTGTTGTAGCTTTTGAAAAGGGAGCATTCGAGCCACCCTCGACTAAGATGGCCAAATTACCTATATACAAATACACGCTTATCGGCTACATTCATAGGAAGTGCTTTGCGAAGTGGCGACCGGAAATTCCCTGGTCGAACAAAAAGTTCTAAGCCTCAACAAGAAAGAAGAACATAGATGAATGTTTTTGTTGTGCTAAAACACTACAACTTATAAAACCAGGAGAATCGAAATGGGTTTTTCTATTTATAAAGAAGTACTAGTGTGCTGTCACAGCAAAAAAAGTCCCGCTATACTTTTCATTTTGGCAAATCTTAGAACTTTTTGGACAACACTAGTACACACACACACACACACATACACACACACACACAAATATATATATATATATATATATACATATATATATATAACAACAGTGTGTGGTTATCACTATCTCACTTGGTGGGTTTGTAGCAGACTGAATGTGGCATAATATGGAGAGTGCTCAATATGAAATATAAATAGTTTTAATATATATTTAATAGCATGGGTGCTTATCTGCAAAAAGAGGGAAGCAAAATATAAATCGATAATGAACACACACACACACACACATATATATATATATATAAATTAAGGGTGGAACAAACCAATTTTTTATATGTTAAAAGGGATCATAGATAAAACTTTTCCTTAAGATTGAACATTTGCAAACCCTGCAAAATTTCAAGTAATTGTTATTTTTCGTTACTTCCTTATAATGTTTCCGTGAGCTGACTTAGAATATAAGGTGTGGTTAACAGGTTTTACAAATACGAGCCCAAAAATAATGTGAAACGAATCTGCAGGTGTGAAGAAATGGGTTAATATTGTTATTTTTTTAATGTATTTATTCAGTAAAGAGAATTTTAGACAAAAATATTTTGACAGTCAATTGTGTGAGCTACGACAAAACATAAGTATTTAAGTTAAATTACTAAGTGTAGAAAATAGGTTGATAAAAAAGTAGGGTTACATTTCTTTTGTGGCATTTTTATACTATTTGTTTGTCGCGTTTAGCTGGGACCTGAAACGGAAATTTACAGTTTGTTTGGTTTTGGTGACTGGATCATGCTGGTACCATAAGTATGTTTATAATGCTGATATTTCAGATGTAAAAATAAAGAAAAAGACATATGAAAATACTGACCGCAGCGTCAGACTTTATGCTTCTCAAATGTCTTATTGTTTTATTCCTAGCGTGTTTCTTTTTCTAAAATGTAGTTTTTTCACTAGAGCTTGCATGACCACAATTCTCTCCAGTTTTTTAGGACTCTTTTGTTCAAGCGACTTTTACTTGTACTATTGTGTGTATGGTCTTGTTTCTTCCCCTGATCTTCCGTTCACACAGTCCCATTTCCAAGTTCTGAGGGAAGGTTCCAAGGCCTCCAACAATGATTGGTATTACTGTCACATTTACATTCCACAACTGTTATTTCTTAGTCCTCAATTCTTTTTACCAATCCTTTGTTCACTGTACTAAGGGCACCAATTACAATTGGTATCATCGTCACTTTCATGTTCCACAGTTTCTTCAATTCCCTAATAAGGTCCAGGTACTTATCCTTCTCTTCGCTTTCTTTCAATTTTACTCTGTGGCAAAATTAGTTATATTCCTGTTCTTTAAAATTAAAATTCCTGCAGATTCCCTTTTTTTATTGAATAATAATGATATTATTATTATTATTATTATTATTATTCATTAGAGTTTTTCTCATCAGCGTAAGCTGATGGTCTTTCACTGGAGACGGAGTGACAGCAAGTCTCCTCAAGTCTCCACGACTCTTCTCAGTATTCTGGCCGTTTTCAATAATGCTGTTGTTTGGATGGTCTCCAATCGGCCGCCAACTTCCAAATCCTCCGGGCCCTTTAATAATCCTTTAGTTACCGTGTCAAAAGCACCAATTACAATTGGTATAATTTTCACCTTCATATTCCACAGTTTTTTCAATTCTCTAGCAAGGTCGAGGTACTTATATCTCTTTTCACATTCTTGCAGTTTTATTCTGTGATCTGCCGGGACAGCAAAGTCGACAATTTTGCAGATTTTCTTTTCTTTTTTTTTTTTTTTGTTGATTATTACAAGGTCTGATTATCTGGCCGAGATTAGGTGATCCGTTTGTATATCAAAGTCCCATAGAATTATTATTATTATTATTACTCCTGTAGAGTTTTTCACATCAGTAATAGCTGATGGTTTTTCACTGGAGTTTGGGTGACAGCAACTTTATTCAAGTCTCCAGGACTCGTCTCAGTATTCTGGCAGTCCTCAGCAATGCTGTCGTTTCGATAGTCTCCACCCGTCCGCTAACTTCCAAGTCCTCCAGGCCCTTTAATAATCCTTTAGTTACTGTGCCTAACGCACCAATCACAATTGGCACAGTTGTTACTTTCATGTTCCACAGTTTCTTCAATTCCCTAGCAAGGTCAAGGTACTTATCCTTCTTTTCACTTTCCTTCAAATTTATTCTATGGTCCGCCAGGACAGCAAAGTCAACAATTTTGCAGATTCTTTTTCTTTTGTTGATTATATGAGGTCTCGTCTTCTGGCCGGGATTAGGTGATTCCCTTGTATGTTAAAGCCCCATTGGAGTTTATGCGAGTAATTTTCTTTGACAGGCGCCGTTTTGTGCATACCCATTTGTTGTTATGGTCGAATTGAAATTTCCTGCACATTTCCCAGTGGATTACCTTGCCGACCCAATCGTGTCCCACATTGTACTCCTTCTGAGCTAATTTGCTGCATTCGCTTATAATGTGATTGATTGTTTCGTCTCTGTCACCGCATAGCCTACATTTACTGTTTTGTTGCGTCTTACCTATTCTCGCATTGATATGATTCGTTCTTATGGCGTTGTCCTGTGCTGCTATTAGGAGGGATTCCATTTCTCTCTTAAGGTTTCCTTTTACTACTCAGGTCCAGGTTTTCTGGTGTGAGATGTTGTCTATTAGACGCTTAAAGTGGCTATAGAGTTGTTTTCCTTCCCATTTTTTCCTAGTTGTTGTCATTCTTTCGTTTATCGTGTTGTCCGTATCGACTCTGATGGTTGTAATTAGTCCTCGTTCGTGTTTTTCTATGTAGTCTTCGAGTCGTTGTATGGATGCGTCAACGGTGTCCTCGATGCTGGCAAGTCCTCTTCCTCCCTGTTTTCTATATACATATAGTCTGTCAACGTCGTCTCTGGGGTGTAATGCCTTATGCATGGTCATCAGCTTTCTTGTCCTTTGGTCCATCTGTCTAAGTTCCCCTCGGGTCCACTTGAGAAAGGGTTCCGAGTATTTGACTTATGGCATATCCCAAGTATTTATTCCTTTGATGAGGTTTCTGCTGGAGAGTTTTGTCTAAAGTAGTTTTCGCGTTCTCCTGAGATATTCTTTTCGGATCATGTCTTTCATTTGTACTTGTTTGTTTGTGTCAGCCCCCAAGATGCCCAAGTATTTGTAGGTTTCATTTTCTTCCAACGTCCTAATTCTGTCGTGATTTGGTAGTTCCATTCTGTCAGTCATATGTCGTTTGCCACTTTTCATGACTAGCATGGCACATTTTTCTCTGCCAAATTCCATTCCTATGTCCTGGCTGTATATTCTAACGGCGTGTATGAGAGTTTCCAGTTCTCTTTCATTTTTTGCAAACAATTTAATGTCATCCATGTACATTAGGTGGTTGATCTTCTCTTGCGATCTGCTGAGTTTATATCCGACAGTGCATTTTCTGAGTATGTGGTTCAGTGGCATCATGGCTATTATGAATAGTAAGGGTGATAGTGCATCTCCTTGGAAAATACCTCTTTGGATCTTTTTTTCAGCTTGGTCTCTTCCTCTTGCAGTCAATTCCACTCTCCAGGTCTTCATGGTCTGTTCGATGAAGTTTATGACTTCATGTGATATTTTGTACATTTTGAGACAGTGTAATATCCAGCTTTGTGGGAGCATATCATATGCCTTCTTGTAGTCAATCCAGGCCATTGCTAGATTTTTCCGTCTTGTCTTGCTCTTATTTAGGATGTGTTGATCTATGAAGAGTAAATCTGCTGTGCCTCTGGGTCCTTTGCGGTATCCTTTCTGTTTGTCCGGGAACAATCCGCGGCTTGTTAACGAATAGTAGATTTTTTCCCTTATTTTCCACATGATTGGTAGGCAAGTTGTGGGTCTGTAATTGTTTGGGGCAGTTCCTTTACTAGGGTCCTTTTGGATTAATGTAGTCTTTCCTTTGGTCATCCATTCAGGTACGTGCGCATCTTGTAAGCATTTGTTCATCTCTAGTGCTTGTCTGTCGTGAATGGAGGCGAATTTCTTGAACCAGAAGCCATGTATTCCATCATGGCCTGGCGCTTTCCAGTTTGATATTCTTTTTAGTGTTATTTTGTGTAAGTCGACGTGTATTTCGATTTTGGGGCCTTCTTCAAGTCCGTCTAGCTCTCTAGTGATGTTGTTTATCCATTCAACATTTTCGTTATGTTTCTTTGGTTACTATATTTTAGCCCAAAATCGCTTGGTTTCTTTTGCATCCGGTTGTTGGTATGTTTTCGTGTCACTCCCTCCCAATTGTTGATAGAATTTCTTTTCGTTGTTTTTGAAAGTCCTATTTTGTCTGTACTGTTTTACCCTTTGTCGATATCTCTTTAATCTTCCTTCTTTGGCCAGTACTTTCTGGTTTATTTCCTCAGGTTTTACTATTATTTTCCCCATGTGCCCTGTTCCTTCTTTCTCCCGCTTATTTCAGTTCCTCTCTTCATCATTCGGGCTTGTTTTCGTAGTTTTTTTTATTTGCGATTCCAGTCTAAATTCCCATCCGGGTTTTTTGCTGTTTCTTCGTGCTTTTTGAAGGGATCCCAAAATTTTCACAAACTAATTTCGCTCCTGCATATATCAATTCATTTAACTCAGTTATATTATTCGTTGGTATGTAAGGTAGTATGTGATTTATTTTATTCGTTTCTATTTTAAGTGTTTTCCATTCTATGTTTCTTAATGAAGGTAGAATAGTCTTTTCACTATTCATAATTCTCTTCACATTTTCTAGATATACCTTTTGTTGTTGCGATAGTGTTTCTTCCTGGTTGTTTGATAGTGTATCGTTTGGGAGTGTGGTGTTTACATTTGCCGAGGTTTGCGGTTCTTTTTCGTTGGATTGTTCTTGTTCGACACCACTTGGTGTGTCTGGCACTGCGTAATAGTTTGGTTTCAGTGTTTTTTGATGGATTTCTAGTAATTCTAGGTCAGAAAACCAACCTTGTCCTAACCTGATCCGCTAACCTTTGGCTAGTTGTCTGAAATGTGGAACATTCTTGCCAGATCTCAAACATCCTTTTCCTGTAGCCTCTTTGTGAGGGGTTGCTCCTGAAATAGCATTCTAGCACAAATTTGTTCTCTTCCCGAGTCCATGTTCTACGTTTAGGTCTCTGTTCGTTGTGGTTTGTTACGTCGTCGTTTATGTATCTGAAAAAAGAACAGGCAACATTCGTAGGATGACGATCGGGTCTCCCATGTTGGCTATCAGGAGAGCACCTGCCTTTCATGACACCCAGGCCTGTTGCCTGGGTCCCACATTGTGTAATATTGTGATTTGACATTTGTTATCATGGGTGGTATAATGTGGCTATACCTGGCCCAGGGGTTGTTTATGATCTGCGCACCTGACACAGATGTGACCTCGAACACTCAGAGACTGTTCATAAGAAGCGGGTCACAAAAAAATAAAAAAAAATAAAATAAAAAAAAAATAAAAATAAAAAAATAAAAATAAAAATATATAAATAAATAAATAAAATAAAAAATAAGAATAGATAAATAAATAAAATTGAATAAAAAATAAAAATGAATTAACAAAAAAAATTGAAAGAATGAAAAAAATAAAGAAAATAAAAATATATAATAAAATAAATAAAGGGTGGAGGAAAATTCTAGAAAAAAATCTGGATATAAGTTTTAACATAGTTAAAGTCCGTTGATATACTTTTTGTTTTTTGACTACCAACTAGATTGCTCAGCCTGAACGACTATCTCAAGGTTTATGGGAATATCTAATACTTGTACATTTATATGCGGAGGACATAATGTTCAATTGATATTTCTGTAGTTTTTACGGAAAATACGGGAATAGAAAACCTATCGACTGCAAAGATCGTCAATACGGAGGGGAAAAGTGTAAATTCAAACAATTGTTAAATTGACTCGTGATAGTTACACCTGGTAAAACAATTTAGTCGATTTGAAATAAATCAAGATTCTTAGATTAAAATATAACAAAAATTCACCAGCAGATTTTACAAGTCATAGAAAATCCAGTGTTATTTTTAAAGAAAAAAAATTGCACTAACCTCTACCCAACGAGTCTTTCCTCAGAATTGTTTAGTTTTTCTATATATCCACATATTCATGAAGCTTTATGTCTATCCTTATATTTATAATGCCACCTGATTCTAGAATGTTCCATTCCAAATATTTCTTTAGTGTTTGGTTTGGCCATTTTTTTTTTTTTTTGAGCAAGCTGGAGGCGGGTGGAATTAATTTGAGATAACTGGAAGTGTTTGGATTTGTCGGCACAAACGAGTAAAGAACGTTACGTAAAACAATTCTTCATATTTTTAGACTTTGCTGACATGCACAGACGCACGCAATAACATATTGGAAACCTTTAATAATGGAAATGATAGCTACAACTGTTTTACATGTTGGCATGAAGGAAAATCAAAAACATTTGCATTTCTAAAGAAGAATGATTTTCACAACAAAAAATCAACGCGAACTGAAGACAAGGAGGCAAAACAAAACGGTGTCAATTCTGAATCCTTAAAAGTAAAATATATATTGCGTTAAAGATCGTTCGTTCTTATTGGTGTAATCTATCACAGGACGTAACTTTATCGGCAGGGCTTAGAATAAACTGACTCTATCATCTACAGTCGTGTAATATCTTCCCGCCGCTATAAATAGGTGTCCTGTGTATGACACTTATCTGCATCAGGCGATGATTATCCAGTTCTGGAGCTCTGGGTAGTGCAGAAATAAATTTCAGAATCCCATATGTACATCAAATACATATGTGCACGAATTGTTAGTATTAGATAAGAATACTTGATATAAAACCGTAATCAAGAAATTAGGAAATTACACACACACACACACACACACACACACACACACACACACATGTATATATATATATATATATATATATAAGTTAACGACCGTAGTCAAGTTAAACCCGAAGGCTCTCTTTTCAATAGGTACAACTCTGAGGCATAGGTGAGGGCACTACTCTAGTTCCTGGATTTCTCCACTTTAACCTTGATCCGTATCTTATAATGCTAAGTGTTTAGCAAAGATACATCAAGTATCATTATTTGGTATGACTCGATCTGGGATTGAACCCCAGTCTCCCGGACCATTGGCGAACACTCAACCCGTTAGGCCAATGGAAATGTACTGTGCACGTAATTCCCAAACCTCTGGCCATAAAATAATCCTAGACGGATTTACATGCCGTTGAAATCAATCTATAAAGCAAAAAAGCATTGCAGAATTCCAATACATTTGAGAGGAGCTGGGTGCCACCATTTCCTGAGAGATTTATGTGGCCAAGTAGGTGATGGAAATTATAATTATCCTAATCATAATTTTATCATCACTCGTTTTAACAGATTTTTTTTTTTAGTTTTCAACATAATAACTGAAGACGTTAGAAATAAAATCACATCTGTAGCGTTTTGAAGCTTTTTGTTGACAGTAAGTTCAATGCAGTTGAATGACATTCCATGAATAACAATTCGCTGAAGAGGCGGTTTTTCTAATGACACAAGATTTTATTAACAAAGATTCAACTGACAATCAATGGTTTTGGCGGATATAAAATGCTTTGCCAGTTTGATAATCTCATTGTATTCGCCAATCCAGTGGGGGTGTCTTTTTTGTATATTTTTCTCGCACCAACATCGGGGCAACAGAGTTTCACTATTTAATTATGCATGCAAGCTTTTAAAATAATGGCCTTTGCTTAACAAAATGTTACCTGCAGCTCCTCACGTGAAAACGCATTTACAGCCATAGCACGTCGCTAACAAAATAATACAATTAATCAGCAATGTTCCACCCGGGAAATTATGTCCACGTAATCGTTTTAAATTACCAACCAACGCTAATACATGTATAACATACATCAAACCTAATAGACACTCACATGTGAGTGCGTGTTTTCCAGTTTGTTTGTGAGTCTGTGTGTCCACACACACACACACACACACACACACATATATATATATATATATATATATATATATATATATATATATATATATTGAAAAGCATATAAATATCTTGATCATCAAGTCCAGCGTGTGTTTTAAAATTTTATGACTCATGTTACACTAATGATAGAAAAATTTACTTAAATCTATAAAACATGCATTCAAAAATGTTGTATTTAATTATCCCATGGGAATTGGATTTTTTTTTGTTTCATTATATAATTTAAATAACGTCTTCTTAGACAAATACGTTTGTAAAAGGCGGTTCTGTTGATCTAAGTTCATTAGAATTTTTACAAGGCTACACATGTTAAAATGCTTGTCTGCTGATCAAAATCTCTTTAAGTAAACTCAAATTGTAAATACAAAAAATAAACACAATTCGAGTAAACGATGTTCATTAATTATTGAAGGATTTCCAGAAACGGAGAGAAATGTTATAAAAAAGATGGAGGCCAGGATCTCAGGTGCAATGAAAGAATATAACATCTGCGTACCAAACCTTAGAAAATTTAAAGGGACGCTTCACGTGATATAATTGATAACGAGTTGGGCTGGCAAATAATTGTTAGTAAGTTCGATTCTTACGCTGAGCCTCTTTCATTTTCTTTACAAACTAAGATAAGGTTTTAAAATGATGGCAAATATATGCACCGATTCAAATATAGAAAACAAATAAAAATCTAAAAAATATGTGTTTTTACTGATGGAAAGAAAATGGCACATGTTTTTCATGATAAAAAATGATCAACTTTCTGATCATATTACTGTTAAAAAGGCGCATGTTTTTTGCTAAAGTTAATGATTTAAATTTTTTTCATTTATATAATAATTATGATAAAACGCTCGTCATTTTTAGAATAATGATGATGAAATGGTATATTTTGATAATAATAATAATGCTGATTATAATAAGGAATATCCAGTTATAATAATAACATGAAGGTGACAATTATACCAACTGTAAGTGGTGCTTTTGGTTCAGGCACCAAAGGATTATTAAAGGGACTGGATGACTTGGAGGTAGGAAGAACAGAGGAGACCATCCAAACTACAAAATTTTTGAGATCGGCTAGAATACAAGGAAGAGTCCTGGAGACTTGAGGAGACTTGCTGTCACTCAACCTCTAGAGAAAAAATGTGAAAAACTCCCAAGGAGTAAATAATAAAAGAAATAGAAATAATAAAATGAAAAGAAGAATAAGTACCTCGACCTTGCTAGAGAATTTTAAAAAATTTGGAACATGAAGATGACGATTATACCGATCGAGACTGTTGCATTCTGTACAGTAATTAAAGGAATATTTAAGGGACTGGAGGATTTGGAAGTCGGGGGATTAGTGGAGACCGTCTAAACTACAGCATTGTTGAGAAAGGCCAGAATATTGGAGATTTCAAGAGACTTGCTGTCAATCAAACTCCTGTGAAAGCCCATCAGCTAACGCTGATGTGAAAAATTCTAAAGGGGTAAACAATAATAATAATAATAATAATAATAATCGACTTACTCAAAACAACACTAAAAAGAATATCAAACTGGAAAACGCCGGGACACGATGGAATACATGGATTCTGGTTCAAGAAATTCACCTCCATTCAGGGGAGACTAGCGCTAGAAATGAACAGATGCCTACAAGGCACCCAAGTACCCGAGTGGATGACCAAAAGAAAAACAACATTAATCAAAAAGGACCCAAGCAAATGAACTGCGCCAAACAATTACAGACCGATAACCTGCCTACCAATGGCGTGGAAAATACTAACAGGACAAATAAGGTAAAAGATTTACTTCTCGCTAACAAGCCGTGGGTTTTTCACTGATAAACAGAAAGGATGCCGTAGAGGCACAGCAGAATTACTCTACATAGATCAGCACATCCTAAATGAGAGCAAGACAAGACGGAAAAATCTAGCTATGGTCTGTATTGACTACAAAAAGGCATATGATTTGGTTTCACAAAGCTGGATAATAAAGTGTGTCAAAATGTATAAAATATCACATGAAGTCATAAACTTAATCGAAAAGACAATGCAAACCTGCAGAGTGGACTGACAGCCAGAGGAAGAAGCTTAGCTGAAACAAAGATCCAAAAAGCGATTTTCCAAGGGGATGCACTGTCACCATTCCTATTCATAATTGCCATGATTCCACTTAACTAGATACTCAGAAAATAAACAGCCGGATACAAACTTAGGAGATCGCAAGAGAAGTTCAATCACCTAATGTACATGGTTCATATTAAACTATTTGCAAAAAATAACTGGAAACTCTCATACACGCCGTTAGAATATACAGCCAGGACATAGGAATGGAATTTGGCATAGAAAAATGTGCCATGTTCGTCACGAAAAGTGGCAATGGACATATAACTGACGGAATGGAACTACCAAATCACGACAAAATTAGAACGCTCGGAGAAAATGAAACCTACAAATACTTAGGTATCTTGGAGGCTGACACCATTAAACAAGTGGAAATGAAAGACAAGATTCGAAAAGAATATCTCTGGAGACCAAGAAAACTACTCGAGAGTAAACTCTCCAGCAGAAACCCCATCAAAAGAATAAATACTTGGGCTGGGCCCCTAGTTAGATATTCGGGAGCCTTCTTCAAGTGGACCAGAGATAAACTTAAACAAATTGATCAAAGAACAAGAAAACTAATGATCATGAATAAGGCATTACATCCCAGTGTGGACGTTGACAGACTATATGTATCTAAATAACAGGGAGGATGAGCACTTACCAGCATCGAAGACAGCGTGACGCATCGATACAACGGCTCAAAGACTACATAGAAAAACACCAACGAGGACTAATTACAGCCATTGGAAACAATACGGACAACACGATAGACGATAGAATGACAACAACCAGGAATCATCACTATTTTTAAAATGCCTGGAGGACTTGGAAGTTGTCGGACGGGTAGAGACTATCAAAATGACAGCATTGTTGAGAACGGCCAGAATCCTGAGATGCGTCCTGGAGACTTGAGGAGACTTGCTGTCACTCAAACTCCTGTGAAAAACCATCAGCTAACACTGATGTGAAAAACTCTAAAGGAGTAAAAAAAAAAAAATAATAAACAACTCTATGGACGTTTGAAGTGACTAATAAGCGACATCTCACAAAAGAAAACGTGGACGCTGCTAAAAAAGGGAAATCTTAAAAGAGAAACGGAATTGTTACGATTAAGGGTTTACGGACCACTGTCATCATCTTTATTGTTATTTCCACAACGTTTCCGCCAGTATGTCTCCCGGCCTTCTTCAGGTGTTTGTCGAACTTGGGAAGCTTCACATATGCGTGTTTGTCCATGTGTGTGTGTGTGTTTGTTAAAGTATATATATATATAAACCAACACACACACACACACACACACACATATATATATGTGTGTGTGTGTGTGTGTGTAAGTGTGTGTATTATTCGGTCCAGTTAAACCGGAGTTCAGAGTAATTCCATCAGGACAAAAAAAAAAAAACATTCAACAGTGAACATTTAGATTTTCCTGGTAAAGTGCTCAATGTAACTGACATTACAGATCAATAATTTCTTTAAGGAAAAACAAAAACCGGTCACATTAGGATTATAAATTTATTTCCATACTGATATGGGTTTTCATATAAATCAAAAACACCAAAAATAACAGGACTTTTTCAGATCTAATGGATAAAATAATTCAGAATAGACACAGGAAAGAAGTGTGGGAGGGGGTAGAAGAGGGGCTAAGTGTTTTCTCCTCATTTAGCCCACTTCCGTTTTTTTTATTGCCGGTTGGAATTATAATAAATCAATTTTTTATTTTTTTCATTTTTTAGAATCTAAATATATTTCAACTTTAAACTCCAGATTTAACACTAATTTAGGGAAGTACAAGTTTCTTTAATAACCTTACCTAAGGATACAGTAGTACTTATATTGAATTAAATTCAAAATCTAAAATTAAAATTTTAAATTTCAAATCTTATTTTCGTGCCTATTAATTCAGTTACCCTTCCATTAAAGAGTACGTCCACATCATATGGTTCCTTCTCATCTTTATTATTTTATTTCATTTTTATTCATTTCACATTAAATCTCAATTTATGTTTTTTTTAAAGTAAAGTATATATATATCTAAAGTATATATAAAGTTTATATATATATATATATATATATATAAAGTATATATATATATATATATATAAAGTATATATATATATATATAAAGTATATATATATATATATAAAGTATATATATATATTTATAAGTCCTCTGTCACAATCCGGATGTGACATAAAAAGAAATTGTCAATTCAACTCATCGTTACTCCGATTTAAATTCTGTTACATCCTTCACGTGACGTAGGGGTTGGGTAAATACAGATGCAAAGTGTTTTTCACATCTCAATAAATTCTCTTCAGCCACATTCAAAATCCAACCAACGTATGGAGAGTACTGGTTGTGCCTACATAAAAAGTGTGTTTCACATTTCGATAAATTCTCTTCGGCCACATTCAAAATCCAACCAATGTATGGAGAGTACTGGGTGTGTCTACATACAAAGTGTGTTTCACATTTCAATAAATTCTCTTCGACCACATTAAAAAATCCAGCCTATGTATGGTAAGTACTGGGTGTGCCTACATACATAGTGTGTTTCATATTTCAATAAATTCTCTTTGACCGCATTAAAAAATCCAGCCTATGTATGGTAAGTACTGGGTGTGCCTACATACATAGTGTGTTTCATATTTCAATAAATTCTCTTTGACCACATTAAAAAATCCAACCAATGTATAGAGAGTACTGGGTGCGCCTACATACATACATACATACATACATACACCATATCTACGAATTAAAATCTACCTGGAATTCAAGATGCATCTCATCGTTGCCGTTATTTAGAAGAAAGAAGGAGTTACATACCATTAGGTAACAGATTTTTTCGGTTCATTCAAAGCTAAATAAAAAGAAATAAATAATGATTTTGTGCTTGCCGAAATGAACAGCAGAACAAAATTAGTCCGAACATATTCGATTAGTATCTGCATCATTAAAGAGTATTTATTCCATTTTAATCAAGACTATTTTATAATATTAGATTGCATAAATCATATAATTATTTAATACCCAAGTGGAAGTTATTAGTTAATTGAAACAGAAGCTTATAATGAATTTGAAATGGAATTATTTCATAGAAAAGCAAAAGATAATTCATCGATTAATCAATAATTCTCTTGAATGAATGGACTTTTTGCTTTTTGAACGGCGGACTTCGAGGAGCATTAGATTTTTCGACTCGTCGGTTAACAATAATCAGTTTAGTTTTACAAGTTAAACAACGAAGTTAATAATCACGCTCTTATATTTTCTTTTTCTTTCAACTCACACCATAGTTAGGCAACTGACATCAACATTTCTTTTAAAATGGTTACTCAAATCTAATTTGTCATTAATGTGCGAGACGTAAGTCAGTTTTATAATAAAAAGAATAAATAAATAAATGATCAATATTTTTTCAGTATTGGTGTTTACTTACGTCTATCATTTTTTTTTTAATTTAATGTCTCGTTGTAAAGAAAGAAAGAAAGAAAGAAAATGAAGGAAAAGGAAAAAAAGCATAAAACTAGAAAAAAATAAATGATCAGAAAGAAAGAGAAAAAAGAAAAAAAGGAAAGAAAGAAAAAAAGAAATGAATTAATGAACAAAGAATAAAAAGAGAAAAAAAAACTAGAAAGAAAGAAATGACAAAGAAAGAAAGAACGAAATGGAAAAAATTATAGAGAAAAGAAAAGACAATGAACAATGAAACACGAAAAACAAAAAGAACTAATTTGAAAGACAGAAAAAGTAAAAGGAACGAAAAAAGACAAAACAATGAAAAGAGAAAAGAAATTTAAAAGAAAGAAAGAAAGAAAGAAAGAAAGAAAAAGCAGTGGATAAGATTCTGCATAATTTATAATGCGTAAAATGATATTAAAACTTAATTCCCGAAATTTTCTTTTCACCTTGTTGATAGTGATTTCTACTTAATATATAGACAATTTTTTCGCTTTAACCTCATTGTGAAAATGATTGTAAATATAATGTATGAGAATATTTAAGAAATTTATTGACAAATTTTCCCCCATATGCGCTTGTAATATTTTGTCGATGAATAAGTATTTCATGGAGGACAGTGTTTCAACTGGGAAGATGTTAATTCATGCTAGTTCGAGATAAAAACCAGCGTAAAATTTGAGGCGCAAAATCGATTTGTGCAACCGGTGGATGTCGGGGTAATAGTCCAATGGAGATCTCTTCGAAGTTTGTCTCTATCGAGATTCTTAAGATTAAGTGGCCCTGGATTGTTGAGGTTCTATCCAGTAAAACGGAACAATTGGATAGCCCTGGGGCAGTTCATGGTCTTGCTCTATTCCCGAATGCAGAACGCGTGAAACGGGCCGAATCTTTCGAATAAAGACTTCCTACACGCTACCATTGTTACAACAGCAACTACGACGACAAAAATGATTGAGAGTGACAAGTAGGCTGCTGTTGGTCGGCAGAAATGGTGCTGTGGGATTAATGAAACGTTAGGTTTGTATTCAGTGTTCATAATTGCCAGTTGAGTTGAATTATCCAAAAGATTTAATGGTGATAACTGACGTTGAATAGCAAAGTGTACAGATGTTAAAAAAAAAAACAGCAAACATTTTTCAGTCGTTGTTGCAAAAAATAATCAATTTGTGAGAGTAATGAGCTTGATTTTCAAAACACACACTTTTAATGTGTCCATTTTCTAAAACGGATAGGGTTTGTTGAAATTTTTGGCCAAGCAAAGGGAGAAAATTGCCTCTAGCCATAAAAGAATATTTACACTCTTTGTATATTCATCTCACAGTTCAACACACACGGAATATTATCTCTAACCTGTATATGCTCTGTCAGCGGGGCTTAACATATGCTGACAGTATCCCCAGATAGAGGTTCGCAGGCTTAGACACCAAAATGCATCTCATGGTTAGCGCCAAGTATTCTCGATCTAACTAATGTGTGTGGGGGGCACTTCATTGCCATTACTCATAGGGCAACACTGACCAGGTGTGGTAGTCTCATCTTTGGTTCAAATAGATCTGTTTAAAAATCATTCGTAATAAGTTAGAATACATACTAACATAACACTATATTATTTGGATTAAAAATAGTTATCTGAGGCTATTTTAGATATTGATTTTTCTAAGCATACATCTGTGTGTAAAATATTTATATCAGCTTGGAATACCTGATATCAGATAGCTGTGTGCCAAAAAAAAAACCGTTAAGAAACAACGACACAAAATATAGATATAAATGTACAATAAATCTCTTCGCATAAAATAACCCTAGACGGGTTAATATCCCATTAAAGTTAATCAATCAATTTACCAATCGTATCTATGCTCTGAGAATACAAATTCAGTAGACATGTGTAAATCAGAAATTTTGAGGAAAGTTTTAAAAGCATGAAACATATCTTTCTGAATACTCTGAACCTGAAAAACAAACGAATAATTATTTTGAAAGCGTCTTTGCAAACGAATATTAGTTTGAGCTAGTAGATCTATTTAAAAATCAAAGCATTTTCAGTTGGGCATAAGGCTCATTATCGCAGAAAGAAATACATCTTCAACCTATATTTACTACCATCAGAAATAAGAGAAATACGCAAATAACAATAGAATGGGGCGGTGGTCACCACAGGGTAACAGATGAATTTAAGAGTTGAAACTGGCTTTTCCTAAATAAAAGATTTTGAGTAGTAACAGAAATAACATGTCAGGTGATTTCAACTATAAATTATTAATTATGTAGAAATAATCACAAAGTTATGCTTAGGTGCCACAAAAATATATTTAAAAAAGGAATATGACTGCACATATATGACAAAAGCATAGTCCTTAAAACACACACAAACAGAGACACACACAGCGCCACACAGTGACACACACACACACACACACACACACACACACACACACACACAAATATATATGCATATATATACATATATAGGATTTGTTTGGTTTTATGACATATCAACATTTGTTGGTTAACGCCGAATCCATTTTTTAAGCAAATGCTCAGTTCTATTTCAAACAGTTCAGTTTAGTTTAAGTACGCTGTTTCGATGCCAAAACAGTTCTATTTCAAGTAGTTCAGTTTAGCATAAGTACAATGTAATTGTAAAAAATATTTCTATTTCAAGCTATTTAGTTTAGTCAAAGAAGTCGGCTCAGAATAAGTACACAGCTTAGTTCTATTTAAATCCATTTTTAATCAAATAATTTGTTCTATTTCAAACAATTCAGTTGAGCATGAAAACACGGTTTAATTGTCAAAAAAAATTATATTTCAAGCAATCTAGATCAGTACAAATATAGATTTTGTTTACACACACTTAAATGTCAAAACAGTTCTGTATTAAACAATTCAGTTTAGCGTAAATACAAATTCAATGTCAAAAACAGTTCCATTTCAAACAATTCAGTTTAGCATAAGTACGCAGTTTAAAAGTAAGTATGCAGTTTAATTGTCAAAAAAATCTATTTAGAGATATTCAGTTGAGTCAAACATTTCTAATTCAAACAATTCAGCTTCACGTAAGTATGCAATTAGTTCTATTTAACCCATAGATAGGGCACTATCGGGCGCTACCACTCTGGGGCAGAGTGGACCGGGGAGCAGATGAAATGAAAGGGTGCTCCGCATTCCCCAAAGCCCCAGCACCACTGGAACCTCACCAACAGACTGTTTAGTGTAATGTCTCGGACACCCGTTGGGGGGATCATACCCCTCTGCAGAGGTGCAGTCGTTCTATTCTACAATCCCAGCCAAGTGGGCAATACTCAGAGTTAATGTCAAAACAGTTTTATTTCAGATAATTCAGCTTAACTGAGTGCACATTTTAAACGTTAAAACAGTTCTATTTCCAGCAATTCAGTTTATCATAAATACACAGTTTAAATGACACAACAGTTCTATTTAAAAAAAATAAATTCAGCATAAATACGCAGTTTAAATGCCAAAAACTGTAAACTCAAACCACGGTTTAGTTCTATTTAACCCACAGATAGGACCCTTATCAGGTGCTGCAACTCCGGGCTAGAGTTGACCTGGGAGCGATAGCAATTAAGGGGTATTCCGCATTCCCTAAACCTCCAGCATTACTGCAGCCTCACCATCAGACTGTTTTGTGTCATATCCAGGCCACTCGTTGTGGGGGTCATACTCCTTTGCAGAAAAGAAATCGGTGTATTCTACCGCCCCAGCCGACCGGGCAAATATATATATGAACCATTTTTGTGTTACGGCATGGATTAATTTCGCAAGACTAGAGATCTTGGACCAGTCGGCTGAGTTTGCAGAATACACCGACAGCATCTATGCAGTGGGGTAAAACTCCCCCAACGTGTCTCCTGATATGACACTAAACAATCTGATGGTGAGGCTCCAGTAATACTGTAGCTTTGGGGGATCTGGACTATTCCTTTAATTCCATCGAAAAGGGTTGATACACCGTAATACAAAACTACCAATCCCAACCAAGCCAAGACTATCGATCTGGACTTGGATCTCACCGTGTGTTTGGATAGTTGCCCACACAAGGTATATCCTCTTCTTTACGATACCAATGTCAGAGAAGGTGAAATGCAACGCTGCATTAAGGTCGATGCACGTATTGCCAGATTGAACAGAACGTCTGATTACCTAAGAGGCCCTGTTACCTGATTTTGAAGTCCGAGTTCTCCAAGTGAAGCTGCCTAACCAGGTGCAAGGGAAGTGATTGTTTCATGTCTTTTTAAAGGGTTTACCGTAAAGTAAAACGCAAAACTGGAACTTGTCTCAATGAGTTCATCATCAGCAGCATCAAATTGTGCTGTTTGTACGAAGATCTCTGACTCTCTCCCCACACACACACTCTCTCTCTCTCTCTCTTTCTCTCTTAATCCATGACTTTTAACTATCCCGCTTAGCAGGTCCTCTAAATTGTATTCAGTGTTCACAAAGAACTGATGTACTTAAATCCTTGCTCATAGGTTAATAGAAGCGTGATCATGTGTAGGACTCCATGAGAGAACGTCGCTTCTATGTTCCACCTTACTTAATCTAGCAGTGCCCAACATGTCTTGCTTGGATGATTTGTGGAATGGGAAATAAGTAACTGTACACCTGTCTTTTGTGAGGTGCTGCTTCCAGGAATCGCTCATAACAGCATGTAGCATTCTTGTGTGATTCCCAATAAGAGTTTTCTGAATGCGTTTTGAAGAAATCGTGATTTATTTTAATAGCAGTCCAATCCTTTCCCCCTTATATGTTACTATTTACCAACCCCTCCGCTAGGGCTGGATATGACACAAGGTCAATTTTTAAGCAGAGTTTAACAGGTTTGAATTCAGAGTTTTCCTTCTCTTAGACTAATTGCCTAACCAAGGCTGAAAAACCTAGTCTGTCCTACTATTTACCCATAGCTGGAGGGACAATAATTGGATTCATACCTTTCCCAAGGGTATATTCCCCTTATATGTTAACACCACTTTCAGTAGATGAGATATTGCAACCGAGGTATGGGAACAGGTCTACTAATTTAAAAGCTTTGCCACTTAAAGTTGGAATGATTCCTTCTTGTTTAAAACTTTTCTATTTGCGTTCACGAAGAGGCCAATATTTCCTGTTGCTTGCTCTAGTCGATACAACTTATATTCTACTTGAAGTGATGTAATTGTGTAGGAAGTTCTACTACCAAACCTACACGAGGGAGTTCGTGTCTCGATGGGTGTCCTATGTACAACTTCGAAGCAAAGAGCTTCGTAAATTTCTACTAGATCATCGTAATCTGCATCTGTCGTAGTTTCTGGCAGATATCATCTGCTCCTTGTACTTTTTAATGTGGAACTATTTTCTTTTATGAGGTCTATTTACATTCATAGTGGGTAATCTAGATAGATTGTAATTGGTTGGGTTTTATGGCATATCAATTCTTGTAGGTTATTCAGCGTCAAATTCATTTTTATGTAAATAATCAGTTCTATTTAAAACAATTCAGTTTAGCATGAGTACACAGTTTGTTTGTCAAAAACATTTCTACTTCAAACTATTCAAGCAGTTATATATTACAATTCAGCTTAGTGAAAGTACAGTTTCAATGTCAAAAACAGTTCTATTTAAAACAATTCAGTTTAGCATAAGCACGCAGTTTAAATGTACGTACAGTTTAATTGTAAAACATTTCTATTTCGAGCTATTGAGTTATAGATTGTAAACAAAATTGGTATTTATGTATCTCCTTAAAGGAGTCAAGCGATCATATCGAAGAATTTGGTATCACCATGGGGTGAACAAACCATTGTTTTCGGGTTTTCGTAAAGCATCATTATTGCAGTATCAGTTTCTATGGGGAGACCGTATGTTTTAGAATTTTCTCCATCTTTTCTCTGTGTATGGAATCAAATGCCTTGGTGAAATCTGCCAGCAATATTGTTAATGGAAACTTTTGTACATATTCCTTCGAGGATTCGACAGGCAGATAGAAACTGAGAAGTTGTGAAGAGATTTCTTCGAAAGCCGTTCTAATTTCTCCTTAATTATTTTTTTTTTAACTTCAGGTCAGATACAACTGAGAAATCATCATCATGTCATGCTGCTAGCGTAGATTTGTCTCACTCTCTCTTTGCATCTGTTTCTCTATCATCCATCGCTTCTGGCAGATCTTCGAGGCTACATTCAGGGTTTGTGCAGAGCTTTTGCATATAAGATCTGGAGGGTCATCATACACTTGCACATCCATGTGAAGGGGTCTATTGAAGAACGTCACCTGGAGTGTCCTGTAAATCTTGTTCGTCTAATTTAGATGGTCTACGAGATGGAAAGTATGTGGCCGTAGAGCTGCTCTTTTGTGGGATGTTTCTTCCAGGATTTGTTTAATATAGCTCGCTGCATCCTTGTGCAGTTATCGTCAAGATTTTTTTTCTATACGCTTATTCAGCATCCAAGTGGTGCATCCATACAGTAGTATGGACATGACTGCTGTATGGAAAAATGTAGAGCATTATAAAGCTCAGCAGCTAAGAGAGTGTGAGTTATACGGCTGGAATTCTTAATGATTTCGAGGCTGACTTTTTGGGTGAAGACGGAGATGTAGCATTTTGTCCATTTCTCTATTGTGTTTCGTTTATTGTCAGGGTTACAAATTCGGAGAAGTATGCGGTCAATATCTTTGCCTTTATACTTCGGAAGGTATTTCGTCAAGGCCTTCTACTTTTCGGCTTTTAAGTATTTTTCAGTACTGTGTAAAGTTCTTCCTCCGTAGAGTGTCCACATTTGATGACTAGGTGTCTATTGATAATTTTTAGTTGGCTTGTCTGTGATTTCAGGAAGGATTTCTCGCTGATTTTTGAAATGATCTTTCCACTTCTGAAGAATGTTTCTTAGCTGGCAGCTTTTGACTATCTATCTATCTATTAAGCCTACAGATATGTATAAACAGAATTATTCAAAGGGAGTGCTCAATGCAAGGCTTATAATATAGTTAAATATATACAAGGAAGCCTATGCACTGCAAAAGATCATTAAGAATCAAGAATATCAGAAATCACTAAGAATATTCCATTAGGTGTTGTTGACGGAATGTTAGATGATTGATTAGATAAATTTATAATAAAATATAATGCTTTTCTTATTTCTTAATGATATATATATATATACTCACAAATACACACACACACACACACACACACGTATATATATATAAATATATATATGGGGAATCTGTGAGGGAAGAGCGTTCAAAATCATTCATTGAATCACGTAGACACAGAATCAATCGTTCTTGACAGCAGTCAGTTTCTTGCCCGATGAACGCGTAGGCAATAAACTGAGAGTGGATCAGTTGTCAAGAATCTTTAATTGTTTTTTCAGTAACATCACTTATATATATATATATATATATATATATATATATATATACCCAAAACTCAAACAAAACCCCTACTTGACTGCAAAAGCACATTACATATAGCTACACTTAATATTAGAACTTTGTATATGATAGGCCAACTACCAGACCTGACATTGTATGCATACAAGAACACAGATACCATCATAGTGAAGTAGACATAAATTCCCACGATACTGGCAATGGATGGGTATTTATCTAAGCATCTGCGTGGAAAAACTCCGTCACTGCCTTCATAGGTGTTGTAGGAATACTTTTCAGTCCTCGCGCCCTGAAACCCCCCAATAGCATCGAGAAAATACAACCAAGAATGACAGTAACAAGTTTTCACGGTTACCCCAGCACGACAATCATCTATTGCTACTGTCCTAACGATGCTAGGAATGTGACAGACCTCACTACATCATCTAACGCGCTATCTTCCCTTGTCTGTAGAATTCCCAAACGCAACGCTCTATTTACCGGATGATACATGAGTTCTCAAATAGTGTAATATACTAGCTTAGCTGGCAACGATGAACTTAGTAGATTCAATAAGGTCGCAAAATAACATCAACAAAGTGGTTTCACTGGAAAAAGAATATAATTAATTGCCTATTGACAGAGTGACAGATATTTCCGTTCGCAGGTAAGATCAACAAATTACTGGGAAAAAATCGGAAGTATGTAAGTTCCGATAATCAGCCATAAACAGAAAAATACCCGAGGCGAAGAGGATATTCATATTTCCGTATGAGACTTGAAAAGACAATATAAGGTCTGTAAATTTGGACTGAATGGAGAGATCCGCTTGTCTTTCAAGCGAGTTACTGCGGGTTACTCAAGCAAACATGTCGTATGTGTTCTCCGGACGTCGCACTACTTTACAAATAGGTTCCCCGCCACAGAAGAAAGATATGCGCAAACTCTCTCTGACTGTATTCCTACTACACATAATCGTCGTCGTCGAAGAATAAAAATATAAATTATATTTTTATATACCTACGAGTTTTTCGTTGTTTGTCCTGTGGTGTAATTACGACAATTGGTAAAAACGAAAAGAACAAATTCTGCTTACACAACCCGTCAAACAAAAATGGGGAACATTAATAGATTTCTTACTTGAAAATGGACTAACATGACTTAATATTAAATTCCAGAAAAAGAAGGGAAAACTATAAACCAAGAGTAACTCAAATAATAATCTTGAAAAACTGGGTTTTATTTTATGGATAAATCTAATCGATAATCGATCAATAGAAGGCCATGCCTTCTATACTCACATACTGATGTAATCTTCAGTTCAGGAGATGCTGCTTCCGAGGTCCATGAACTTGTCCTCTAATTTCAAAAACCACCATTTTGTCTAGATATATCTCTTTTTTTATTAAAACATGTACTCCGTTTTATCTGCATTCACATGGACGCCAATGCCACCTGCTGCCATTATGCAGCAAAGATTCAGCTTGAGTCGGTGAATTTACGAGAAACACTATATCATCAGCATAGTCTGCATCCGTAATTGTTGGTGTGTGGTATCGTCTGCTTCTTGCATTTTTTGATTAAAAGCCGTTTTCTTTCATTAGATCTATCGACGTTCAAAGACAGTTTTTCAAGCAGCGTTCATGTCCATACTACTGTATGGATGAACTACTAGGACGCTGACAAACGGTATAGAGAAATCCTGGAATCAACATCCAACAAAATAGCAGCTCTACGGCCACCTACCCACCATCTCTAAAACTATCCAAATAAGATAAACAAGACATGCAGGACACCGCTGGAGAAGTAACGAAGAACTCATAAGTGGCGTTCTCCCATGGATCCCTAATCATAGACGTACAAGTCTATGACAACCAATGAGAAATTATCTACAACAACTCTGTACGGACACGGGATTTAGTCTAGAAGACCTACTGGAAACGATGGATGATAGAAACGGATAGCAAGAGAGAGAGAGAGAAAGAGAGAGAGAGAGTAAGGGAAATCTGTGCTTGCGGCCCTACAAGATAATGATGACGATATTGATATAATATATAAGTGTTTTTTTTTTATCAGTAAAGTTGTAACAGCGGCCAATGGGTATCATTGCAGAATAATATTATCGTATTTTCAACTGTAAAATAAAAGACTAAATAAAAACTCATAGTTCTTTTTGATGATTCTCGGGAAAGCCAGTATCGACACGTTTAAAGTGTTTTTCTCTTTCTATCTCTTTAACTCTCTCGATCACTCTTTTCCTCTTTCTTTCTTTATATATATATATATATATATATTGGCGCCATGACGTGCCAGGGGGCCAATACGAACTATATGACGTGGACCTTTATTTCGTCCTTTGGCGTAACGTTACAAGGTTCTTCTCTGTAGTTAAACCACTCGATCAGCTAGGCGCAGACAAACGTCGATGTTTTTCAATATCTCTGGTTGGAGTGAAATGACTTCGCCAGTAGCATTCAACTCTGATCTCCACCTGTCTTTTCAGTGACTAGATTGTCGAAGTCGTTTGGTACTTGTCTTTCTGTAAATCAAGCATGCTCACGATTCCTTTCGGGGAAAAAGGTATCTTGCTCGTCACGTTAAGATTACTGTCACGAACACAAGGGATTTTAGATCATTACTGTCTTTATTGCTGTGCTTTGGTTAGCAGTCAAATACACTTGACTTGAGAGAAAAAGAGAGAGGGAGAAGGGAGAAAAAGAGAGAGATTGTTTAAGATATATTAAGGGAGAGATAGAGAGAGATAGAGAGAGAGAGAGAGAGAGAAAAGGGGGGAAGAGAGAAAAAGATAGATAAAGGGAAAACGAAAGATAGAGAAATAGTGAGATAGTGAGTGAAAGAGATAGAAAGAGAGAAAAAAGAGCAACATATGTATATATATATATATATATATAGATATTGAACACTTGAGAAATCAAAAAAAAAATTATCCGAACATTCTTGGAAGTTGGAAAATCAGGGATTAATTCCAAAGATTCAATGGAAAATTTTGAAAAGATCTACGACTCCTTTCTATTTTGATGGAAGATGTAATTTGTGTCTGGAAGAAAAGACACAAATTATGTTGTTCATTGATCCTGTTAACCTACTAAATCAGAGATGTGATTTTATTGTTAGATGTAGGCATAGAAATAAATCAAGAGTATTTTAAGAAATGAGTGAATAAATGAATAAAAAATAAATAACTATGATTTACTAAATTCGTAAATTTATTAGAATTTGAAATTATATCAGTAATTCTTACTCTATTATTGTAATTTGGGGGGAGATTTTACTGTGAATAACATTAATTTTAAGGTTTTTTTTGTTCATTTTAATGATAAAAATTGATGTACAAAAATTAAATGTGTCTGAATAATAATACTTTTTTTTATATATATGTATAAATGTTTGAGTGTTTAGACATGTATTATTGTAGCGATAATTTTTCCTCTAAAATTTGAAGTATGATGAAACCGGATATTCTTTGAACGCCAAAATAAGTTGATACTTATTGTAACTTGAATTTGAAGGATGACTTTTATATTGGAGAGATAAGTTTTCTTAGAGAGGGAGAATGACATAGACAGATAGATAGATAGATAGAAAGAGAGAGAGAGTGAGAGAAAGAGAGAGAGAGTGAGAGAGAGGGGGGAGAACTGTCTGAATTTTCTCGATGGTCGTTCGGAAACAAACCAGTAGTGCTATTTCAACTACTTCCGGACTAATACACTGTGATATATATATAAACGCTTTATTAGCCACCCTCAAATCATGGGGTGAATAATATTACGGCTGTTACTTCTACATTAATGGCTTTGGCACGAAATAATCCATGTAGGTTTATATACCATTAAAAAAAATAAAAAAATAAACAAAACAAACTATTTTAGAACCTTGATTTAATTAAAGAAAATCATCTACATAAAATTTATAAAAGTCTGCTGAGACACCAGTCAATAGTTTATTTTGAATATCATCTAATTTTGAACTCTACTGAGATGACTTATGTATGTGTAAGTTGACCGGGCCATTTACTTATCTAGTAGGAGGAAGGAGAGGGTTTGAAATCAAATGCCACCTTCTTCCTGTTACACCTTTATCTTCTCTGTTATTTTATCACGTTCTCCAATTGCTTATATATAAAAAAGCTCGGAATTTTTTTTAGCCTGAACATGTTCTTGGAATATAAAAAAAAACGAAATAACGTGCCGACTAAATCTGTGTTAATGCTTGATTTATCCAACCTTCCTCTTATTTCTATCATACTGTCAGATTCCTCACAATGTATCATTTCAACACACACACACACACACACACATATATATATATATATATATATATATATATATATATATATATATATATATATATATATATATATATATATATATATATATATATATAACCCAAAAACTATGGAGGATCCTATAATATTTCCCTAATACACTTAAAACACTCTTAGAGAATGAAACAACTTTCAATAAAATTCGCAAATATATGATAATTTTCTTGGACTGCGTTTCCGCTGAAAATCGACATAGTGTAACGAGAATATGTAAAGATTAAAGCCGTCACAGTCTAATTTTGTAAGTGAAAGATAATTCTGTGCTGCTGAACATCATTTTCGTTTGGTTTCATTAATTAATGACATATCAACCTTCGTGGGTTATTTGACTATAAAGCCATCCTTGTTGAAGAACAACAGTGATGTTATTAAACAAATAGCTGCGGGTATATGAGATTTCAGTGCTGTTCGTAAAACTATTAGTCCAAAAGTGTGAGCAATTGCACGACTTGATATCGAACTCGTTATCTTCGATGCCACAGAAATGTATGTTAGGCTTTAAACCACACCATCATTATAAATTATATAATATAATCGAGAGACTCCTAAAAAACTAATTAGAGTGTCTCATTGCTTTCTAAATAGATTTGTTTTGTTTGTTCTGTTTTATGGCATATTAATCTTAGTATGTTATTTAATCGTCAGTCCTCTCTCTGTCTCTCTCCTCTCTCTCTCTCTCTTTTTCTGTGTATATATATATATATATATATGTCATCATTTCACACTATCAGCACGGATATTTCTGACACTCTCCCGCCCATTGCTTTTGGCAGGTCTTCCGGGCTACATCCAGTTTCTGCACAGAGCTGCTGTATGTATGCCCGAGTTGGACGTCCAGCCTTTGATCGTCCATGTGAAGGGGTCCACAGGAGTACATCACTTACGAGCTCGTCCCTACTTCTCCAGCAGTACCCCGCATGTCTGGTTTGTCTAATTTTGATAGTTTTCGTTACGAGTGGTTGGTGACCGTACAGTTACTGTTTTGTTGGGTGCTGACTCCAGGACTTGTTCAATAATGCTCGCAGCATATTATGTAATTGCCGTCAAATTTTTTCTCCATACGTTTTGTTAGGATCCACGTGGTGCATCCATAGAGCAGTATCGATACTACCGCTGCTTGGAAGAAACTGCGCTTCATTTTATCGGTCAGGTCTGACTTCCATATGACCGATAACCTACCGATAGCTGTCCGTACCTTTGCTAGTCGTGTGTCGATGTCTGTCTCGGTTGATGAGGCACTGCTTCCAAGTAGGTGAGCTATATATATATATATATATATATAGCTATATATATATATATATATATAGCTATATATATATATATATATATATATATAATCAACATGACATGTACATTGACATGTCATGTACACAGTTAGTTTGTAGGTAAAATTATTTTTAAATCAACCAGAGCTCATTTGTTTGCATACACAATAATGGTTTCAAGTACTGCTATATAAAACTAAAAACTCAACTTAACAATAGTTATTTGTTTGCACACAGTTAAATGCTTCTTATTATAGAAAAGGATATGGTTATCAACCATTGTGGGACATTTAATGGTAAATGTTGTTTATCCATATGATTTTAAAGTGAACAGATTGAAGGTGATATGTTTAAACTTATCCTTAGCTCATTCGTTGGCACAGGTTAAATCGTTTCAAGAATTTTTAAATAGTTCAGTTTAACCCATTGATTGGAATCTAACAGCTATTACCAAGCCTGGTCAAAGTGGACCCGGGAGTAATGGTAATGAAGGGGTACTCCATATTCCCAAATACTCCAGAAAATGGGGTTTATCATCAGATGGTTTACTTTCATATTCAGGACATTCGTTGGCAGGTTCTTACCCGTCTTCAGCGATGCAGTTGGAGTAATCTGCAGCCACAGTCAATTGGGATGATTCTACATAGAAGCATCAATGTGACCACGGATCACTATAAGAAGGAGAATCTATCACATTCAGAGGTCGTATTTTGTGTATCCTAATGTTATATAGTCACATATGCAGATTCACATCTACATACGTGCACATATATATGTAGAATAATTCACAAGAACACAACGACAAAGACAGATGCATGAAGGATAACGCAGGAAGGAAGACGCAAGAAGACTTCTTTAGAAAAATATTCACCTCTCAAATTATTTGTAAGGGTTCGAAAGGGTTGTTCAATCTTTGCATGTGAGAGGGTGCTGGAGACCGAACATAAACTTCATATTTTGACCCCACTGTTATGACCGTCTCGTTGTGTCTTCTTGTTCTCTTGATGTTGGGGTCTACTCCATCGGGGCTTCCGAGGGCCCCCTCGGTCGGGTGTGGCCTTCCTTACCACATCTGGTCTCTAACTCTCTGGAAGTCTGCTGGCAACTGCTTTGGCACCCAACTCAACTCAATTATTTAATAATTCAACGCCCACACGGTCGCCCACTGGATCTTTGAAATCGAATGTTTAATCGTCATCAAGCGGAAATAACTGACATGCAGTTCAGAGGTTACTCTCTTCTGGTGCATCACTGTAGCGGCACAATGGGACCTTCACCTTGTCCCATATCATAAGCCTTAATCCGCCCACGCGATCTCTTTCGATTACTGGCCATTGGAATGTGTCACTTCCTTCCGGTGTATCACCTTGGAATAGTATTTTTGGGCCGGGTCGCAGGTCAAAATATAACATTCATCCGTTAATTATTTTTCAAAATTCCACATGTGGAATTTTCTTCACGTTCGTCTCCATCAACCTCACACATGTTTTACAGAATAATTTACAAAGCACAATAATGGCTGAAAACACAAAAAAAAACAAACACTTGAAACACAGCAAATAAAATCTTACTTAGAAGGCGAACTTCTCTCTATGTAACACTTGCCCGGCTAATTATTATCTAAATTTCTCTTACTATCTTTGCGTGGTTGGCCATCTTGACATGCGTGCATCAAGGTACCATACAGATACATTTTTTATCCTCTCAACACAGCGGGCCCTCCATAATTACTTGAAGAAATTTCAAAACCCTAAAAGGACCATACTCTGGTCCCATATTCTGGTCACAAACTTAGTGACCCTGGTCATTCCAGCAATACATTTCTCCTGGATTCCTCATGACCACACTCCAGTTCTTTGCTCAACAGGTTCCTACCTGGAGTAACCGGAGAATTCCATAAACTATAACACAATATCTTCAAGGCCCAAAGCATTCCACAAAAATCCACAAAAATCATGGCCCAAAACAAAGTATCACAATACATCCGAATGTGTCACAATCTGGCACGCACACTGTAAACCACCTAAAATAGTCCACGCAAAATACTAATTAGCAATGTGTTACCAATTTTTTTTTTAAGTTTCTGTTTCCATGCCCATTGGTTTGCAAGCCCTTGAGGAACATGTTTTACCTGATCAAACCCGCGCCGGGTTTCTTTTCAATTTAATCAGGAACCCTCGTGGCTACCAATATATAGGCACCTCGCCTTTCCCAGATTCGTTTCACTTTGCCAAATCACACACGAATCCAAAACATCATCGTGACTGAAAGACATAGACATCATCCACAAAATTTTGGAGTAGGCCACGCCTTTTTTCTTTTATTCTATCCTCGGAACTCCAAACTAAAAAAAAAATAGAAGCCAAATAGGCCTTCAACAGCTTCATGGGTCGGCGAATTCTTCGATAGAATTGCTTTCAACAACAATCTGTAAATCCCCTTGAATGAATGTCTGTCCTACTCTCACGTCAGCCCGCTATTTCCTCAAAAACAGAACCCCCCCCAAAAAATGTTTCCTATTCCACGAAAACCCCAAATTCTAAAAAAAAAAATTAGAATCAATATAATTGCAAATATTAGTAAACCTAGAATAAAATCCTCTGTTAATGGTTTTCGTCAAATTTCATAATATGAACAGGAAAAAAAAATTTCTAATGTCGCCTTTAAACTCAAACTCAAAAAAATTTTCCACTTTACAACAAGTCAAAACAATATCACAATCACAGTTCAAAAATATTCAGTTTTCTTTTCTTCTTTTTTTTTCAATCTATGTAGTGATGTACTGTCTATTTTACTAAAAATGTCTGTTCTTTCTTTCTTTCTTTATTTTTTCCATATGCTGTGTTCAACAATCTTCAATTTTCTCTTTCTTTTTTTTTTCTTTTTGTTTGTTTTTCTTTTTCTCCATTTTCATTGTCCTGTAGCTTTTTGTTTTTGTTTTGGTTTTCATTTCTTTTTTCTTTTTTTTTTCATTTTTTTTTTTCACAATAAATTGCTCATTCAATGTCCCTTTTTTTGTTCAACCTTATATCTACCTCTCTGTCTTTACCTTAACACGATAACTATAGGTTCGCTTCCCAGTTTATTCAATTTCAGTCTATAGTACCATAAATTAAGCCTGATTTATAATACAACTTTTTCAATAGTTTACGAGCATTCTTCTTTTTTCTTTTTTTTTCTTTGCACAAAATATCCCGGGTTTTTTTTTCTAAAAAACCCAAACTTCTATAAATTCTGCCAACATTTCCCAATTCAAAATATTTCCGAATCTGCGAATCTTCACCACACTTGGTTCCGTTAAAATTCTGCGCATCTCTTAATTACATCCAAAACCCTGTTTCAAAATATCTTCCCCAAAAATAATCTCAAAGCTTCACTCCAGGGGGAACTCACAAAATACTGTCTGCCTCGTCAGACAAAAAAACATCTGTCTCTTAGTTACTGTGCCTCCACGGCAAGACCGTTTTCAAGACAATACCTATGTCTTCAATAATTGATATCAACAATTTCTACAACAAAACAACCGGCCTGATTCTACCAGCGCCGAAAATATCGATTCTCCCAACTTCATAAATATCGAAAAATTATATGCGCATCATTCAGACAAAGGACCAATGTGCGAAATTCTTGAACAATCTCATTGATGCTCCCAGGTTACATTTCTCGGATTAAAATTCTCATTTCCAATGCACAAGTTCCAAACATGAAAACTTGCCCAAAAGATCTTAACTACAGATATGCGGGATTCCAAATCTTGGACTGAAATTCTAATTTTCAATCACCACTTGTCTGGACCAATGAAAAGCTACAACAATTTTTTTTTTTACTCGCAAAGACCTATTTGCGATAAAAAAAATCCCATTTCATAAAATTCATTGTTTACGATAAGCTGTCTATCAAAAAACAGACAGCAACTGTCCCCTAGTCATCTTTTGTTTTCCCTTCTTTTTTCCTCCCTCACTTCTATACAATATTACACATAGCAGTAATTTCAATTTTTATCTAGGGACCACACATTTTTTTTTAAAATTATTTCCAATGTTATGCTTCTAGAAAGGCCCTTGTCATTAAAACAAATCTTTTACGATTATACCCAATTTAAATAACAGAGAGAGATGGAAGTTACATGAATGAGCAATCTACTTACATTTCCTGTTTTTTTCTTTCTTTTCTCTTTTTTGTTACTGGTTTGTTCTTGTTTCTTGTTTTTTTTTTCTTCTTCTTTTCTCCCAGCACGTTGCACTGTTTACTTCTTTTCTTTCTGTTCTTTCCGCGCCGGTCCGTTCCTCTTATTGTTGATTGTTTGTTCTTGTTTTTATTTCTTTTTACTTCTTTCAATTCCAGCATTTTTCTTTGTCCCTCTTCGTTGATGTCGTGTTGTGATGTTTAAAACTGTCGCTTATGGTAACCAGGTTCGTTATGAATCCTTGAAGAACTCTGATGGCACAAGCACCAAATCGGACAATGTTATATAGTCATTTGCCATATCATAACGACTAAATAATAGTAAAGACAGACGCACACAGAAAGACACATGAAGAATTGAAGCAGGAAGACTTCTTTAACAATATTTTTACCTCTCAATTTATTTGTAAGGGTTCGAAAGGGTTGTTCAATCTTTGCATGTGAGAGGGTGCTGGAGACCGAACATAAACTTCATATTTGACCCCACTGTTATGACCGTCACGTTGTGTTTTCTTGTTCTCTTGATGTTGGGGTCTACTCCATCGGGGCTTCCGATGGCCCCCTCGGTCGGGTGTTGCCTTCCTTACCACATCTGGTCTCTAACTCTCTGGAAGTCTGCTGGCAACTACTTTGGCACCCAACTCAACTCAATTATATAATAATTCAACGCCCACACGATCGCCCACTGGATCTTTGAAATCGAATGTTTAATCGTCATCAAGCAGAAATAACTGTCATGCAGTTCAGAGGTTACTCTCTTCCGGTGCATCAATGTAGTGGCAAAATGGAACCTTCACCTTGTCCCATATCATAAGCCTTAATCCGCCCTCGCGATCTCTTTCGATTACTGGCCATTGGAATGTGTCACTTCCTTCCGGTGTATCACCTTGGAATAGTATTTTTGGGTCGGGTCGAAGGTCAAAATATAACACTAAATATCCTAAATATAAAATAGCTCATTGCAGTGGCATTGCTGTTGGGTGCTGAAAGCAATATATTCACTTCACTGGTAACATTATCTAATTTGATTGTCAGGGCATTACTGATGTAGTATGCCTTGGGCTGGAATAGCCTGACGAAGCCCATTCGTATCCTAGTCTATAACTGGTTTTAATTCAGTTTTCTTTCTCCATGAACGGTTGCAATACCAAGGTTAAATAACCCAGTCTTCCCAACTTTTGCCCATAGCTTGAGAGAGAGAAAGAATAGCTGGATTTCCTCCTTTCCCCAGGGCAATAGCGCTTCGTGAAATGCAAACAATCTTGTAATTTAACGACTCATAATGGTAGTAATATATAGGAAGACAAATAATAATATGGAAGATAATATATATACACGTGTTCACCACAAGCATTTAATGCCAGAAAATTATGTACCAAAAAAAAAAAAAAAAGAAAGAAAAAAAAGAACAACGACAAAGGGAAAACTAATTGCGCACCAAATTTAGTGGCATCTACAAACAAGTCATATGACACACCGTTGAAAAAGTTTCTGTCGTCGATTGTGGTTTCTAATAAACTTTTGAACATATTGTTAAAATATAATTGCGTATAGTTTTTGCGGTCTTGAAGGGCCAGAAATCAATATCACAAAGAGATATAAGGTTTACAGTGTTATATATTTACGGAAATACAGACAGTAACGGTTACTGGCAACTGACTAGACTCGTTTGACACGTTTATCGAATCGGTCACTAGTTTTAATGACGGGGAGGGTCCATTCAGTGACATCATTGGGCATATCACCATAACAATATTATAATAGAATCAAATATAAGTGTTGTCAAAGACAGGTCTCTCTTTCTCTCCCTCTCTCTATTTCTCTCTCTTTTTTTCTTTCTCTCTCTCTCTTTTCTCTCTCCCTTTCTCTAGCTCTCTTTTTCTCTCAGTAGCTAAAGGACTAGTTCAGTTGATATATTCAACAAATAGCATCTTTCAGCATTTGATCTCAAATAGGCAAGTCTAATTCTAACGAAGATAACCGTTACACCTCGAACAATATATATACATAGTAAATAATAGATTTCGATAATTTATTATATTCTTGAATATACTTGACTGGACCTTTAAATATATAAAGTAATGTATTTATCTCTCAGTCAACCGTAGTAAAGATTAAACTATTACATTTCTAAAACAAAGAAAAGAAGTATGTATGATTCTTTTATCTCTTAGATATTGCCAACACCCCGTAGCATCAAAAATAATTTCGCAAAATGCTGGTATAAAGGTGGACACAATTCTCGGGTCGCTTATTTAACTTTCCCCATCATTTCTCTGACTCGGGTTCAAATGTCACACATTTATAATAAAAAAAGAAGAAACGGCGTCAGAGAGTTCTGACGAAATGGAATGTGGAAAGGTTAGAAAAACAGGAAGCCAAAAGTTTACCAACTGACGAAAAAAAAAAAACCCCGTAAATTGTTGGCAAGAGAGACAAGAGAAAATGTTCGGTAATGTGGAAAAGCAATTTCTGTTCAGGTGTTAGCGCTTCTTATAACTAAGCGATGAATAGGTTGTCCACAACTGTAACCTATTTTGAGGGTCTGCGAAAACAGACGTAATTTATTTTTAGAGAGCAAAAAGAAAAGACGACAGAAGTGGATGTATTCAGTGGCCTCATTCATTTTTCAGACGCAAAATGGAAACGGGGAGATGTAATTAATATTGGATATGCATATTTACGAAGGAAACATTAGTACTGACAGACAGACGAGTGCTTTCTATGAAGTTACATACTTGTATGTACGTATATGACACGAACTTATCCAAGTTGAATATGGTGATAACGGCTTCGTTTCTCTTAGTAAAGATTGGTTATTGAAGTGCTTATGTAGTTTGAGAGTCTATGCCAATTTCATAGAGTTTTCGTAAGCATTCTGCGAGGCAAAGCTTTTACATTTCTTTCGGCTGGCATTGAGAATTTGAAATGATTTATCGGTCTTTATTCTTTTTTATCGTTCCTCATTATTTTATCTAAAATAAATTCTCCTTCGAACAAATATATAAAGGTTATTGTCGTAATAAACTGTATCGTTGACCTGAGTGAATATATATATATATATATATATATTCACTCAGGTCGATGACTATAGAGATATATATAATCAGGTCGATGACTATAGAGATATATATACTCCCCTACCCCCGTGGGGTTGAGTTCTCTGGCGAAGAAGTAATTGTGTTGCCATTAGCGTCTATTGCAAGCCTCTTCGTAGATGAATTGAGGTCTCGGCAATCGTTTGAATGGCTGTATGTAAACAATAGTAATTTTGATTCATAACCGTTTAAAATTTACTTCGCAGCTCGTGGCTGAATGGTTAGAAGCTTTGACTTGGCATTTGAGTCAACCGGGTTTCGATCCCAGCTACGGGAAGATACTGTCTAGCCACACTGATGAGTTATGATAGAACGAAACAGATCTGTCTGTGGATGACTATATATATATATATATATATATATATATATATATATATATATATATATATATATATATATATAAGAGGTTCATGTATATTACTAGCTCCATTGGTGAGTTGATGCAGGACCAAATGTTGCAGTATTGTTAAATAGTGCTCAGTATAAATGATAGAGCATCTTCGTATAGAAATATGTATATGTGAGCAGCATATTTTCATTGATACATATTAGATTGGAATTTATAGCTATTTTCTATTTCATCCTTTCGAGTTGTGGGGGTGTCCATGTGGTGTTATGGTTAAAGCGATGGACTGCGGAATCGTAGTAAGTGAGTTCGTACTCCACTCGCTCTATTAGGCTCACTTTTGTGCAAATACGTTTGGGAAAGGGGTTAAATAGTACAACTAGTGTTCTTCTAGGAGAATAGCTTTGGCATTAAATAACCTACGAAGGTTGATATGCAATTAAACAAAGAAACCAAACCGAACTTTTCAAGTTGCTGTATCGATCTTATGATTTATAGCTGGATTTGGTTAATAAACCTTCCATAATTAGTTATTTTCCCTGTATTTCTGCGCAAACTTGAGCCATCATCGGGAGGGGATCTATTACAAAAGTGATGTCACGCTTGTGTGTAGATTACTACTTTGTTCGAATGTACGTTTATCCGAGGTATTGTGTAGCGTTTTCTTTCTAAAATTTGTTTCCAGAAATATGCAGACCAAACTTGAGAGAATAAATTTTGGATTGAGTGCTAAGGTACTTAAATGTTGTTAGCTACCAACGCTATTCATAGGATGGGCAAAAAGTACTCGGGAAATATCTTATTATGGAAGATTTATCAACTAATTCCCACCGGATATCATAAGATCGATACGGCAACTCGAAATGATTAACAAAAAAAAAATGTTATCAAAAAATGTCTATAATGTTCAATCATATATATATATATATATATATATATATATGAATGATTATAAGCGGAACTTTGAAAATAACAAAAAGGCCACATTGATTTTCACGACAAAAACCAAATTAGGATTAATATAAAAAAGTATAATACAAAATACTGTTACAAAAATCTTTGATATTTCTTAATATAAACAGTGGAACATGATATAAACTTGATACCATAAAATAGTTCAAAAATATAAAATATTGGAAAAATAGCAGATATATAATTTGATATCAAATATTTTTTTCCCATTGATAACCAAGGAATTGTTTTAACTCAGTATTGATCAAGCTATAAATTATACAGAGATAACTCAGGGCACATTAGACATTATATTAGCATGTAGAAAATCTATACTTGTTGGTTATGACTCCACTGGAGTAAAAACGGGGAGAGATGAATTCGAAGTTACCATGGGATCATTCGACTCGGCACAAATTGCGGACTTAGTCTGTATATACATTTTAAACACATTTAGCCGAATCAATAATTGAGATAACATAGGTATATACCAAGATGATAGACTCATCACAATTTCCAGTTGTAACGGATCTCTAACATCAACATTGCAAAAGAAAATTATTAGAGTGTTTAGATATATTGGATTAAAATAGATATTTGCTCGAACTTAAAAATAGTCAACTTTTTAGACGTCACATTTAACTTAAATGATAATTCCTATAAAACATTCAATACAACAAATCAAACGTACATTAATGTTAGTTACAACGATTCAACACACATATTTAAACA
>OY757910.1:98147410-98167410 GCA_963585895.1 Sepioteuthis lessoniana
TTGGTTTTCCTATCATAAAACTTAATTACCTTTTGATGTCTTTATAGATTGTTTTGTTGGTTTTACAGCATGTTAAGCTTTGTTGGCTTATTTAATGTAAAGCGTAACATTGTAAGTAATTTTTACAGTGATGCAAATGTATAAGCTATTAAAAATGCCAGATGTCGGAAGAGAGGTGAAATGACTAATTTCAAACATCTCGTCCTTATATTTCACCAGCAATTCAACACACAGGCTATATCGTTTCTTCGATTTCTTAAAACCCCCTGCAAAAGAATACAACATTTTTTTCTTCAAATAAAGGTGTTTGGGTTGAGAACAGTTAAGCTAATCTAACGATTTTATAAATCGAATGTATTTACAAAATTTCGTGTAAAATTGACACGTAGCAAAAATCTAAAATTCATAGTTACCATTCTTTTTTTATAAACATGAACTTATGTTTATATGTTAACAGAAGACTGGGATAATTTTCTTTTCCTTTATTCTTTTCAGGTAAAAAAAAAGCTAATTTTATTCACACGACCTTGAGTCATTTGTGTATCTGTTCTTATATAAAATTGTAAGAACATTTTACAAGGTTACGAATAGAAAACTTGCAAAAAAGAAACCGACGAAAAAATGACATGTTGACAAAGTTTCGTCTCTCGTCCAGTTGGCTAAGTTTTACAAATATGACTGATCTAACATCCTGAGCTGAAAATAGAAGTTTACAAAATTTTGCCGAAGTCACCAGACACAATCGGCAATCAAAATGATGACAGGGGATTTTCGGACGATTCCAACATTGCGAAGCAAAAGTAAAGATTGGATGCTATGCGAATTCCCAAATAACACTATCAGTTACGCGTTTCTCACTCTTTTGGTGACTGGGGTATGAGGAGACAGTTATACACGGGATTAAGAAACCATTCAATGATACGAGAAGAGCCAGTTCCAACATGTTCAATGTAGCTACCCACACGTTGTGTTCATAATCCGTTATCCCATATCCGCACAGCCTCAGAAACTAAACGGAGAGAATAACGCAACGTAGATACAAGCACTTAAGGGGAATTATATTTTTGCTTTTCTCTTCCAGCATCTGAGGATTAGCCATTACTGATGTAGCAGACGTCAGTGACTACTTAACACAAACTCAACATTCTTTTTCTTATTTTTTGCAATCAGTTCTTAATTTGAAAACACTTATCGTTTCAAGTAATTATTCTTTTTACGGATAATTTGAACGGAACCACATGGTTTCAAATATTCCTGCACAATACAAAAAAATTTAAGCAGATTTAGTATACCACAGTTGGAATTCTAACAGTTACTGCCACTCTGGGTTAGTGTGTATCCAAGACTAATAACAATGAAAATCTGTCTCTACATTCTGGAGATATATAGAAATGGAGCCTCACCACCGTATCCTGTTTAGTGTTATGTCTAGGACACGACTGATTTACAGTTTGCTTCGAATATTCTAGTATAACTGAATATGTTTCCTTTTGAATTTTGGATAAATTTCTTTGACGCGGATTTGCACCGAAAGACGTCTGCCAAAAATATAAATACGGCTAGTGTCCAAATGTCTCCATAGTGTGATCGTAATCACGTTTTGCCAATTCACTCGGATAAAATATACTTTGGGTGTACTTCTCGCGGTGGAATGGCTAAGGTGTTCGAAAGCAACATTGTGGTAAGTGAGTTCGAGCTCCAGTAGCGCTATTACATTCACTTTCACACTAATACCCTTGGGAAAGATACAAAACTGCCAGCTATAGGTTATGTAGTACAACTAATGTTCTTCTACAATAATGACTTTGGCAATAAATAAATTACGAAGGTTGATATGCCAGTAAACAAAGAAAATAAAAGCAAATATATTTTATCTTGCTTTCAATGGTTTATAAAACACGCATTAACATTTCTATTGACAATTGATTTTATTATAAACTACAAATAACAGACGATCTGCGTAGAAGAATTCAAATTAAATCAAGACATTGTTGGTAAGTAATTTCATTCCATAACTCTTTGTAAGTATTCATCCCAGTAATAATGGTGATCTTCACTAAAGCCCGACTGACCACAACACTCTATTTAATTTTCTAGCCGATTTCTGCTCTCTTGTAGTCTGATAGGTTTCAAGCCTAAGAATTTCTTCCTCCAATATCATTTCAAGGTTTTTTGGGCTCGATCCGTCGCTTCTGAAAACTTCAGGTTCGTATATTTTTCTGTTCTCTGGCAAGGCCCATGTATTTGCCAACAAGATCCTCCCGATGACATGATTTTTTTCTTTTTAATTAAAACTATATCTGGCCTTCAGGCAGGGACGGAGTGATCCGTTTGTATCTCTGACTCCCTGAGAATATTATGCGTCGCCTTTTTTTACGACAGAATCTAGTTTATATAGATACTGTTTGGTAGTAGGGTCAATTGTTTTAGATTGCACTGGTTCGAGTGCATTACCTATTCAAACCAACAGTGATTAATCTTATGTTTGTTTTTGCAAGGTTGGCTGTATTCACTTAGGGGAATAACAGTTTCATTTCTGTCTTCACATAAACAATGCTTTTCAATACGGTTGCCATCACGGCATTTTGTCCCTGGAATTATCTGTACAGTTTTTCTTTCCATCCATTTAACCCTCAAGCGTTTTTTCATTTGATTCTCTGTGGGATTCCCTCCGAGTATAGTACAAAGTATTACCCTTTGTATTTCAGTGTGCTTACAAATCAATAAAAATACTGTTACTTTTAGAACCCACATACTGAAATTTAGAGATCCAAGTAGAGACGTGCGTTTTGGTGGAAACTAAGTTTGTTTGTTTTTTTTTTGTTTCATTGTATATCAACCTTTGTAGGTCATCTAATGCAAAATCCATTTTTAGACAGATGAAAAGTTCTTTTTCAAAAAAATTCAGTTTAGCATAAATACACAGTGTAAATGTCAAAAACATTTCTTATTCAAGCTATTTAGTTTTGTCAACAAAGTTAAATGTTTTCAAGTATTGTTATGAATTACCAGCAGTTCAATTAAACATCAGTCATTTATTTACACATTTAAATGTAAAAACAGTTCTATTTCAAACAATTTAGTTTGACATAAGTATATAGTTTAAATATCAAAAACAGATCTATTCAAGCTATTCAGTTTTGTCAACAAAGTTAAATGGTTTCAAATAATGTTATGAATCACCAGCAGTTCAATTAAACATCAGTCATTTATTTACACATTTGAATGTAAAAACAGTTCTATTCCAAACAATACAGTTTGGCTTAATACACAGTTCAGTTCTAATTGACATATAGATTGGACCATAACAGATGTTACCAATCCGGGCCGGTGTGTATCTGGAAGCGATGGCAATAAAGGGCTACTCCGCATTCTCTAAAGCCCTAGAATTACTGGAGCCTCAGCATCAGATTGTTTATTGTCATATCCAGGGCACTCGTTGGGAGAGTCTGACTCTTCTGCCAGAGATGCAGGGTGTGTGTGGTACAGCCCCTGCTGATTACGCTATTGAAACGAAGATACATTTAGTGTATGTTTAACGAGTCAATTATTAAATATGCTAGAAAACCTACTCTAGGTAAGGGCTGCTTTATTACATAAAATCCCTGCTAATTGTCCTTGTTGAGCATTGCCACAACAGAACATAATGTTGATAATTTTGCAAACTATCAATACAGCAACATTCTTAAACTTCAGGTCATTTTTTTTAAATTTCTGAGTGGTCATTAAGAGGGAAATAAAATAATTTTCCAGATATCTGCGAAATTTTCCTGTTATCTTTTCAGAGAAAGTGATGTTATAGCAGCTAAATTTCGTTCAGTATCATCAATATTCTTTTCCCTAAAGTTTTCTTACCCTCTGGGTCTTCTCTTATTTTTCCTGTCTCCACCTTAGGTGACATATTTACGTTTCCGTTCATATGCAATGTTGCTCTCTCGTGGTATTCTTTGGTTTAAAGTTGCTGCATATCATCTGCAACTATATTTAGATGTAAGAAATCTGCATATATTCCATTGAATTCTTCTGAAATACAAATATCCAGGTTTACAGTGCCATCTTGTTGATATAGTGATACTGGGACATCATTTCTTGGGTTAAGAACCTGTTAAAAAGAAAAGCAACCAATATCTTATTGTATAACAATTGCTGGCAATGAAATTTTCCTAAAACATAAGAAAAGCCCCATGATAAAAAAAATCATTTATTCATTCATTTTAATTGCATTTTAACCGGTATAAAGTTATTTAATGTCTAAAGGTTTGGGAAACCTGTTTTTCTACGTCCATATATACATTTTCTGTGCAATATTTTCTTCATATTTTTATTTTCTAGACGCGATCCTATTGAGTACGAATATTTTTTATCAATAGATTGGACGATAATAAGTACAACCACACAGGGGCAGAGTGGACTTGGGAGTTATGACAACGGAGTATTACTCCACAATACCCACACCTCAAGAACTGGAGTGTCATACACAGCATACCCCTTTTTTGGGAGTAGAGGGTCTTAACACTCTCCAAGGGATACATTGAGCATATTCTCAGCTTCACCAAAATAAAAAAAATAATATAATTTTATTTTATGGCGTTGAAATTTTGGTGAAACAAAGTTTACTTTTAGCTAATAGTTATATCAAACAAATAAAACTGTTTCATTGGGAATAATACAAGATGTGTACAAAAAGTATTCAAATTGAATGCCTATTTACAAAGAGAGAAATAGTGACTGAATTTGACGTCAATTTTCCCGAAAGTATTCGCCCAGTCTATGATCTATCTATTTCAACGAAGTTTTCATTGGTTGAAACCCACATGAAAATTCTGAAGGGACCAAATGTTTCAGCTTTACATGTAAAGTACAACGTGGCTCTTTGTAATAATAATAATAACAACAACAACAACAACAACAACAACAATAACAACTATAATAATAATAATAATAATTGAATGCAGCAAATAACGACAGAAGGAGTATAAGACTAGACACTACTGGATGGGCAATGCGATCCACTGGTACATGTGCAAGCAATTTAAATTTGACCTTACGAACAAATGTTATATACACAACCGAGCAGCAGCAGCCCTGGAGAATGACACACACAAACGTCTATGGGGCTTTGGCATACAAACGGATAATCTAATCTCGGACAGAAGAGCAGACCTTATAGTAATCAACAAAAAAAAAGAGAACTTGCAAAATTGTCGACTTTGCGGTATCGGTTGACCAGAGAATAAAACTGAAAGAAAGTGAAAAGAAGGATAAGTACTTAGACCTTACCAGAGAATTAAAAAAAAAACAAAGTACGGAACATGAAGTTGACGATTATACCAATCGTGATTGGTGCGTTTGGTACAGTAACTAAAGGAATATTTAAGGGACTGAAGGACGTGGAAGTTGGAGGACGGGCTGAGACCATCCTGACTACAGCATTGTTGAAAACGGCCGGAATACTGAGAAGAGTCCTGAAGACTTGAGGAGACTTGCTGTCACTCAAACTCCAGTGAAAGACCATTAGCTAACGCTGATGTGAAAAACTCTAATGAGAAAATTCAGTTTAACATGAGTACACAGTTAAAAAAAAGAAGAAAATCTGCCAAATTGTCGACTTTGCTGCTCCGGCTGACCACAGAATAAAACTGAAAGAATGTGAAAAGAGAGATAAGTACCTTGACCTTGCTAGAGAATTGAAAAAAAAAACTGTGGAACATGGTGGTGACAATAATACAAATTGTGATTGGTGCTTTTGGCACGGTAACTAAAGGATTATTTAAACGCTTAGAAGATTTGGAAGTTGGCGGCCGAGTAGAGACCATCCAAACAACATCATCATTGAAAACGGCCAGAAAACTGAGAAGAGTCATGGAGACTTGAGCAGACGTGCTGTCACTCAATCTCCAGTGAAAGACCACCAGCTTACGCTGATGTGAAAAACTCTAATGATTAATAATAATAATAAGAATAATAATTTGAGACGCATGAACGTCTCTAGGATTTTGAGATACAAACAGATCACATTATGGCTGCCAGATGACCAGACCTAATGAGAGTCAAAAAACAAAAGACCAGCTGAATAGCGGACTTTGCTTTCCTGACCTGATTACAGAGTAAAATTTAAAGAAAGCAAAAAGAAAGATAAATGACTATAACTTGCGAAAAAATGTTAAAGAAACCAAGAAGAATATGAAGGTGATTTTGATACCAAATGGAACTAGTGCATTCAGAACGATCCCCTAAAGCTTCAGATAGGGACCGAAAAAGTTGGAAATTGGTGGACGCTCAGGGATCATCCAAACTATAGTAATAATAAGATCAACCAGAATACTGAGAAGAGTGCTGGAGATTTGAAGAGACACGCTTTCACTCAAATTCCAGTGAAAGACCATCAGCTAATCCTCGTGTGAAAAAATTCAGAAAGAAATAACAATAACAGCAGCAACAACACAAAACAATGATATGAGGACCAATTATGCTATAACGAAAACAGATATAAGCAACAGCATATCAAGTGTAGCTCATGAGGTAATGAAACGGTTAATTACACGATAATCGTGGTGTAATGGTTATCGTAAAAGGATATGGACACGGCGATACGAGTTCAATTCCTGGACAAAACTGATTGCATTTCACATAGCACTAATACCCTTGGGAAAGGTATGAATCAAATTATTCTCCCTCCAGCTATGGGTAAATAGTAGAGCAGACTAGGTTCTTCAGCCTTGGTGAGGCAACTAGTCTAGGAGAAGGAAAACTCTGAATTCAAACCTGCTAAACTCCGCTTTAAAAATTGACCTTGTGTCATATCCTGCCCGAGCGGGGGGGTTGGGTAAATAGGATTACACGATAATCGAATACAGTAAACTAGCACAAAAGAAGTACAAGACAGCTGAAGTGGAAAAGTGATCCACAGGTAATTATACAATATATTGAAATATCTCTATAATACTAAATGATGTACTAACAAACTAGAATACGTACAAAAGAATGACACTCAAAAAGTTTGTTGGAATTTTGAAATAAAAACGGATCACTAATACAGCGGAAAATATTTCGTCTTTATTTTTAAAAAATACAAACATGTGATCATGTGGATTTTGTCGTTCTGGCGAACAAGATTGCGAAAATAAAAGCTAAATGATAAATGAATTTTTGAACCGAATCAGAAAACTGATAAAAAAATGTTAAACATTAGGATAACAGTGATACGAAAGGAATTTGGTGCACTTTTAACGGTACCAAAGCGTTTGAAAGAAAGACTAGAATTTTGAATATCATAGAAAGAATTCTGATCATACGTACCAGAAAGCTGGCACGACCAGCCAGAATACTGAGAAGAGTGTTGAAGATATTAGACTTGTTGTCACTGCAAGCCCACCGAATGATCGAAACTGATGTGGAAAACTAGCAAAACAGACGAAGCCATCAATCTCTTAATAAGCGAATGCAGCAAATGAGCAGAGAAAGAGTACAAGAGGAGACACGACTGGGTGGGTAAAGTGAGCCACTGGGAACTGTACAAGAAATTTCAATTTGATCATACGTCCAAAAGGTATATGCAGAGCTAAACATCAGTCTTGGAGAATTTGAAATACAAACGGATCACTTAATCTCAGCCAGACAACCAGATATAATAATAATAATGATAATAATAACAATAATAAAAAACGATAAGAAAACTTGGGAAAGGTATGAATCCAATTATTCTCTCTCCAGCTATAGGTAAATAGTAGGGTAGACGAGGTTCTTCAGCCTTGGTGAGGCAACTTGTCTAGGAGAAGGAAAACAGCAAATGTTTGATTGACTCTCTCATCCTCTCTCTCTCTCCACATGCGTATCTATCGACCACCACTCTTGTCAGGTCATTAAGAAGGTTTCTAGGAGGTGCCCGTGGTGTATTGGTACTATTTACCAACGCCTCCGCTCGGGCAGGATATGGCACAAGGTCAATTTTTAAGCGGAGTTTAACAGGTTTGAATTCAGAGTGGTGTATTGGTTATCCTCGTAGGAAATGGACGCAGCGACACGAGTTCAAATCCTGGACGAGACTGATTGAATTTCACATAGCACTAATACTCGGGGGAAAGGTATGAATCCAATTATTCTCCCTCCAGCTATAGGTAAATAGTAGGGAAGACTAGGTTCTCCAGCCTTAGTGAGGAAACTAGTTTAGGAGATGTAAAACTCTGAATTCAAACCTGTTAAACTCCGCTTAAAAATTGACCTTGTGTCATATCCTACCCAAGCGGAGGGGTTGGGTAAATATGATAAAGAAGGTTTCTAGTGTCCGCAAAGAACTTATAAATGAAAGTTTTTGATGGTAAGCTATGATTTGTTTGTCCATGTTTATGAGTTCACGCGAGGACGCTAATAAATTCACTATACTTAGTTCACCATACAGCAGTATTCAAAAAAGAGAAAGCTGTTAGTATTATTTTAAAGTATTACCGAATAGAACGAGCAGCCGCTTACATATCTTTTATCAGACGTGACAAATGAAGATTTATTCCCCAATTAATCGACTTTACACCCGTCTTAAGAATTATTCAAAAAATCTGAATTCTCTTATGGAAACCGTTCTCCGTTTCAAAAGATTCCGTCCACGTTGTTGAATTTATTACCAGATTATAAACTGCACGAAACATGCCTTCCGCATAGAACCCAAAATCGACAACATACTTAGGAAAAACCAAAATGGCTTCCGAAGAAATAGATCCACGACCTCACAAATATTAACCATCCGTAGAATCCTTGAAGGTGTACGGGCAAAAAACCTACAAGCGACATTAATATTTGTCGACTTTACCAAGGCCTTCGATTCCATTCACAGAGGAAAGATGGAACAAATTCTACTAGCTTACGGAATACCTAAAGAGACCGTAGCAGCAATAACGATTCTCTATAGAAACACCAAAGTAAAAGTACGATCACCAGATGGAGACACAGAATACTTCGACATTGTAGCAGGAGTACTACAAGGGGACACACTAGCCCCATAAATCTTTAACTTCTGTCTAGCCTACGTGCTTAGAACATCGATTGACAAAATCAGAGAGAACGGCTTCGAGCTGACAAAGAAAAGAAGCAGAAGGTACCCCGCAAAAACAATTACCGACGCCGACTACGCCGATGACATAGCGATACAGGCAAATATACCCGACCAAGCCGAAACACTACTGCATAGTTTGGAACGAGCAGCCGCAGGCATAGGCCTCTATGTTAATGCACACAAAACGGAATATATGTGCTATAATCAAACGGGGGACATATCCACTCTAGGTGGAAACCTTCTTAAACTAGTAGACAAATTCACGTACCTAGGAAGCAGCGTCGCATCAACCGAAAAGGACTTCGACACGAGGTTAACGAAAGCATGGACAGCTATCAATAGGCTATCGATTATATCAGACCTAACCTATAAAATGAAACGCAGTTTCTTCCAGGCAGCGGTCACATCGATACTGCTATATGGGTGCCCTACATGGACTCTAACAAAACGGCTGGAGAAGAAGCTAGACGGCAATTACACAAGAATGCTGCGAGCAATCGAACAAGTCCTGGCGGCAACACCCCACAAGACACCAACTGTATGGCCACCTGCCTCCTATCACGAAAACTATTCAAGTTAGACGAACCAGGCATGCAGGACACTGCTGGGGAAGCAGGGACGAACTCATAAGAGATGTACTCTTATGGACCCCCACATATGGCCGTGCAAAAGCAGGACGACCAGCACGAACATACATTCAGCAGCTATATGAGGATACGGGATGTTGTCCTGAAGACCTGCCTGAAGTGATGAACAATAGGGAAAAGTGGCGAGAGAGGGTCAGGGATATCCGTGCTACCAGTACGACATGATGATATATATATATATATATATATATATATATATTTGAGGCATGTTTATTTATATATACTTATATATGTGTGTGCGTGTATATATGTCATCAACCTTCTTCATATTCAACGGATTTGTAGTAATTATCGAATAATAGACTCAATATCAATTCCTGGCAACGGATATAGGCCATATTTATTTTTACCTGATAGATTAGTGGCCAATATTAAAAGGAAAAATTTTGCATCTGTAATAGAAATCTATCATAGACCCTTCTTAATTTTTTTTTTTCTGTGATGAAGAATAACGTAATATTAGACTATATAACCATAAAGTACAATGATGTCCCAGAACAGCAAATTAGCCAACTATAAACTGAATATAATCTAGTCGGTGTGAGCATATCACAAAATTCGCATTATAAAAGTGCTAGTTATAAAAGCGACTAAATGTCCAGAACATTCATTTCAATATATATTGAAATCTATATTTACCCAACACCTACGCCAAAGAGACAGTCATCTGTTGGTTGCAGGTACATTTCCTAACTACAGGTGAGTAACAATACAGGAATACTTGAAACTTGTAACCGGTAATAGTTAATGGAATCCGAGCAAGCTAGCCACTGGGGATTAAATAAAAGACGTTGTTCCTTGTAGGCATTTGAGTTCGACAAAAAAAACCTGAAGAAGACCGGAGTACATATCGGTCGAAACGTTGTGAATATAACAATAAAGACGAAACAATAGTCTGAAAACCCTCAACGATAAAAAAAAAACATTAACAAATATAATATTTTCCGCATATGGAATTGTTCTCATATATCACATTCTTTATTCTTCTTTTCTATGGAAAGCCAAAAAGAATGGAAATCCATGTGATGTAGACGTCGCGTCCCACCAATACTAAATGTATGCCCGGCTGCGTTACCAACAACAAGGGTTTAATCAAAAGAATCAGTAGAGGAAGGAAGCGATCATATGCGTGAGTTGGCGATGGAAAGAAACGGTCAGTTAGTTTGTAACTTATAGAGTGACAAAGAATGAATTAAATAGCGAAAGAGACTTTGCCTATTGTCAGTTGAAGACCAGCGACGAAGATGTTAGGAGACGAAAGTTTATGAGCCCCAAATTCCTAGGGCGCTCCAAAGGAGGTGTTAGATCCAGCGGACAAGCATCTTTGAATCAGGAAAAAATTCCACTCTCCTTTTCTTATCATGATATTTGCTTATTTTTGTCTAGGTGGGGTCGTCGTCTTACTTTCTATACTGTCTTTCTTTTTCCGGCGACTACTTACTATCTAGTAGTAAATAAACCTTTTAGCAGTTTAACAAAATTTTCGCGTTTATCAAAGTGTTACGCACGGGATCAAAAAGTAATTGTGTGTGTACGAGAGAAAAAAAAAGTGCCTGTGTGTGTACGAGAGAAAGAGAGAGAAAGACAGAGAGGTGGTCGTCCATATTTTTCCAAACCTCATTTCGAATAAGAGCCATAGAATAAAAATTTTGTTGTAGCTATACACTGCCACTTCTTGTAAAACTAGAAAAAAAAAGTAATTTAGCTTCTACGTTCATTAGAAGCAGTAGTAGAGTGTTGCCACAAATATCCAGCAATGACTCTCCTTTCTCGGTGAGTCTTAGTACTTTTTGAACAACCCTAGAGTATATATATATATATATATATATATATGTGTGTGTGTGTGTGTGTGTGTGTGTGTGTGTTGTAAGGTTTTACGTAACTATTTTGGTATTTCTGCAAAATCAATCAATCTCTATGTGCTTACCTCCACGATTAGCCGAATGAGCAAAATGTTTTATTGAGAAGCAATTTGTTTGTTTTTTTTTCACCTCGTAAATCAACAAACAACTGATGAAGGCTTTTTTTCCTTGATACAAGGCCACCACTATTCAGTTGCCATTAAAAGAAATTACAAATAAAATAGATGGCAGAAGGTATTAAACAGTTTTTTTAAGCTTTTGCTTCTTACTCAAAATGGCCCAGCATGTTCGTTCTTTTGATTTCTCTTAAACCTGTAATCACAGTTTCTTTTAAGCAAACTAATCAAATAAATAAATAAGTGAATAAATAAAGGGATCGTGAATTTCTTTTATGGATTCGGAATTCATTTTCTTCGCTTCCAGTAACAAATCAAATTTTTTTTTTTCTTCTTCCGTTCCTTCGTGTTTAGCAAAACAAAAACTGTCAACCATGGAAAATGGCTTGCAGTTCCTTAAAATCAGGTAACTTCCTTTGTAACATTTCTTTCTTTCACATGTTTTAATCATTTTTATTTTTGTCTTCTTTCTTCGATGCAGATGTTGATTTTCTCCGGGAAAGGGTTCTGTTATATTTTATCCAATATATCTTCTGGATATGGTAAACTTTATTTATTTTCTTTATATTCATAATGAAAGCAATATTAACTTCAGGAAGTACAGAGTTGCAGGCAAGGTTTTAATATTAAATCGGCGAACCAGGTTCGAATTCCGACGGAAGCTGTTCATCAGAATTTCGGCTCGACTGTTCTGGATATTTGTTGTACGTTCCACGGACCGGATGAAAGCCTTTTTTAGGTGTGTCCGCGCGCAGGGCCGTAGCCCAGAGACGCCCAGTGGCTCCAAAAATGCCTGGAGCCCTGTCGGCATTTCCCTAAAAAGGGATGCCTCAGGCGCCAGGCAATAAATCTAGCCGCTCTGAAGAGGGTTAGAGCTTGGGCGTACAGCCTTCTGAGGTTCGAGACGAGTCAGTCTTAGGGTGCATGACATGAATGCCAGGTTTCCAGAATCCATGTCAGAGAGCCTCGACCGACTGCCACCGGAACAGGACAAACTCGACCTGATCCATGTATCAAGCAGACCGTTGAGCATCCAAGCCCAGTGGAGCAGTGCAGGAAGTCAAAAGACAATGCTACTCTGCACAAATCTCAACTGTTCTCAAGAAAAACAAATCAAAACAAACATCTTAATACACTTCTCCTGCGCTCTATTTAATTCCGACGAAATAACGTTTTGATACTACGCAACATTAATACTATTGCAGGTCATTGTATTATATAGTTGTTAGAAAGCCATGCTAGCCTAGTGAATATCTTATTCTTAGCCTTGTGTTAGATTAAGCTAAGTTTTTCAAATAACTAGCATGATTGAATTATTATGAAAATAAACGAGAACTAGCATGCCAGAATGGAAAAATGAACGGAACAATATTCTGAAAAGGTTCAGTTTTGAATCATAAACTTCTTAATTGTAGGTAAATATATTCTTCCGAACAAAGCCAAAAATACATCCAATGCATGTCATGTCCGTTTGACTATAGTCAAAACAGCACTTCCGAAGCAGACATTGCTTTATTTCCCCTCACCGACAAAGTCAGAGGATACTCGTTTTCCTTCTCTCTTTCACACACACTCTCGTACACACACAATGTTTACGAAAGAAGAGGACAAAGTGTCACACTCGTTCTGATTGTCGCAAATGTCCATCACAAATGCCTCCCTGTCGCTTTGGTCAATTCTCGTATCTACACTTTAACTTATGTATACTCAGAATCGATTGTAACAATAATGACTTGATTCTAAGGGTACGGAAGCTAAATTAGAAATACTCTTGTATAAAATAAAAGACTCTATTATAAAACAAGATTAATTTTAATTTTAAAAGAAAAACGATGAAATAAATAGATAGTCCCAAAACAGTACATTTACTCACTATGGACGGCATTTTTTTTTTCAATTATTTATCAACAAAACGATTTACATACATCAAAATAAATTTTATTCCATTCCTCCATAATAGCATTTTTAAGCGAACCAATATTTGGATGGAAAGTTACATTTGCTTTGTTTTCTAAAACGCCGCATATAGCGTAGTAAAGGGTTTTAAGGTCTGCGCTTGATTTTTTTTTAAAATTGCTGTCCTCATAAGTTTCTCAAGGAGTTTCAATTCATTAACGTGCTTTCTTATTGAGGTTGTGGGGTCCATCTTAATTGCCATAGCGAGAAATGTTAAAGCCTTCTTTTCCTTTTCTGTTCAATCTTCCACCCCCACCCCACTTTCCCTCAGAACTCTCTTTTTCTATATTTATTTCTTTCCTTGAAGTACGGTGGACACAGAAACTTTGGCTTGATTTGGGCGTTAAGCAAATTATAGATATTTTTCGTTTCTTTCTTTGCTCACTCATATTGAGCTGAATTTTTATTTTAATATAAAGGACTTGAATGATATAGCTAAAAACAAAAATTTAAATTCATCGCGTCTTTATCTAAAATTGGACTTAGCAGACTAAAAAAAAAAAAAGAAAAATTAAAAAACTATTTCATATTTTGCTTCCGCACCCTATGGACATGTGCTTGAATCCTATTACACATGGCTACTTAAGAAATTAAACGTAAAGCACTGTAACGTTTTTCCTTCGTATAGGTAGAGATTGATTTTATCTTAAAGAAAAATCAGTTAACTCTTTATGTGTTTTAGTTTGATTTTCGATAAGGCTAATGTCACCGGCTTGAGGGAAGCTCATATTTCCTAAAAGTAATTTAACCGAGAGCAATTGTAAAGATATATAATTATCAGAACTGTTTGTTGAATTAATGAATAAAAACAGCATCAGTTCATAGCATTGTATCGTGTAGAAAGATTAAAGAGGTTGTATTCTGTTTCTTGCAAATTCATTAATCTAATATTCCCTTATTTTGCCAGTCATATGCAGGCTACGATTAGAAATTAAAATGCCCCTAACGCCCTCTTTTGGGATTTAGAAGAAACAGGATACAAGTTCTTAAAAATCTTTTTACACAATATTATGCCATGAATGGACTCTGTTTTTATTTATTAGTTCAGCTAACAGTACCGATGGTTATACAGTGTATCCCAAAAGTGAGTACACCCCTCATATTTCTGCAGATATCTAAGTATATCTCTTTATGGGACAACACTGACAAAATTACACTTTGACACAATGAAAAATAGTCTGTACGCAGTTTGTATAACAGAGTAAACTTATTTCCCCCTCAAAATAACTCCTCAAAATTTCACCTTTTGAACCTACAACAATATATATATATATATATATATATATATATATATATATATATACGATGGTCGCACAAAAAGTTATAAGCCTCCCTCATATTTGAGATTTGTAACATATCTCTCAATTTTGAATGCCCCTCAGCTACACAGAGATTAAGAAGAAAATCTGAAGTAGTTTTTCTAGTTTTATGAATGTAAGTGAGTGGCAACAAAAGTATTCCGTTATATCTCTACTTTCTATGTGAGCATTAGATATTTTTGATGACCCTCATCTATTTTAGATAGATAGATAGATAGATACTTAAACTAAAAATATGAAGGTTTACGTAAACACTGTTCAGGTCGACTATTGCAGAGAGGAAATGGTGTCTAACTAAGTGTTTTATATAAAGTATTATATAGAGTACACAATCATCAAGCAGAAAGGGAAGGACAAGTACTCATTCAATGTATATAAAGAAGTTATGATTCATTCATTTTTGTGATAAGAACATTTGAAAATATGACGGAATATTGTGGAAATACGCGGTGCATTCGATATGTTTCCAGACATTTTTTGTGCAGGCATTAAAAATTATTGTAGACTCTTTAAAATTCAGTATATTTTTGCTATATATCTTATGAGATGACTGACCAATTTTTATGATTTCAGGTTCAAATGGATAGCGACAGCAGGAATTGAAATACACCCAACTAAAGCCCGATTATCACAGCTAGTGAATTTCAAAAATACAATCTGACACTTTAGAAGAACGATATCCAATAAAATTCTGTTTTAAATGCCACAGAAACGTATGGAATGCTTCAGACTGCTTTTCTATATTCTTGCATGAATCGAGCATCAGTTTTTGCGTGGCATAAGAGATTCAAGGAAGGCAGGGAGTCTGTGAGGGAAGATGAGAGGTGTGGGGGGAGTAAGGAAGTCAATAGACCAGAGTTGATTGGCCTAAGGGTTAGTGTTAGGGTTACTATGTTGAGGTTTTAAGGGAGTTCAGGAAGAGATTCCCTCGAAAAAGGCCAGCACTCTTCAAATCGGGTCAGTAGCATTTCCACCAGGACAATACACCAGTCCACAACTCCATCCTTGTCACAGACTATTTGACCAAAATGGGCATCAAGACAGCTCATCACTCCCCCTATAGTCAAGACCTTGCTCCCTGTGACTTTTGGTTATTACCTAAGCTCAGAGGCTGTCGTTATGAGACAATTGAGGAGATGAAAGAGGCTATGACGAAGGTCATTGACACGCCCAAACAAGAGGATTTCCATGAAGTTGTTGGAACGGTACAACAAGTGCATAGCAGCCGGAGGAGATTACTTCGAAGGAGACTAGAGTTTAATGTGTGTACTATTAATAAAAGTGCCCATACGAAAAAATGTCTGGAAACTTATTTAATGATCCTCGTAGATATTGGGATCAGCCAAGTATAAATAACAGAGAGGTCTTGGTTTGGTTTCTTTGTTTAATGGCATATTAATCTTTGTAGGTTATTTATTGCCAAATTCATTCTCCTAGAAGAACAGTAGTGGTATTATTTATAGCTGGGAGGATAAGGGGGTTCATACCTTTTCGAAGGGTCGGTAATAATGTGATTGGAGTACGAACCCGCTTACTACGATTCCTCAGTTCATCGCTTTAACCATTACACCACCAGGACATCCCCAACAGAGAAGTAATTTCTTTATATATCTAAACTAATATATATATATATATATATATATATATATATTGAAAGCTGCGAACCGACTAGAAAAAATAAAACTGTGGAAACAGCATTTCAAAAAGCTACTCGGAAACCCACCGAAAGTTACGCATGAACCAATCACCAGATTTATAAGTAAGCAATTCGACATTAAACTAGGACTCAAGAAGAACTCGACTCGGTTCTTAGATAAATTAAATATAAGAAAGCTGCAGGGCTTGATGAAATTCCCACCAGAGATATGGAAGACCAGACAATTCGATGACATACTGCTCCGACACTGCAACCTTGTCTATAATCAAAATCCGATAGACAGATGGAAGAAGGGATGCATCCTCCCCTTCCCTAAAAAGGGTGGCCTCGGATTAGCCAAGAACTACCGAGATATAACACTTACATCCATAGCAGCCAAAACTGACAATGCTCTACTACGAAACCGCATAGAACCCAAAATCGACAACATCCTTAGGAAAAACCAAAATGGCTTCCGAAGAAATAGATCCACGACCTCACAAATATAGCTGTAGAATCCTTGAAGGTGTAGGGGCAAAAAATCTACAGGTGGCTTTACTATTTGTCGACTTCACCAAGGCCTTCGATTCCATTCACAGAGGGAAGATGGAACAAACCCTGCTCGCATACGGCCTACCAAGACAAACCGTAGCAGCAATAACGATTCTCTATAGAAACACCAAAGTGAAAGTACGTTCACCGGATGGAGACACAGAATACTTCGATATTGTAGCAGGAGTACTACAAGGGGACACACTATCCCCATACCTCTTTATCCTCTGTCTAGAATACGTGCTTAGAACTTCGATTGATAAAACGGCTTCGAGCTGACAAAGAAAAGAATCAGAAGGTAGCCCGCAAAAACAATTACCGACGCCGACTTCGCCGATGACATAGCGATACTGGCAAATACACCCAACCAAGCCGAAACACTACTGCATTGTTTGGAACGAGCCGCCGCAGGTATTGGCCTCCATGTGAATGCACACCAAACTGAATATATGTGCTATAATCAAACAGACGACATTTCCCCACTAGATGGAACCTCTCTGATACTGGTAGACAAATTCACCTACATAGGAAGCAGTATCTCATCAAAAAGACATCGACACGTGGCTAATGAAGGCATGGACAGTTTCGATACTGTGGATGCACTACTTTGACGCAAACAAAACGGCTGGAGAAGAAGCTAGACGGCAATTACACAAGAATGTTGCGAGCAATACTGAACAAGTCCTGGCGGCAACACCCCACAAGGCACCAACTATACGGCCACCTGCCTCCCATCACGAAAACTATCCACGTTAGACGAACCAGACATGCAGGACACAGCTGGAGAAGCAAGAACGAGGTCATGAGTGATGTACTCCAATGGACCCCCCCACATATGGCCTTGCAAAAGCAGGACGACCAGCTCGAACATATATACAGCAGCTATGTGAGGATACGGGATGTAGCCCTGAAGACCTGCCAGAGGAGATTAACGATAGGGAGAAGTGGAGAGAGAGAGGGTCAGCGATATCCGTGCTAGCAGCACAACTTGATGATATATATATATATATATATATATATATATATATATCGTAATAAGCGAATTCGTACTCCAGTCGCGCTATTACGTTCACTTTCGGGCAAATACCCCATGGGATAGTTGTGAACCCCCTTACCCTCCCAGCTATGGGTTAAATAGTACCACTACTGTTCTTCTAGGAGAATGGCTTTGGCGTTAAATATCCTGCAAAGGTTGATATGCCATTAAACAAAGAAACCAAACCAATGCTTTTCTATTTTATATGAGACGGACAATGAGAAATATATGGGGCTTTATTCATTTTCTATTATGTGCATTTACCTAACCCCTTCTCTTATGCCCTATGGGACGCAATGTAATTCAATTCGATTTTAATCATGGTTTAACAGGTATGATTGAGATTTTTCCTGGTGGCCATAACAGTGTTAAATCTGTCCTACTGCTGAGCCCCAGCTGGTAAAGAAATATTTGGATTCCTACCTTTCTCAGGACTATCAGGTGAAATGTAAACAGCCGTGTACAGGTCCTGAACTCGGCTCGCCGTGTCTATTTCCTAGGGCGAAAACATATATATATATATATATATATATATATATATATATATATATATATTATCCATTGTATCTGAAGAAGTCCTGTATAAAATTTTTCTTCATGTTTTTGGTTCCCACCAGAAACTGAAAATGCAGGATGGAAATAAATTTATAATCCTGAATTAACCGGTCTTTGGTTTTTTCTTAAAGATATATATATATATATATATAAGTGTGTGTGTGTGTGTGAAAAACATGTTTGGTACATATATATATATATATATATATATATATACCTAACATTCTCATCACTGGCAGGATGTGACACGAAGTCAATTTTTTTATCCGCGCAGAGCTATTTTGAGTTTTTGGTTTTCAAGAATAGTCTTTCTCACAAATTATCGATAGATGAGAGAAAAGAAATTTGGTCAGCAATTCGATTTTGCACGTCGATAACCATTACGCTTAGAGCGCCGAATATACACGTGATGAATTTTTCTCTATTACAAACTCTCTTTCACTCTGTCTCTTTGTATCTCCTCCTCCTCAACTCTTTCTCTCTCTCTCTCTCTCTCTCTCTCTCTCTGGGTCTAAACGTTTGCTCCTGGTTTATGTAGCTTGACTGGATACCATTTTCTTTCACAAACTTTAAAGTCATCTCTAACTCTGAATAAATAGTTGGCTTAATAGGAATTTTTTTCTTCTTTTTAATTCTGTTGAAATATACATGCACACGTTACATTTCATTGGAGTTTTTTTTTTCTTTTGTGCTTGAATTTAATCTTTATTTCCTCTTTTCAGTGTCTTAATGGACAACTTTGGTTTATTTTTTGGTAATTTACTTCAAGAACATTTGCCTTTTTTAACGACCTACGAAAAGTGATAAATTTCTCAAGATAAAAGCTCTGTAAAATTATGTGTGAGCTGATAAGTTATCAGGAATCTGAATTCATGCGACGATTCTAAGTCATGAAACTGTCTCCTATACGACTTAAATGTTCCATTGCAAAAAAAAAAATATTTTTGATCGCTACAATTTAATCGAATCTATCGAAATTGTGTTTTTTCTCATTGGATTGCTCAAAGCCGCATTTTGACCTTACATATTGATTTTACATTTTTATTTCGCGTCGGTCTGACTGATGAGTCAAAGCCATTTTGTCTGCATTAATAATCCTCCGACATGTGCATGATAGGAATCCTTGAAGAATATTCAATATATATATATACCAATACTTCCGCTCCGGCAGGATATGACACAAGGTCAATTTTTAAGCACAGTATAACAGGTTTGAATTCAGAGTTCTGCTCGAATAGTTGCCTCACCAAGGCAGAAGAACTCAGTCTGCCTTAC
>OY757910.1:98172410-98250909 GCA_963585895.1 Sepioteuthis lessoniana
AAGTATTTTGTACAGATGACAGAATTATGATATTGCAGAGGTTTGTTGGTGATTTTGCAGTTAACAGGAGTTAATAAAAATATGTTTTCGGAGTAATATCCAATTTTTTTTCCCAAAAAAATTTAAAGGAGCTGTTGTAAATCATAAGTCATTAGATTTTCAAACTACAGCGGAACATTTTGAAAAACCTATTTACGTGGATTGTTAAAAAGTTTTAAAGCTCATCCACGAAGAAGGGACATAACCGATAATTTTGTTGTGACAAAAAAACAAGCATTTCTTATAAAACTGTGAGCAATTCCGTAAGAAACTAGAAAAAACTAATCCAGATTTATGCCTTACTATCTGTGCAGATGAACGCTACACTAAGGAGAAAGTTGAGGTGACAAACTAATAACTAGGAGAGGGCGCCTCAGTTAGTGTAATGGTAAGCAAACTTGATTAGCAATCCTGCAAGAGTAAGTTTGAGCCTCATTAGGTTCCCCATTCATTCGGCCTTGTACCCCATCTAAGCTAAACGCTTAGTAAATTACAACTATATCTAGGTGAGGTTCAGAACTTTCGGAACGATTTTTGTATGTAAATATAAGTGTGTATGTTTGTGTGAGTGTGTGAATGTGTGCGTGAAAAAAATGTTTGGATTGATGGAGATCTTAAGGAATTGCTCACATGTTTTCGTAATAAAGTGTAAAAACAATGTTAAACCCTTTATTTTACATTCTGTTTTACTTGTTTGGAAAAAAAATAATATTCATTTAAGAGTCTAAATTTATTTCATTTTTCTTGATAATAATACAAATAACATGAACTTCAAGAAGACTCTTATTATCATATTCATTTGCTGGAATATATATTTGATACATCTGATAATTTATTAATTCTATTTTCTTAAATAACAAAAAAAAGAAAAAAGTGTATTATCATTTTATGGGAAAGATAATATCTGCAATAAAAATATCAATTCACATCCTATAAATTTTATTCATTTCATTTTAACAAGCAAATTTCTTTTCACTATTTAGACAAATATTTTTTTGTAAATCATTTGATATTTAATTTATTTTAATTTTATAGAAAGAAGGTATATTCGATGAAAAGAAAACTTGGAAAAAATTATGCTCTCTGATTTTTTTTTTGGCTTTGTTTTCTTGTTGGTGCAAAGAAATGAAGAAAATAGTTTTCCCCATTTTAATTATTTTTTAACGCCTTCACTGGAAATTGCTGAAATTGCTGCAGGTGCTCGATATATAACAACAATGCTCTTAATAATATTAACAGCCCAATTTGATAATATGAAGATGATTAAAATAATATTAGTTTCACCTCGAGAAACAGTGATTACTTTCGCAGAAATAATAATAATAATAATAATAATAGACTTGAGGAGACTTGCTGTCACTCAATCTGCAGTGAAAGACCATCAGCTTACGCTGATGTGAAAAACTCTAATGAATAATAATAATAATAATACAAACGGATCCCCTAATCTCGGCCGGAAGACCAGACCTTATAATAATCAACGACAAAAAAAAAAAAAAATGAAAATCTGTAAAATTGTTGACTTTGCTGTCCCGGCTGACCACAGAATAAAACTGAAAGAATGTTAAAAGAGAGATAAGTACCTTGACCTTGCTAGAGAATTGAAAAAACTATGGAACATGAAGGTGACAATTATTTCAATTGTGATTGGTGCTTTTGACACTATAACTAAAGGATTATTAAAGGTCCTAGAAGATTTAAAAGTTGGCGGCCGAGTGGAGACCATCCAAACAACAGCATTATTGAAAACGGCCAGAATACTGAGAAGATTCCTGGAGACTTGAGGAGACTTGCTGTCACTCAATCTCCCGCGAGACACCATCAGCTTGAAATGGGAAAAACTCTAATGAGTAATAAAAAATGATAATAATAATAATAAATGGATTTTGCTTTCCCAGCGAACCCCAGAATGAAATATCAAGAAAGCGAAAAGAGAGACAACTACTTGGATCTTGCCTGAAAATTTAGAAAGCTATGGAATATGCGGATGATTGTGTCACCAATTCTAATTGGTGCACTTAGAGCGGCCCCGAAAGGCTTGAAAAAGAAGCCTTAACAGTTGGACATCGAAGAACGCATTGAGACCATCAAAACTATAGAATTCTTCTGATCAACCAGAATACTTAGAAGAGTTATGGAGACCTAAAGTAATTTGCTGTTCCTCAGACCCCAGTAAAAGATCATCAGCTAACGCTTGAGTTATCATTATACGCCCTAGGAGTATAATGATACTGATAATAGGCTGGTCCAAAATATAAATAAAATAATTTCTAGTGGTTGCCATTCATTTGATGATAGCAGAAAATCGCAATTTACCAAATTCTTAATTTTTTATTATCTCTGATTTTTTCAGTTTGTATGATCCTCCATTATCGAATAATCAATCTTTGAATCTGAAGTTTAGGTTTGGTTTTCTTTCAGACCTGACCGATAAAATGAATCGCAGTTTCCTCCTGAGAGAAGAAGCTAGCCGGCAATTACACAAGAATGTTGCGTGCAATATTGAACAGGTCCTGGCGGCAACACCCCACAAGGCACCTACTATACGGCCACCTGCCTCTCATCACAAAAACTATCCAAGTTAGACGAACCAGACATGCAGGACACTGCTAGAGAAGCAAGAATGAGCTCATAAGTGGTGTACTCCTATGGACCCCCATATATTGTATAGCAAAAGCAGTAGGACCAGCTCGAACATACATACAGCAGCTATGTGAGGATACGGGATGTAGCCCTGAAGACATGCCAGAGGCGATGAACGATAGGGAGAAGTGGCGAGAAAGTGTCAGGGATATCCGTGTCTGTGGCACGACATAATGATAATGATGATTATAATGAACTATAGTTGGATATTTAATACCAAATCCATTTTTATACATATAAAAAGTTATATTTCAAACAATTCATTTTAGCTTAAATACCCAGTTTAAAAATCAAAGCAGTTCCATTTCAAGCAATTCAGTTGAGCATAAATACGTAATTTAGTTCTATTTGACCCATAGATGGGACACTGTCAGGTGGTACCACTCTGGGCCGAAGGGACCTGGGAGTAATGGCAATGACGGGGTACTCCGTATTCCCCAAAGCTCCAGCATTACTGGAATCTCACCATCACATTGTTTAATGCCGTATCCTTGACATTCTTTAGTGGGGTCTTACCCTCCGACAGAGAAGCAGTTGGTGAATTCTACAGCCCAATCCGACAGGAAAATCTGAAATTTGTAATCTTCATTGGAATTTTGAGTTCCCATCTTTTAAAAAATCCGAAACAAAAATAAAAACTAACAATATTTTCTAAGTCTGACCAACCTAAAAAAATAAAATTAAATACTTGCAACCCACACGCTAAGCTAAGGCTATCAGAATCTGTTGTAAAGCAATTAAGCTTACTAAAATTTTAAATAAATGGAATCACAGCGCTAACTATACACCTGATGAAGAGATATGACTGAAACATCATAAGTTGACAAATTCTTTAGCTTTTACTATCACTAATTATTCAAAATTTATTTTCATTCAATATTGTCTGAGAAAGAGAATATAGAAAAAGACTAGAAGAAAATTAGGTAGAATACGTTAAATTTAATTCAAAAACTGAAGATTTGCTGACAATATATATAATGATTTTTAATGAAAAACTGTGTTTCTGACCTTAAAATATTAGAAATATGTGGACATGTAAGTCAAAAATAATATCATTGTTAACGCCATAAAACAGAATAATATAATTGAGGAAGAAAATCATGACTGAAACGAAGACAGCCTTAAAATCCTTAAGGGACAAAATTTGAACAAATGTGTGGAAGTAGAAAACGTAAAGGTTAACAAGTTATTAATAAATATTCCAATAGGCTATGTTACTGAAGTAAACAAGCTAATTATGCCAGATTGAAAATAGGGATAAAATCAGCATTCGCCATGGAAACCCGAACAAAAATATAAAACCTGGAGGGGAAATCAGACAAGAAGGACAGATAATGAAACTACAACAAGCAAAAGTGCTAAAGAAAGGGAAAAACACAAGGATATATTGGAATGAAAAGACTAAAGAAAAATATGGGAAAACTGCGGAAAGTGTGAAAGTTCAACTTAAAGAGATAAATCAAACGAAATTGGCGAAAGAAGGGGGACACAAAAGACATTAGGGCAGGTTCTAGTAATGCAAACACTACACGACCTTCCAAAATAAATAAAGAAAATTCTACTTAGAAGTCGGTGAAAAAAGCAGGAGAAAAAACAAAACAGACAGCAAAAAAAGGAAGCAAGTTATGAGTAAAATGTGGGAACAGAAAGAAGAAAACAGAAAGGACGAATGGATTAATAACATGAAAAAAGAATTACCCAGACTCGAAAACGCCACTGAAGCGGACATACTCTTGGACTCACTGAGAGCTACACTCAAGAAAGTACCGAACTGAAAAAAACTTGGGAATAATAGCGTATATGGATTGTGGTTTAAAGGGTTCACGTCTATCCATGACAGACTGGTTCTACAGTGATAAATGCCTAAAAATATATACACCTGAACCGATGTCTAACAACACCCTGATCCAGAAAATAAAGGCCGAAATATTTGTTGGTTGGTTGTTTTGTTTTATGACGTATAAACCCTTTCAGGATCCTTTATCACCGAATTACATTTCAAACAATCCAGTATAATTTTTGTTTATAAATGGTTAAATGTCAAAACAGTTCAGTTAAATGTCAAAACTGTTCAGTTAAATATCAAAACAATTCTATTTCGAACAATTCTGTTTAGGATAAGTACACAGTTTCAACGTCAAAAACAGTCCTTTTTTTTCAAGAAGTGCTGTTTGAAAAATTTCAGTGAGTTCTATTTCCAACAATTTAGTTTAGCATAAGTACACATTTTAGTTCTATTTGACCCATAGATAGGACCCTATTAGGTGCTACTACTCCAAGTAAGAGTGGACCTTGAATCGATGGCAATAAATTGTTATTCGCATTCCCCAAATCCCCAGCATTACTGAAACCCCACCATCAGATTGTTTACTGGGGTGTCCTCGTGGTGTAATGGTTAAAGCGATGAACTACGGAATCGTAGTACGCGAGTTCGTGCTCCAGTCGCGCTATTACGTTCACTTTCGGGCAAATACCCTTGGGAAAGGTATGAACCCCCTTATTCTCCCTCCAGCTATGGGTAAATAGTAGGACGGACTAGGTTCTTCAGCCTTGGTGAGGCAACTAGTCTAGGAGAAGGAAAACTCTGAATTAAAACCTGTTAAACTCCGCTTAAAAATTGACCTTGTGTCATATCCTGCCCGAGCGGAGGGGTTGGTAAATAGTACCATCAGATTGTTTAATATCATATCATGGATAATCGTTTGGGGAGTCTTACCCTTATGCAGAGATGCTGTCTGCATATACATAGCCCCAGCCGCATGGACCCCTGGACACTCGTTTGGGATGTAATAACCCTCTGCAGAGATTTGGTCGGTGTATTCTGCAGCCCTTGAAGACGAAGCAAGAAGCCGAAATAGAACCATCACCAACAACTATAGACCGACAATGTTTCTATCTATATTGTAGAAAATACTGACCACACAGTGGAAAATAGATTTTTTATTCGCTTGCATGTTGCAGATTATTTCTGCAAGAATAGAAAGGATGGTGTAAGGTAACAAGAAGAACAGGTGACCTACTATTTACAGATCAGTGCATCCTCGACAAGACTAAAACAAGGCAGAAATATATAGCCAAGGAATGGATAGACTAGAAAAGGGCTATGACATAGTCCCTCAATCCTGGATAGTAGATTGTCTGATATGTTCAAAACTCTCAAGGACGTAAATAATAATAATGATAATAATAATGATGACAAGATAAAACAAAAAAAGAACTTGCCGTAAGGAGGCATAAAAGCTATAAGTACCTGGACATTGCTACGGAACTGAAAACAACGTTGAACATGAAAGTGACGGTGACGCCAATTGTAATCGGTGCTTTTGGTACAATTATTAGAATAATTAATACAGGGACTGGAGGATTTGATAATGAGAGGACGGGTGCAGACCATCCAAACTACAGTATTAAAATGATGAGCAGAATACTGAGAAGTGTCCTGAAGACTTGAGGAGACTTGCTGTCACCCAAACTCTAGTGATAAACCATCGGCTAGGGCTGGTCGGAAAAAGAAAAACTCGGAAAATAATAATAATAATAATAATAATAATAATAATAATAATAATAATAATAAAGAGTCCTGGAGACTTGAAGAGACTTGCTGTCACTCAATCTCCGGTGAAAGACCATCAGCTTACGCTGATGTGAAAAACTCTAACGAATTATGACATTAAGATTGGTCAGAATACTGAAAAGATTTTAAAAAACTGAGGAGACTCGCTATCCTTCGGACCCCTGTGAAAGACCATCAGTTAACGCTGTTGTGCAAAACTCTTTACAAAAAAAGTAAAATAATATAAATCAGCACAACCCAGAATCCGTCCGGGAAAAAAAAGGTGCATAAAATTCTCTCGAATTTTGAGATAGAAACAGATCACATACTTTTGACCTGAATACCAGTCTTAGTAATAAAGTAAGTAAAAAGTTGGCGACTGTAGTCGAGGGCAACCAGAAGGCTCCCTTTTCAATAGCTACTACACCTTGGTGTTGGGGTGCGCGTTACTCCTTTCCTTGGATGGCTCCACGTTACCCTTGTTAGGTACCTTATATTGCTGAGTGTTGAGCAAGAACCACTTTTAAAATCTTTGGTATGACGCGACCTGGGATTGAACCCAGGTCTCCCGGACCCCAGGCGAACACTGTACCCACTTAGTAATAGTTAACAAAAATAAGAGAACATACTAAATAGTGGACCTTGCCATCTTGTCGGAGCACAGAGTGAAAATCAAAGAAAAAGAAATGAGAGATAAGTACTTAGACCTTGCCAGTGAACTGAAAAACTCTTGGGCATTGAAGCGACGGTGACAGCAAATGCAGTTGGTGAGCATGGAACAATCCTCAAATAGCTTTATTGCAAGGGTTCGAAAAGGTTGTGTGGGGTTTTACTGTGAGAGGGAGCTGGAGACCGAACATAACAGAAATATTTTGACCCCAAAGTTATGGCCGTCAGCATTGTGTCTTTCTCGTTTTCCAGAGCTGCTCAACCGGAGCACTGGAGTCCACTCTGCTGGGTGCTGGCTTTCCTTACTACATCTCGTCCCTCTCCCTCTCCAACTCAACTCAACTGTTCTCCTTCTGTTCAATTCGTCGGCCTTATATTACCTTCAAACTCCCACGCGGAGATATGAACACGCCTCCACGCCTCCGCAATTTCTTCCGATATCTGGCGATCGGGATGTTTCACTTCCTCTATCTTTGGAATGGCCTGTGTGATCGTCATCGAGCGGAAATAACTATCATGCAGTTTAGAGGTCACTCTCTTCCGGTGCGTCAGTCTATGAGAGTATAATGGGATTTTTTTTTGTACCTCGTACCATTTCATCAGCCAATTTCCGCCCACGCGATTTCCTCTCATAACTGTCATTAGAATGTGTCACTTCCTTCCGGTGCATCACCTTGAATGGCATTTTTGGCCGGGTCAAAAGGTCAAAATATAACAATTGGTTCCTTTGGCACGGTAACTAAAGGATTATTAAAGGGCCTGGAAGATTTGGAAGTTGGCGACTGAGTGGAGACCATCCAAGCAAAAGCATTATTGAAAACTGTCAGAATACTGAAAAGAGTCCTGGAGACTTGCTGTTACTCAATCTCCAGTGAAATCCCATGAGCTTACGCTGATGTGAAAACTCTAATGAGTAAATAATAATAAAAAAAGCCCCCCAAAACTCCCCAACCAAACATGACTTATTTAAAAAGTTAAAAACTAAAAGTGATTTTTAATCCATCATAAAAATAAAACAATGTAAAAAAAATAAACGGGTAACCCTACCCTTTCCTCCAAGTATAAGTTTGGAATAGGAGATTCTAGAATTAGCACGTGCTGTCCAATTATGGAAATGTATATATATATATATATATATATATATAACTACAGTAGTTTGAAAACATTAGAAGGGTCGAAGGAAACATATCTGTTGCTAGGAAGTTCTTCTCAAAGGTAAATTTTGGGTAACAGTCTATTTTAATCCATTGATTTTCGTGTCTCGTAAAATCGTTTGCTTAACATTTGTATTTAAATGAAGACTCGCTAATAGTCCAAAGTTTATTCCAGGTGAAATATTTTTGAGAAGACAAAATAGATTTCTTTAAATTAAGCGGCTTAGTTCCATGACTAGTGTAATTGTTTAATTATTGAAATATCTGTAGCCTTAAGGGAATTCCCCCCCAACAAAAAATCCCCCCAAAAAGAAAAACTAAGTTTTAACTTTAACTAAGTCAAAACTTAGTTTTTCTTTTTTTTTCTGACACGCTGTCAATGAACAGTCACCATGACTGTCGTCGGTCACGTCTGTGTCAGGTGCGTAGATTGTAAACAACCCCTGGGTCTGGTATAGCCACAATATACCGCCTATGATGAAAATGTCAAATTCATATTTTACACAACGTGGGGCCCAGGAATCAGACTTGGGTGTCATGATCGGCAGGTGTTTTCTTGATAGCCAACATCGGAGACCCACTCGTCATCCTGCGAATGTTGGCTGTTCTCTTTTCAGGTACACAAATAGTGACTTAAAGAACCGCACCAACTAGAGACCTAAACGGAAGACATGGACTAGGGAAGCCAACCAACTTGCATTACACTGCTATTTTAAAAGTAACCTACACAAAGAGGATACAGGAAAAGAATAATGGAGATATGGCAAGAACTTTCTAATCTTCAGATAACTAGTCAGAGATTAGCTGATCAAGTTAGAACGATAATGAAGAAGGGTTGGTTTTTAGAACTCGAAATAACTGAAATACAACAAAAAATAAAAGATCAAGAGGAGAAATACATTACCTGACACATCAAATATCAACAAACAAAAACAGCCCATCCAAAATGTACCATCTTCGGATAATGGAAACCCCACCCAACCAAATAGTACACAACAAAACAACCTAGAACTAAAACAAGAACAAAAGTTAATTCTAAAAAATTTAAAGAGAATTTTAAACAGTGAAAAGACCACCTTACCATCATTAAGAAACATTGAATGGAGAATAGTAAAGGCAGAGACAAATAAAGTGAATCAAGTACTGGCATATATATCAACGAATAACATAACCGAATTAAATGCTGGAGCGAAATTAGTTGAGAAAATTAGGATCCCCTCAAAAAACACGAAAGAAAAGTCAAAACCAGGATGGGAATTTCGACTAGAAACACAGATAGAAAACCTACGAAAACAGCTGAAAGTGATAAAGCAAAAGAAAAACGCCGAAATAAATAGAAACAGGAAAGAAAAGACAACACAGGAAAAACTTACGATACAACTTGAGCAAATATACCAAAAAGTACTAGCCAAAGAAGGAAGGTTAAAAAGATATCGACAAAGTGTAAAACAATACGGACAAAATAGAACATTCCAAAATAATGAAAGAAAATTCTATCAACAATTGGGAGGAGATGACAATAAAACATACCAACAGCCGAATGCAAAAGAAACCGAAATATTCTGGACTAAAATATGGCAACGAAAACAACATAACAAAAAGGCTGAATGGATAAACCATATCACAAGAGAACTAGAACAACTCGGAGAAGGCCCAAAAGCTGAAATACACACTGATTTACTAAAAACGACACTTAAAAAGGTATCAAACTGGAAAACTATGATGGAATACATGGTTTCTGGTTCAAGAAGTTCACCTCAATTTACGACAGACTAGCATTCATCATCATCATCATGTCGCGCCGCCTGCGCGGATATCCCTGACCGTCTCTCGCCATTTCTCCCTATCATTCATCGCCTCCGGCAGGTCTTCAGGGTTACATCCCGTGTCCTCACAGAGCTGCTGTATGTAGGTTCGTGCTGGTCGTCCCACTCTTGCACATCCATGTGTGGGGGTCCAAAGGAGTACATCGCTTATGAGCTCGTCCTTGCTTCTCCAGCAGTGTCCTGCGTGTCTGGTTCGTCGAACTTGTATAGTTTTTGTGATGGGGGGCAAGTGTCCGTATAGTTGGAGTCTCGTGGGGTGTTGTCGCCAGGACTTGTTTAATACTGCTCTCAACATTCTTGTATAATTTCCGTCCAGCCTCCTTTCCAGCCGCTTCGTAAGCGTCCATGTGGTGCATCCATATAGCAGTATCGACACAACCGCTGCCTGGAAGAAACTGCGTTTCATTTTGTCAGTTAGGTCCGACTTCCATATGATCGAGAGCCTATCGATAGCTGTCCATGCCTTCGTCAGTCGTGTGTCGATGTCTTTCTCGGTTGATGAGACGCTGCTTCCTAGGTAGGTGAATTTGTTGACTAGTTTCAGAGAGGCTCCGTCTAGTGTGGTAATGTTGCCCGTTTGGTTGTAACACATATATTCGGTTTTGTTTGCATTGACATGGAGGCCAATGCCAGCTGCAGCTCGTTCCAGACTATGCAGTAGTGTCTCTGCTTGATTAGGCGTATTCGCTAGTAACTAGTTGTTTTTGCGGGGTACCTTTTGCTTCTTCTCTTAGTCAGCTGGAAGTCATTTTCTCTGATTTTGTCGATCGAGGTCCTAAGCACATAGTCTAGACAGATGATAAAGAGGTACGGGGCTAGTGTGTCTCCTTGTAGTACTCCTGCAACTATGTCGAAGTATTCCGTGTCTCCATCTGGTGAACGTACTTTCACTTTGGTGTTTCTGTAGAGAATCATTATCGCTGCTACGGTTTCTTTTGGTAGGCCGTATGCTAGTAGGATTTGCTCCATCTTCCCTCTGTGTATGGAATCGAATGCCTTGGTAAAGTCGACAAATAGTAATGTCGCCTGTAAGTTTTTTGCCCGAACGCCTTCCAGGATTCTACGGATGGTCAGTATTTGTGAGGTCGTGGATCTATTTCTCCGGAAGCCATTTTGGTTTTTCCTAAGGATGTTGTCTATTTTGGGTTCTATGCGGTTTCGTAGTAGGGCATTGTAGATTTTGGCTGCTATGGATGTAAGTGTTATCCCTCGGTAGTTCTTGGCTAGTCCGAGGTCGCCTTTTTTAGGGAATGGAAGGATGCATCCCTTCGTCCATCGTTCTATCCTATTTTGACTGTAGACTGCGTTGCATTGCCGGAGCAGTATATCGTCGAATTGTCTCGTCTTCCACACTTCTGGGGGGATCTCGTCTAGCCCCGCCGCTTTCCTATTTTTAATTCTTCTGAGAACCGAGTCTAGTTCTTCTTTGGTGAAAGGACCTAGTTTTACGTCTAATTGCTTACTAATAATTCTGGTGATCGGTTCATCCGTTATTTCCGGTGGGTTTCCTAGTAGATTTTTGAAATGCTGTTCCCACAGTTTTACTCTTTCATGTTGGCTTGCAGCTTTCAATTTTGCTTTGGCTGTGCTCTTCCTTCCACTTACTTCGTTTATTGTTTGCCAGGCTATCCTGGATTGCCTATCTTCCACCGAGTCTCTAATCTTATCTATCTGATTTTGTACGTATTCTGCCTGTTCTTTTAGGTATATTCCTGTTAATTGATGTTCTGCCTTTTCTAGTTTTCGTGCATTTGTGTTTGTTGGGTTCTTTCGATAGCTTTTGGAGGCAGTCTTCACAAGTGCACGTTTTTCTCTAGCCGCTAGCGTTTCCCAAGGGACTCTATATTTAGTTCTAGGCTTTGTTGGAATACACTTTTCTGCCGCCTCCAGGTGTGCTTCTACAAAATTTTCATATTCGTCATTTGGGGTGCCTATTTCTACCTTCTCTTGTAGTGCTTCGAATCTGTTTCTTAATTCTAATGCATACTTATCTCTAATATCTCTGTTGTTGAGTAGGGCCCAGTCATAGTGCTTGGTCGTCGCTTTACGTGTGGCGTTTTTTCTTAGGCTTAGTCGTACTTTGGCCGTAACTATTCGATGATCGGAGGACACACCCTCGAAAGAGGAGTATGCCTCGCAATTCATCGCACTGTTTTTCCATTTCCTGTTTATAAGGACGTAGTCTATCTGTGCTTTACTCTTATTCGTGTATGTGTAGGTCCATAATTTCCCCTCCCTTTTTTGAAAGTTTGTATTGAGGCATGTTAATCTATTTTCTATCATGAAATCTATTAAATGCTGTCCATTCCTGTTAGACGCGCAGTGTAGGCTGTATTTGTTGTGTCTGTTTTTCCCGATTTGTGCATTCATATCTCCGCCAATGACTAGCAGGTTGTGTTTCGGAATGCTACGTACTAGGGAGGATAGATCTTCGTAGAAGGTGGCTATTTCGTTGTCTTCGCTAACATTGGTAGGGCTGTAGCAGGAGATAATTGTTGCTTTGGGGTTGCCATTAAGCGTTGCGGCCATCATCCTAGGTTGTATTCTCTCAATGCTGTTCAGTGTTTTTAACGCTCTTGGTCCTAGAAGTATTCCCACCCCTCCTACCGATGCATTGACCGAGTTTTTCCATGCCGATACAGTCACCAGCATCCATCCATTACCAGTTTCGTGATACTTGATATCTTCGGTGTGCGTGTATCGGTGCTCTTGTATGCAAATTATATCTATCTTATGTTCTACGGTTGATGCAGTTAGCTCTGATAGTTGACCTATTCTATTTAGGGTTCTCACGTTAAATGTCGCTATCTGTATTGTTTGTTTCACGTACCTGAGTGGATGACTAAAGGAAGGACCATATTGACACAAAAGAACCCAAACAAAGGAACCGCCCCCAACAATTACAGACCCGTAACTTGCCTACCAATGATGTGGCAAATATTAACAACACAAATAAGGGAAGAGATTTACTACTCTCTAACAAGCTGCGGATTGTTTCCTGACGAACAGAAAGGATGCTGCAAAGGATCCAGAGGCACAGCAGAACTACTATACATAGATCAACCCATCCTAGATGAGAGCAAAACCAGACGGAAAAATCTACCTATGGATTGGATGGACTACGAGAAGGCATATGATATGGTTCCGCATAGCTGGAAAATAAACAGCTTCAAAATGTATAAAATATCAGACGAAGTCATAAACTTCATCGACAAAAACTAAGAAAACCTGGAGAGACGAACACAGCAGGGGGAAGAAGATTAGCTGAAGCAAAGATCCAAAGAAGTATTTTCCTAGGAGATGCTCTATCACCCTTACTATTCATAATTGCCATAATGCCACTAAACCACATACTCGAAAAACGCACAGCCGGATACAAACTCAGTAGATCACAAGAAAAAGTTAATCATTTAATGTACATGGACGACATCAAACGTTTTGCAAATAATGAAAAAGAACTGGAAACCCCAATACACATAATTAAAATATACAGCCGGGACATTGGAATGGAATTTGGCATAGAAATGCGTGCAATGCTTGTAATGAAAAGTGGCAAACGACAGCTAACTGACGGAATGGGACAACCAAACAAGGATAAGATAAAAACGCTCGCAGAAAACGAAATCTACAAATACTTGGGCATCTTGGAGGCTGACACCATCAAACAAGCGGAAATGAAAGAAAAAATTCAGAAAGAATATCTCAGGAGAACGAGAAAACTACTCGAGACAAAACTCAATTGCTGAAATCTTATCAAAGGAATAAATACCTGGGCTGTACCTCTCATTAGATATTCCAGACCCTTTTTCAAGTGGACCAGAGACGAACTTAAACAAATGAACCAAATAACAAGAAAACTAATGACAATGCATTAGGCATTACATCCCTGGAGACGACGTTGACATACTATATGTTTCAAGAAAAGAGGGAGGAAGAGGTCTTGCCAGCATTGAAGACAGCGTTGACGCATCCATACAACGATTCAAAGAACATATACAAAAACACGAAGGAGGACTCATTACAGCCACCGGAAACGAAACTGAGAACACGATGAAGAACAGAATGACAATAACTAGGAAACAAAAATGGGAAGGAAAACAACTCTATAGACGCTTCAAACGACTAATAAACAATATCTCACACGACAAAACTTGGACATGGCTAAGAAAAGGAAACTTTAAAAGAGAAACCGAATCTCTCCTAATCGCAGCACAAGACAGCACCATAAGAACCAATCGTATCAAAGCGAGAATAGATAAAACTCAACAAAATAGCAAATGCTGGCTATGTGGTGACAGAGATGAAACCACCAATCATATAATAAGCGAATGCAGCAAATAAGCACAGAGGGAGTATAAGGCGATACACGACTGGGTCGGTAAGGTAATTCATTGGGAAATGTGTAAGAAATTTAAATTCGATGGTATATGCACAGCCCAGCACTTGTCCTAGAAAATGCCACACATAAACATCTGTGGGACTTTAACATACAAACGGATCCCCTAATCCCGGCCAGAAGACCAGATTTAATAATAATCAACAAAAAAAGAGAACTTGCAAAATAGTCGACTTTGCTGTCCCTGCTGACCACAGAATAAAACTGAAAGAATGAGAAAAGAGGGATAAGTACCTCGACCTTGATAGGGAAGAAAAAACTGTGGAACATGCAGGTGACAATTATACCAATTGTAATTGGTGTATTTGGAACAGTAACTAAAGGGGCTGGAGGACTTAGAAGTTGGTGGACGAGTGGAGACCACCCAAACGACAGCATTGTTGTGAACGGCCAGAATACTAAGAAGAGTCGAGGAGACTTGAGAAGACTTGATGTCACTCAGACTCCAGGGAAAAACCATCGGCTAATGCTGATGAGAAAAGCTCTGAGGGAATAATAATAATAATAATAATAATAATAATAATAATAGGGAATTGAAAAAAATGCAGAACATGCAGGTAATTGTAATTGGTGCGTTTGGAACAGTAACTAAAGGATTACCAAAGGGACTGGAGAACTTGGAAGTTGGCGGACGAGTGGAGACCGTCCAAACTACTGTACTATAGAGAACGGCCAGAATACTGAGAAGAGTCCTGGAAACTTAAGGAAACTTGCAGTCACTCAAACTCCAGTGAAAGACCATCAGCTAACACTGATGTAAAAAACTCTTATGAGTAAATAATAATGTGTCAAGAAAAATAGTGGGAAGAGGACGAGCCAACATTTAAGATAGCATGAATGCTTCAATTCAAATACTCGAAGGCTACATGGAAAGAAGCAAAGAAAGGTTTATAAATGTGACTATAAACAATTATCACAACAACAAGGATCAACAGAACAACAAAATGGTAAAAACAACAGTATGGGAATTTCAAGAGCCAAACAAGCAAAATCTAACATGAGAAGACTTGAACATTGCTAAGAAAATAAAACCGTAAAAGTGAAACTGAATATCTTCTAATAACGGCACAAAATAGCGCTATATAGACCAGTTATGTTAAAGCAAAAATGGGTAAAATGCAAAAAAATAGCAAATGAATTTGATAGTGACGAAACAACTAATCACATAAGCGGTCGCAGCAAATGGCGTAACATATCAGTTTTACATTTTTATTAGATTTTACACTTGAAGACATGCATTGAAGTAACTTCAAATTAATGTAACATAGAACATATATCTTTTTAATATACATAAAATGTTGGAAAATCTAAGAAAGTTGGTTCCTATTATTGGATCTGCACGTTGAGGAATCCTTATCACCAATTCTGTCCTATAGGCGAGATGTACACTCTAATCCTTGCAGCGGTTATCAGATTCTGCTGACTCATCCTGAGGCTTGTTTAACCCGATAGCATATATGACCGACCCAGCTGTGGCGAGAAGCTTTGGATATTCAAAATCGGAAAAATGGAAATTCTTGAATCTTATATTCATGGCAGTTCACCATCTCCGATTTTTGCTGTAGGGTTTTCTTTTTTAATCATTTTCTTTCCTGCTAAAATGGTCAAAATTTAGAATTATGATAATGATATATATATATATATATATATATATATATACCTACACGTATATACATGTGTTTCTGTGAGTGTATATTATCAATTTGGTAGAATATCATGAGCCCAAAATCAACTGTGTTAGAAGGCTGTTAGTTTACGGCCAATAAATTTTTAGAAAATTTGTATGAAAAATGATCAATTTAAAAAAAATTCAAGAACGAAAAAAATTGAGACAGGTATTTACATTCTTGAAACATATCAGTAAATAATAGTTTGTCTCATCAGTGTAAACGCTTCCTTGACCCCTTCTCAACCAGCTGGATGAGATCTAGGTTAAAAAGCCCCACCTGCACTTCTATTCATCCAAATCTGAAGGGAAAATAGAATTTATTAGCATGAATTATATACAGACAACCTGGTCCAAGATTTGATCATGGTTCAACCTGTTCTATCTCTATAACCGTGACACAATTACTGCTTTGAATTACTTCTTGTAGAATTTTTTTTGCACTATTACAAAAAGAAATTTGTTTTTTTTCTTCTGATTTTCTTTTCGCAATTACAACTGCACTTTATTCACTCGAGTCAGTGTGAGAGTAAGTCTCCTTCCATCTCCAGAACAAGGTACATGTATTTTACGTAAAAATATATAGGAACAATTATTTGCACAACACCTACCGGATATCATTACTCAATCTTGACAGAGAGACACTTACTACTACTACTACTACTACTACTACTACTACTACGACAATTCAATTTTTCAGCTTTACTTTGACAAGACAGTGTAAAAGAAGATAATAATTATATGCATTCATGTATTTATGTTTTTGCCTTCACTCTTAGATGATATTTTTCATTCAAACTGATGCTTTCCTTAAAAGCGAATTATTTCCGCAAAGTATAACTTTTTTTTTGTATTTCGTTGTTGTATCGAGGTAAGGAGAAAATACACAGTAAAATAGAGTTAATTATTTATCAACTCAAGAGGTACAGTTCGACTAGTATTATAAGTCTCGCGTTGTTTGTGTTACGTCTGAAGTTGGTCTTACTACTGACCGACGTTCTTCAGAGCTATTTCTCTGTTTCTCTTTCTGCTTCTGCTTCTCCGTGCTTAAGAGACATGGCGTCTTTTATATTTCTGCGATACCAGAAGTCACGTGGTACGAGCAACTATACAACTTTCATATAAACTGAAATGGCCGGGTATCTTTTTAGTGTGTTTATTTCTATTAGTATAATATTCCTTTGACAATTTTTCACACCAGTATTAGCTGATGGACTTTCCTTGGTATTTGATTCACAGCAAATCTCCAGAACTCTTATTAGTATTCTGACCGATTTTAATGATGCTGTTCTCTGGATGGTCTCCATTTGTCCTCTTATTTTCACATATTCTAGTACTTTTACAAAGCCTTCAAGGATCTTTCCGTGCTCATCAATTTGAATCGGTATCACTGTAACCTTCACGGTCCAAATTTTTTAGTTGTCTAGAAAGGTGTAGGAACTTGTCTTACTTTTTGCTTTCTTTTATTTTTATATTGTGGTCGGCCTGGACACCAGCGTCAACTATCCAGCATGTTCTCTACTTTTGGCTGACTATCACAAATACTGGCCGTCTGGTCCAGATTAAGTGATTAGATTGTATCTCAAAAACCCAGTGAACTTCATGTGTCACATTCTTCAGGACGATTTCTGGATTGTGCATGCACTTTTTCACATGGTCAGATTAAAATCTTTTGCACAATTCCCAGTGGATCACTTCCCACCCAATCTAGACTTCTACTCTGTTTGCTCTAGATTGCTGCATTTGCTTGTTATGTGATAGATCGTTTCGTCTCAATCACCACATAATCTACATCTGCTATTTTGTTGTTTTTCATCTTATTATGCTTTGATAAAATTGATCCTTATGGCATTGTTTTGTGCTGCAATAAGAAGAGATTATGTTTTACCTCTTCTGGCTTTTCTTTTTTTAGCTATGTCCAAGTCTTCTTGCGTGAGATATCACTTGTTTGTCTCTTGAAATATCCTTATATGCAAGTTTAGTGTTGATGTATCCTTCATCCGAAGTTAATTATACATCAACAGAGTGGAGGTGCCCGTGGTGTAATGGTTATCGTCGTAGGAATTGGACATGGCGACACGATTGCATTTTACATAGCACTAATACCCTTGGGAAAGGTATGAATCCTATTATTCTCCCCCCAGCTATGGGTAAATAGTAGGACAGACTAGGTTGTTCAGCCTTGGTGAGGCAACTAGTCTAGGAGAAGGAAAACTCTGAATTCAAACCCGTTAAACTCCGCTTAAAAATTGACCTTGTGTCATATCCTGCCCGAGCGGAGGGGTTGGGTAAATAGGATTATACATCAACAGCCCTAGGTATTGAGCATTCATATTGGATACTCATATCCCTTGGATTTCCTCCTTGGATCATAGAAGAATATATATATATATATATATATATATATATATATATATATACCAACCATTCTATATGAGTAGGATGTGACACAAGCTCAATTGTTAAACCTCCTCTAATTACTTCTAGTTGGAGGGAGAATAGTTGGGTTTTTTTCTTCCTCAATAGTATTAGTGCAATGTGAAATGCAAATAGCCTTTTTAAGGGTTTTAAACTTGCTTTACCGTGTACATATCCAACACGGATGATGGAAATTACAGCTAGAACGCATCCGACACACACACACACACACGTGTATATATGTATATATCGATTTATATATATATATATATATATATATATATATACGAGGTGCATACCATAAGTTTCCAGGCTTTTTTCGTATAGGCACTTTTATGGATAGTACACACATTAAACTTTACTCCCCATAGAATTAATCGCCTCCAGCTTCATTGCACTTGTGATATCCTTCCAACAACTTCTAAAAGGCCCCATGGAAGTCCTCTTGTGTGAGCGTATCAATGACCTTCGTCATAGCCTCTTTCATCTCCTCAATTGTCTCATAACGACAGCCTCTGAGCATAGGGAATAACCAAAAGTCACAGGGAACAAGGTCTGGACTATAGGGACAGTAAGGAACTGTCTTGATGCCCATCTTGCTCAAAAAGTCTGTGACAAGGATGGAGTTGTGGACTGGTGCATTGCCCTGGTGGAAATGCCACTGACCCGATTTGAAGAGTGCTGGCCTCTTTCAACAGAATCTTTTCCTGAACGCCCTTAAAACCTCAACATAGTAAACATAACCCTAACCCTAACCTTTTGGCCAATCAACTCTGGTGTATTGACTTCCTTACTTTTCCCACACCTCTCATCATCCCTCAAAGACTACTACCTTGAATCTCTTATGCCACTCAAAAAGTGATGCTTGATTCATGCAAGATGGTCGAAATGCAGTCTGAAGTATTCCCTACGTTTCTGTGGCATTTTTTCCAAGTTTAAAACAGAATTTTATTGAATATCGTTCTTCTAAAGTGTCAGATTGCATTTTTGAAATTCACCAGCTGTGACAATCAGGCTTTAGATGGGTGTATTCCAATTCCTGCTGTAGCTGTTGATTTGAACCTGAAATCATAAAAATTAGTCTGTCATCTCATAAGATGTATAGCAATAACATACTGATTTTACAAGAGCCTCCGCCAATTTTAAATGCCTGTCCAAAAAAGCCTGGAAACTGATTGAATACACCACGTACATTGAATTGAACTTATTTCAATGCATGTCTGCAAATGTAAAATAAAAAAAAATAAAATGCAAATGTCTGGAAACTTACTGAATGCACCTCGTATAAACTCAGTTTCTTCCAGGCAGCGGTCACATCGATACTGCTATACGGGTGCACTACATGGACGCTAACAGAACGGCTGGAGAAAAGCCTAGACGGCAATTACACAAGAATGCTGCGTGCAATCTTGAACATGTCCTGGCGACAACACCCCACAAGACACCAACTGTACGGCCACCTGCCTCCTATCACGAAAACTATACAAGTTAGACGAACCAGACATGTAGGACACTGCTGGAGAAGCAGGGACGAACTCATAAGAGATGTACTCTTATGGACCCTCACACATGGCCGTGCAAAAGCAGGACGACCAGCACGAACATACATTCAGCAGCTATGTGAGGATACGGGATGTTGTCCTGAAGACCTACCTAGGGCGATGAACGATAGGGAAAAGTGGCGAGAGAGGGTCAGGGATATCCGTGCTACCAGCGCGACATGATGATGATATATATATATATATATAGAGAGAGAGAGAGAGAGAGAGTTACATGTATATGTTGATAGATTCGTGTGTATTTACATATATCATGAAGAAACGAGAAAGAATAGATTGACGACAAAAAGAGTTAAAAAGTATGAGTTAGTGATATCTAAAGATCATATATGTAATGCAATAATTTCTTTGCTGACTGTCCATGTTTATATTTGATTTCCAATATCATTTTTTGAACAATCTAATTTATACAGAGACAGCAATATTGGCATATTTTGCGTGTCACGATGTAATTTTAAAAACAGAACGCTTTGCACCTTTGCTGTGTCGTCAACAGTATCACCGTTTTGAAACCAATAAAAATAATTTCTATTAGTCTAGGGGAAAATTATTTTATTCTTCTAATTTTGTCCAGGAATGATCTGACTTTTTATAGATTTATCATTGACAATATTGTTTCGTTGTATTAATTTGCTATTTGCGTTCGATATAAATTAGTGTAATCATTTGTATATAACACGCAATATTTTTCAGCCCAAATGTAAGGCACGAGTATTATACAGGAGAAATATATAATTGATTTTTCCTGTCACATGCAAAAACATTTATATTGTCCTAACTGCTGAGTGTTGCACCGTTAACAAAACATATCCAGGAAAATGTGTGTTTGTTTATTATTTTGTTTCGCTTCACATGAAATGAAAAGGACATATTCTTGTCCATGCTTGGAATTCGGGTCCCTAAATGCCTAACCTACGACGATAAAGACATGTGATAGGTAAAGAATAAGCCTTAGTAGGAGTGGTCAGATTATTTAGAAAATATTAATGGAAATGAACTATGAATATGGGTTGTCATTAACTCGATTGCAAATCGATAGATACCATTGCTACTGATCATCTACTTTTACTTTGTTCCTTCTTTTATCATCTCTCTAGCCGTTCTTTTTTTATCATATATATATATATATATATATATATATATATATATATGTGTATTTATCCATAGCTGGAGGGAGAATAATTGGATTCATACCGTTCCCAAGGGTATTAGTGCTATGTGAAATGCAATCAGTCCAGGATTTGAACTCGTGTCGACGTGTCCACTTCCTGCGACGATAACCATTGCACCACTGGCACACACACACATACACACACACACACACACACACACACACACATATATATATATATATATATATATATATATATATATATATACATTTCATTAAACATAATAGACATTTTATGGCTACGTATTTTCTTCTGGATCCGTTCGAATTCCCGTATTACTTTTATCGTATTCGTGGGGAATTGATTTATGTATTGTCCATAGTTGTATGTATCCCAAGTACTTTCTGCCCGACTTTGGGCCATCATCAGGGGACACTTAAAAAAATTAATTTTCAAACCAGTGCTAATGTACTTAAATGTCGTTAGCTACTGATACTAATTATATAATTCCATTTAAAAGCAAACGCCATAATCTTCAACGGTAAAGACGTTCTTACATAGTGGTAATATGCTAACCAGCCTAAGGGAAAGAAAAGTCTAAATCAAAACCAGCGACGTTAACCTTTAAAAAACTGACCTTGTGTCACATCCTGATAGTTCGGATGGATCTATCTATCTATCTATCTATCTATCTATCTATCTGTTTCCCTCCTCAGGGTGTTGGACACTCTGGCTAAGGAATCTAACGGTTGACACATGTGTAATGCAAAGCTCTTCTAATAAATTTAGCACTCTGGTATCCGATTGCGCAAAAAAACAAAAAACAAAAAAAACAAAAACAAAAACGAAATTTGATACATATACATTAATTTCCGTGCTGGCGCTAAGTTGAGGCTTGGCGTAGGGGTATGTCATCAGCCTAACAAAGATGGGCGGGTCTCGACCCCGGTTTGGAGTGTCTCGCGTGCCTAGCCACACTGAAGAGTAGTGATGCAACGAAACAGTCTGTCCGTGGGTGAATATAAATATATATATATATATATATATATATATATATATATGACATAAAAAATGCATGCAAATCACTCCTACGAAGGAGAAGTTGAGAGGAACAACCTTATTTGAAAAGGCTTGTTATATACAAAAAAATAGCAGAGCTGGTTATAAAAAAAATCTTACAGATCGAATATGTGCTACATTCAGGCAACTATTAGTTTAAACTGTACACTCTCCAGGTTAGAAGATAGCATCGTTAATGACTGTTAAGTTGGAAGTCAGAAATTCTTATTTGGGCCAAGTGTAAATGCTTTTTGTAGTTGTTCAACTTCCTTTTTGGAAATTGCCATAGAATCAATATCAAATATCATATTAAACTGGTTGTTCCCTATCAAACAAAGAATTAAGGGGAAAAACTCTTTCTGAAAAAAACATTTCCATAACGTTCTTAACTAGATGAATAAACACACTAAATAATAGTAATAGTAATAAAACAAAGCCATCAGGACCAATTATATCATAGCCAAAATCGATATTAGACAACAGAATAGCACGTGCAGACCACCTAATACCAGTCATAAAATCAGATCTATCGATTATTGACAAAGATAAGAGAGTCTGCCATATTATGGACTTTGCCGTCCTGGTGGACAACAGAGTGAAAATCAAAGTAAATGATAAGCGGGACTAGCACTCGGACCTTGCCAGAGAACTAACATTTCGAAAACATAGTATTGATGGTCATACCAATTATAACTGGTGCACTCGGAACGGTCCCTGAAAGAATGGGACTGGCAAAGCAGGAAATGAGAGGAAGTGCCGAGACCATCCAAACTATATTATTGCTATGATTAGCCAGAATACTGAGAAGAGTTCTGGAGACTTGAGTGGACTTGTTGTCACTCATCCTCCAGCAAAACACCATTAACTAATGTCGGTGTGAAAAACTCGCATGCGTCACCAAATCTCGGCTAGACAACCAGATCTAATGATAGTCAACAAAAATAAAAGAGAAAAAGCCGAATTGTGGACTTTACTGTCCCAGCTGATCACAGAGTGAAACTGAAAGTAAGCAAAAAGAAGGATAATTCCCTGGACCTAGCTAGGGAATTTTAAAATAATGTGAAACAAGAAAGTGATGATGATAACAATTGTAATTGTTACGATCAATAAAGGATTAATAAAGGGACTGGTGGACTTGGAAATAAGAGGGCGGATGGAGACCATCCAAACTACAGCATTATTTAGATCGGCCTAAATACTGGGTAGGTTCTTGAAGACTTGAGGAAATTTGATGTATCTTAACCTCTTGCGAGAAACCAACGGCTAACGCTGGTGTGAAAAACTCTGAAAGGAGAATAATATTTAAAGAAATCGAAAAGAAGTACGCTGATTTTACGAGGGAACTGAAAAAAATTGTGGAGCATGAAAGTGACGGTGATTGTAATTGTTATAGGTGCTCTCCCTAAAGTCACCAAATGATTGCTCCAGTGACTGGAGGGCATGAAATAAGAGGAAGAGTGCAGACAATCCAAACTAAAGCATTATTAAGATTGGTCAGAATACTGAGAAGAGTCCTGCAGACTTGATGGGACATACTATCACTCGAACTCCAGTGAGAAAACTATCAGCTAAATCTGGCGTGAAAAACTCTGAAATAATAATAATAATAATAATAATAATAATAATAATAATAATAATAATAATAATTACTCCAAAGGGGCCATTCCTCAAAACATTAAGTTGAGAGGAATAAGGTTCTTTGAAAAGACATGTTTTAAACCGAAAATGTTGAAGCTCGTTAAAAAAAAAATATTACCAAATGACAATATCGGACAAAACAGCAGCACTTATCATAATTAACCTTCTTTAGATATATATATAACCGGTCCATTTGTCAAGCAGTTAGAGTGTTTGTCGATGACCCAGAGACCGAGGTTCAATCCGAGGTCAAGTCATACCAAAGACTCAAAAAAAATGGTACTTGATGCCTCCTTGCATAACACTCAGTATTATAAGGTATGGGTCAAGGATAAAGTGGAGCAATACAAGGAAAAGAGCAGGACCCTTCTCCTACACCTTGGTGTAGTAGCTATTGAAAAGGGAACCCTCGGATCTCCCTCGACTATGCTCACTAACTTTACTTTTACTTTTATATATATATATGTATTTATAATAGATAAGGTAATGATAAAACAAGATAAAATCTTTTGATATCTGAGTTAGTCGATCCTTATATGAGCTAGTATTGAACATATCATTTCATTTACTATTAAGTTATTTTATACTTGGAATATATTGTGACATTTTGCTTCATAGAGAACATAGGATATAAATTCCTGTATATTACAACAAATAATGAATCACAAATAAGAAACACTCAAAAATAAATCTGATCAAAATCATTAAAACAAAAACGTTTTAGTACAAACAAGTAAAAATTGAGTAAATATTTTCTGTAATCTAATTGAACAGAAGTGTCAGGTGCTGTTGTTTCCGCACAGTTTCACTCCAAATCAGCTGCGATTTCCCGCGCAGATATAAAATCTCTCGTTTAGAGCTCGTCACGTAATTTGGAGATCTATTTATTCACGCCTTCGTTAACAACTATCCCAGACGGCAACACACAGTTAGACCTGCGAGAACTTTTCACACAAAAACACACGGCCAGCAAACAAGACATTCTAAAGCTCGTTAAAACTCCTCCATAGTAATGACGACACATTTGTGGCTACATCGACATTCTAACATTGACCGAAATTCCACTTCGTTATTATGACAAGATACAACATTCATAGTTGGAGATAGATTAAGTTTACCATTTTTCTGTCTGCTTATTTTTTTAATAGAAAATCTCAATCAGATTTCCCCTATCTCCACCTGAACACACACACATTCAGTCTGCTGTCAAATATAATCCGCTTATATGTAATTTCAATAACACGCACACATACATATTATACTAACTTCTTACCAAGAACACTTGTGTCCTTTTCTTAAGACAACAAAGCACTAGAAACAATATATGAAAATGATAATAAGTATATAATTGTTTAACTCTTTAAATATGATTTCTTTCTTATAGTTTCATTCCGTTGTTCTTTCATAAACGTGTGTTATATTTGTGGAAACAACACTGATATAATTTTTTCTTTTTATTCCTAGAAGACTGACCCCACAAACTACAATGAGTTTAGGATTAAAACCGCTCTTTGTCTTAATATATATATATATATATATATATATATATATATATATAATCTTGTGTCATCAGTATGGATATCACTGACGCTCTCTCGTCACCCTTCCCTATCGTTCATTGGGCTACATCCCGTATCCTCACAGGTTCGAGCTGGTCGTCATACTTTTGCTCCGCCATGTGAATGGGTCCACAGAAGTACATCACTCATGAGCTTTTCCCTACTTCTACAGCAGTATCCTGCATGTCTGGTTGGTCTAACTTGGATAGTTTTCGTGATGGTTGGGAGGTGGCCGTATAGCTGCTGCTTTGTCGGGTGTTGCCTCCCGGACTAGTTCAATATTGCTCGCACCATTCTTGTGTAGTTTCCGTCAAGATTTTTCTCCATCCACTTAGTAAGCGTCCATGTAGTGAATCCATATAGCAGTATCAACACGGCCGCTGCTTGAAAGAAACTGCGTTTCATTTTATAGGTCAGGTCTGACTTCCATATGACTGATAGCCTATTGATAGCTGCCCATGCCTTTATTAGTCAATCGTCGATGACTGTCTCAATTGATGAGACACTGTTTCCTACGTAGGTGAACTTGTCAACTAGTTTTAGAGAGCTACCGTTTAGTGTAGAAATGTCACTTGTTTGATTAAAGTACATATATTCCGTTTTGTGTGCATTCACATGGAAGTCAATGCCTATTGCAGATCTTTCCAGACTATGCAGTAGGGTTTCGGCTTGGGCTGGTGTATTTGCCAGAAGCGCTGTGTCATCGGCGAAGTCGGCGTCGGTAATTGTTTTTGCGGAGTACCTTTTGCTTCTTTTCTTTGTCAGCTCGAAACTATTTTCTTTGATTGTATCAATCGATGTAGCTTTAGCATACATTGTAGTTTAATCAAGAATACTATCTGACTTAAGAGCGTTATATATATATATATATATTTATATGGAAGAAATTAATGGATAGTAATCCGACAATTTGTGAAGAAAAATTGACAACAAGTAATCCAAATAGAATTGTCGGATTACTATCCATTATTTTTTTCCATTCTGTCCCATTGACTAACATGATCCAGACCCATTCTCCCACCCCAATATCTCACATCAACAACATCAAGATGTTTCGCAGATGCAGAGACCTACTCAAAAACAAGAAGACTTTTATAACCAATTTTACACAAGAAAAATCATACCTACCTAAATGTCCAGCGTTTTTCATTCATCTCAACATTTTCTTGGATTGCATAAGTCTGTGCCTTGAAACTTATGTTCTTATTTTAGGATTTTCCTAGGCATATACATTAATATTAATAAAAAACAAAAGAAAAAAGCAAAAAAAAACCCCCAAAAAACAACATATTTATATGATTTGAATTTCGTCGAAAACGAGGAATGGTTCGAAATCTCTCGATGAACAAACGGAACGTGGATTCTGCACAATGTTTCTAATGTCAGGTGACGTATTTTAAAGAAACGACGCTGATTCATTGATCAAACGGCCAATTTTTCTTGTCATAAACAGCCAACTTTTCTTGTTGTACAACTTTTCCAAAATCTTTATATATTTTTACACTTTTTATACATCCATCTACACTTAACATCACTAATAAAACCTCTCACAGTCCTGATGATGGTTCAGCAGAACCGAAACGCTATAGTGTCGACTGACTTTGTTTCTCTCTCTCTCTCTCTCTCTCTCTCTCTCTCTCTCTATATATATATATATATATATATATATATATATATATATATATATATATATATATACTGTCTCAATTCGCTGAGAGGACCTGGTTTAATCTCTTTTCATTTGGTGAGAGAGAAATGATTTTCAAATACTCTTGACTTGATCAGCTTCTTTGTTTGTTTGTTTATATAGATTTTTTCACAATATTATTTTCAAGGGTTGGTCTTTCAAATCAGCATTGACTTACTCCAGGATTCCTTTATTTGTATCGATGTTTTTGGTTGTCAAATTCTAATTTCAATGTCGGGTGTTTAACTTAATACTAAATCCAAATGTCTCTCATTTTAAGCTTTTTCTTGATTTGTTGTTGGGTTTTTTTTTCCCACAAGAATAATTTTTAATTTCTTTCTTTGTGAATTTTGTATTTTTGTTAAAGTTACGGGCGTTTATGTTGAAGTGTTTTTATACTATTTGACTAATCTGATACATAGATTCGATTTTTGACAATAGTTATCTAATCTAAAATTAGACGTCTATTCTAACATTCTAACATATTGTTTTCTTCCGTATATCAATCATATTTTTGATTTGGTCTTTGATTCGAGGTAAATTGTGAAAGTTATTTGTTGATGCACAAGTATTGAACAAGTTCGTTAATTTGATTGGTTTGGTGGGTTTTATGGCATATCAGCCTTTGTAGGTTATTTAACGCCAAATCCATTTTTTTGTAAATAATCTATTCTATTAAAAACAATTCAGTTTAATATTAGTACACAGTTTAATTGTCAAAAACATTTATTTCAAACTATTCAAGAAGTTATATGTAACAATTCAGTTAAGTGTAAATACGATTTTAATGTCGAAAAACAGTTCTATTTGAAGTAATTCAGTTAAGCATAAGCACGCAGTTTAAATGTAAGTACGGTTTAATTGTCAAAAACATTTCTATTTCAAGCTATTCCTTTTACTCAAACAATTCATTTTAGCATAATAATGCTGTTAGTTCTATTTAACCCATAGATAGGGCTCTATCAGTTGCTACCACTCCGAGCCAGAGTGGACCTGGGAGCGATGGCAATAAAGGGGTACTCCGTATTCCCCAAAGCTCCAGCATTGCTGGAACCCCACCATCAGATTCATTAGTGTCATATTCAGGACACTCGTTGGTGGGTGGGGGGTCTTACCCCTCTGCAGAGAAGCAGTCGGTGTATTCTACAGCCCCAGCCGACTGGGCAATGGTTAATTTGAAGAGTTAGCAGTATCTGTTTTTCTTGCCATTACAAAGCTCTCAAAACTTAGATTATATATATATATATATATATATATATATATATATATATATATACTATTCAGTCCAGTTAAACTGGAGTCGGGAATAATTCCGTCAGGACAAAATTCTTTCAACTATGAAAATTTAAAATTTTCCTGGGAAAGAGTTCAATGTAACTAATAGCAGAGAGCAATAATTTCCTTAATAAAAAAAAAAAAAAAGTCATATTAGTATTATAAATTTATTTCCATTCTGTTATGTGTATTGATATTAATCAATAACACCAAAAATAACAGGAATTCTTCAGATCTAATGGACAAATTTAATTACATATGGAATAGACACAGGAAGAAAGGGTGGGAAGGGGTAGAAGAGGGGGGGAGATTCCTCCCGTTTTTTTGGGTGTTATTGATTAATATCAAAACACATAACAGGATGGAAATAAATTTATAATCCTAATGTGACCGATTTTTGTCTTTCTTACAGATATATATATATATATATATATATATATATATATATATATATAAACCACAATAAAATCTATTAAGTTTTGACATCCATGCTAACATATATATATATATATATATATATATATATGCAGATAGATAGATAGATAGATAGATATTTATTAACTTATACTTGTTTTGCAAAATTCAATATCATGAAAACAATTGGAAATATATTTATATGAAAACAGCAAATGAAAAAAAAGGCACACAGATAAAACGTCTGAAAACATGCGCTAATTTAATATGAAACGTAATCACCCAAACTTTAAAATCTAAAAAATTCTAAGTTTATATATATATATATATATATATATATATATATAAGTATATATATATATCATCATCATCATCATGTCGCGCCGCCTGCGCGGATATCCCTGACCGTCTCTCGCCATTTCTCCCTATCATTCATCGCCTCCGGCAGGTCTTCAGGATTACAACCCGTGTCCTCACATAGCTGCTGTATGTAAGTTCGTGCTGGTCGTCCCACTCTTGCACATCCATGAGTGGGGGTCCACAGGAGTACATCGCTTATGAGCTCGTCCTTGCTTCTCCAGCAGTGTCCTGCGTGTCTGGTTCGTCGAACTTGTATAGTTTTTGTGATGGGGGGCAAGTGTCCGTATAGTTGGAGTCTCGTGGGGTGTTGTCGCCAGGACTTGTTTAATACTGCTCTCAACATTCTTGTGTAATTTCCGTCCAGCCTCCTCTCCAGCCGCTTCGTAAGCGTCCATGTGGTGCATCCATATAGCAGTATCGACACAACCGCTGCCTGGAAGAAACTGCGTTTCATTTTATCTGTTAGGTCCGACTTCCATATGATCGAGAGCCTATCGATAGCTGTCCATGCCTTCGTCAGTCGTGTGTCAATGTCCTTCTCGGTTGATGAGACGCTGCTTCCTAGGTAGGTGAATTTGTCGACTAGTTTCAGAGAGGCTCCGTCTAGAGTGGCAATGTTGCCTGTTTGGTTGTAACACATATATTCGGTTTTGTTTGCATTGACATGGAGGCCAATGCCAGCTGCAGCTCGTTCCAGACTATGTAGTAGTGTCTCTGCTTGATTAGGCGTATTCGCTAGTAACGCCAAGTCATCAGCGTAGTCGGCGTCCGTGATTGTTTTTGCGGGGTACCTTTTGCTTCTTCTCTTAGCTCAAAGCCATTTTCTCTGATTTTGTCGATCGAAGTCCTAAGCACATAGTCTAGACAGATGATAAAGAGGTACGGGGCTAGTGTGTCTCCTTGTAGTACTCCTGCAACAATGTCAAAGTATTCCGTGTCTCCATCTGGTGAACGTACTTTTACTTTGGTGTTTCTGTAGAGAATCATTATCGCTGCTACGGTTTCTTTTGGTAGGCCGTAAGCTAGTAGGATTTGCTCCATCTTCCCTCTGTGTATGGAATCGAAGGCCTTGGTAAAGTCGACAAATAGTAATGTCGCCTGTAAGTTTTTTGCCTGAACGCCTTCCAGGATTCTACGGATGGTCAGTATTTGTGAGGTTGTGGATCTATTTCTCCGGAAGCCATTTTGGTTTTTCCTAAGGATGTTTTCCATTTTGGGTTCTATGCGGTTTCGTAGTAGGGCATTGTAGATTTTGGCTGCTATGGATGTAAGTGTTATCCCTCGGTAGTTCTTGGCTAGTCCGAGGTCGCCTTTTTTAGGGAATGGAAGGATGCATCCCTTCGTCCATCGTTCTATCCTATTTTGACTATAGACTGCGTTGCATTGCCGGAGCAGTATATCGTCGAATTGTCTCGTCTTCCACACTTCTGGGGGGATCTCGTCTAGCCCCGCTGCTTTCCTATTTTTAATTCTTCTGAGAACCGTGTCGAGTTCTTCTTTGGTGAAAGGACCTAGTTTTACGTCTAATTGCTTACTAATAATTCTGGTGATCGGTTCATCCGTTATTTCCGGTGGGTTTCCTAGTAGATTTTTGAAATGCTGTTCCCACAGTTTTATTCTTTCTTGTTGGCTTGCAGCTTTCAATTTTGCTTTGGCTGTGCTCTTCCTTCCACTTACTTCGTTTATTGTTTGCCAGGCTATCCTGGATTGCCTATCTTCCACCGAGTCTCTAATCTTATCTATCTGATTTTGTACGTATTCTGCCTGTTCTTTTAGGTATATTCCTGTTAATTGATGTTGCGCCTTTTCTAGTTCTCGTGCATTTGTATTTGTTGGGTTCTGTTGATAGTTTTTGGAGGCAGTCTTCACAAGTGCACGTTTTTCTCTAGCCGCTAGCGTTTCCCAAGGGACTCTATATTTAGATCTAGGTTTTGTTGGAATACACTTTTCTGCCGCCTCCAGGTGTGCTTCTACAAAATTTTCATATTCGTCATTTGGGGTGCCTATTTCTACCTTCTCTTGTAGTGCTTCGAATCTGTTTCTTAATTCTAATGCATATTTATCTCTAATATCTCTGTTGTTGAGTAGGGCCCAGTCATAGTGCTTGGTCGTCGCTTTACGTGTGGCGTTTTTTCTTAGGCTTAGTCGTACTTTGGCCGTAATATATATATATATATATATATATATATATATATATATATATATATATGTGTGTGTGTGTGTGTGTGTGTGTGTGTGTGTGTGTGTGTGTGTAAATTCAGACACGGTGTTAGAAAGGAATTTGTAGGCTTTCTCTCACCATCCATCCTTAGCATCCCTCGCTCTCCTCTGCATTTAAAGTCCGTAGTGTTGATGTATGTTCTTCCTCGTTAACCACACTCCTGTGTCCATATGAATGATTCTTAATGAGAACGTTGCTTGTTAGTTCATTTTTACTTTAACAGCAATGCCCATAAAGTATTGTTTATCTTACTTGCATGGTACGTAATAGGAAAGTGTGTAGCAGTACAGATGCTGCGTTGTGGAGTACTGCTTCCAGGATTTGTTCAAAACAGCATGTAATATTCTGCGTAGTTCCAATGTATCTATTTCTCCATGCTTTTTTAGAGTCTACAGGGTGCATGCTTACTGTAGTGCTGATACAGTAATAAATTGGAATCTCTCTTTTATAGATATCCTTGGCATAACCGTCACCGTACATCAGCAAAAGAACCCGACTAGCTGAGATAACATCATGGATGAAACTGTTTGTGTTTCAGTTCACGCTAATACAGTAGGAAAAGGCGTGGATGCTTCTCTTCACCCAAGGGTCTGAATTTTGTTTTGGAATGGTCTTACTTCTTTGTTTAATGGCTTATTAACGTTCATTGATTATCTAATGCCACATCCATCCAAAACAATAGTGGTACTATTTAACTCATAGCTCTTGGGATATGGGGGTTCGAACCCTTTCTAAATGTATTTGTCCGAAAGTGAACGAAATAGGGCGACTGAATTTCGAATTCACTTACTACGATCTCTGAGTCCAGCACATTAGCAACTATTTCACGGTGAATCATTGTTCCGTTGGAGAGAAGAGAAACTCTGAATTCAAAGACTTACGAGTAGATTTAGAGAATGTCATTGTCGTTCTGGCGCATCAGTCTTCTGTTATCAGCTCATCTTTTAAAGCGTGTCTGGTCGTTCTGAAGAAGCTAGACAAAAACATTTATTTCAAACTATTCAAGAAGTTATATGTAACAATTCAGTTAAGTGTAAATACGATTTTAATGTCGAAAAACATTAAAGCAATATTTAACGCCGATTGCACCTCTGCAGAGGGGGTAATACCCCCTCAAATGAATGTCCTCGATATCAAACTAAAAAATCTGGTGGTGAGGTTCCCGTGATCGTGGAGCTTTCGCAAATGCGGAGTACCCCTTTATTGCCATCGCTCCCGGGTCCACTTAGGTCCGGCGTAGTAGCACCTGATAGAGGCCTATCTATGGATCAAATAGAACTAACTGCATACTTATGGATCAAATAGAACTAACTGCATACTTATACTGAATTATTTGACTAAACTGAATGCCTTGAAATAGAAATGTTTTAAACAGAATTATTTGAAATGGAACTGTTTTTTGACACTGAAACTGTACTTACACTAAACGGATTTGTTTAATATGTAACTGTTTTGACATTTAATTGTGTGTAAATAAAATCTGTACTTATACTAAACTACACTAGCTGAATTAGAACTGCTTGACTAAACTGAATAGCTTGAAATAGAAATGCTTTTTACAATTAAATTGTACTTACATTTAAAGTGCGTACTTATCCTAAACTGAATTGTTTGAAATAGAACTATTTTCATAAAAATGGATTTGGCGTTAAATAACCTACAATGGTTGATATGCCATAAAACCCAAGCAACCAACCAAAAACTTTATATTGCTGTTGGTGCATGTGTTCAATGTTTTTTTTTCATTAGCTTCTTTAAAAAGTTACTGCCATGTGAATCCGTCGATTGTACTCGCTTTCCTTCTAACATCTTTACTTTAAATGTGAATGAACTAACGGTTAACGATCCGGATAATGGAATTGGCGAACCGATTTTAAACTTACTCTAACTTGGTCAAAAGAAAGGAATACACAACGGACGAAAGTAAAAATAATTCTAAGCTTGAGTCTTTAAATCTCACTACAGACGATAAAGTTTAGGGTGGGTTTGGTTTGGCTATTAGTTCTGAAAAATTACAGAGAATGAATTTAGGGCAATAAAATGCCAAACTTCTCTCGTCCCAGAAATCATAGAATTTGGCGCCTGTCGTAGTAATTAGCGGATCTGTATTCGATCAAGAGGAATGGAAGCTTAGAATATGTCGGTTACCGTTAGCTGGTAGCAAATCCATTGAGGTTATTATTAGGAACATCGACCTGACGTATTGCATTTGTAACAGCCACGTTGTTGTAATATTGATAATTTCTAAAGTCCATTAGTGTCTGTCGTGTGTTAATTCGTGGTAAGAGATTTGTGGATCTATCTCTACTGGACAGATGGATAACCTAAGTGATTCTGAAATCAATTCACATGGACACTGATATCGATAAATCAAATAGTGGATACAGTTGGTGGGCATCGAGGGTGGAGGTTTATCGAGCGATAATAAATAAGAGAAAATGAGAAAGACGAACCGAACGCAAAAGAAGGAAAAGATTGAACAAAACAAAAAAAAAATGAAAAGAAAAAAAAATCAACAAAATGAAAAATGAAAGAAAGAGTCAAGTGAAGATGAAAGAATAACTTAGCCTAGAATGAATAAAGTTAAGTAACATTATGCATGTTCAGTATTTAGATGGGAAACCACATAAGAACAGGTGGCACACTCAGGAATAGTACTGGGAGTAAGCTGGTGGAAGTCGGTACTCTAAAAGCGAATTGAATTTACTAAGGTTTGTCTAGTTAATATGATGTTTGATGATTTATGGCATGTCAGCCCCTATAGCGTTATTTAATGCCAAGGTCAGTCAATTTTTTTGTGAAAATTTTTATAATTCTATAAAACTAGTAATCGAAAGAGAAATGAGCTAATAAATGTCAAATGTTCTTCTATAGTTTATAAGATGGGAAATTTCTAATACCACGAGCTGAAATAACAATCAACTAAAAGCTAAGACTTTATCATCAGACTTTATTTTCCATCTATGTTTTTACAAAGGCTGGTCGGGCGGGGCCATTGTCGCATAGTGGAAGTGTAGATTTAGAGTTCTGGGGACGTCAATATATAAAAAAACTTTGTTCTTTGATCCAATCTCTTGGGGACATGAGCAAGACGAGCGTAGCATAGAAGGAGAACGATTTAACCATTCAGTGATACGTGAAGTGTTGGTTGCTACTAGAACTAAGAATCTGACGTGATGATTGTGCCCTTTATTCTTTCCCACAGACTTCTATGGCCTCAAAATCTGAAAGGAGGGAATCTAACAATCGAATGTTCCGAATTAGATACAAGCAGTATTTTCGTGATTCACCTTCCACCCAAGATGATCAGCCGTCACTAATAAAACAATAGTGTCTTTGCTACAAATTACTTTTCGATCAGTGGGCACTGTGAGTAAGTTGAAGTCTGTGTGTAAGAATAAAGAAAGCTTAATAAATTTGAAGAATCAGAAAATGAAAATTTTCACATTGGTAGATATAATAAGGACAAATGTTCTATAGCTACATACAATTATACGTATACATATACAACTCTTTGCATATGCAGAAACATAGTCAACGACTTCAAAGAACGAACGAACACACTTATATATAAATGTAACTCTCACACTTTATTCGAAAGGGTTGATGTGGGTTGTGTGCGAGAGGTGAGTTGGAGACGGAGACAGACTGCTACATATTGACCCAAAGTTTTTCTCGCGACCATAGCAGCACTTCTTTTTAATCTTGGATGGGCCCACTATCTGCCGCTGGCTCTCAATTCGGCATCTTGTCACTAACTGACTCCAACTGTGACTGGAACTGAACTGACTGATTGACCCAAGCCGTCTGTGGCACCTGGTTATATAATTGTGTGACAACAACCTGCTTCATGTGGGCGTACGCATCTGCATCGAATTCAACCACGTCCACAGGCCAAGGTGATATTTTGATATCCTCGACCGGACGAACCTGCCTCGCCGTTCTTTTGCTTATTTACACAGGTGCATCTCTTGATTGACGGCTCGGTCCAGGGTCAATATGTAACACAAAGAGATTAGAAAAAAGAATAAAGAGGATAGATAGATAGATAGATAGATGTAAAAAAAAGCGATCAGAAAAAATATAACTAAAACAGAATCAAAGCAAGAGGGAAACTAAGAAAACAAGAGAGAGAAAAAGAGGGACAATCGAATGAGAAAAATAGAAAAATGAAAAAATGTTGCAAAAGTGAAAAAAAGAATAGAACATAACAAGGAAAAGTAATAAACAGAAATTTGAAAATGAAAGAAATAGAAAGTGAAACTAACTATGCATTAATAAACGAACTAAATTAATGAAAGAAAAGAAGGAAAAAAGCTAAAAACAAGACAGAATGAACAATTTAGTCCTTCTGAACGGGGCCAATTTTTAGGTAGAACACGGCTGGTTTGAATGTACAGTCTACTTTCTCCTATACTGGCTGTCACTCCAAGGATAATGAGCCGCTGAGACAATTCCTACTCAGACCTCATCATTGGCAAACGTGCCTTCACCAACTGAATAATTCTTTCCCGAATCTTCGTTTGCGAAGCGAAAGCCGCATAGACGCTTATCAACCATACTGATGAATGTATCTACCAAACCGCTCAACCACGAGCTGGATATAACAAAAGTACAACCTTTAAGCGTAGTAAAGCTGAGTTGAATATTGGGTTTTCTTTCACCTTGGCTGGTTGCCTAACAGAGATTAAATAACCCGGTCTACCGGATCATTTACAAGCTAAGGGCGAAAGAGAATGATTCGTGCTACTCCTAAGGGAATTAGCGAAAAGAAAAGGCAAACAGGTTCGTTGAGAATTTGAATTCATGTTATCGACTTCATTTCCTACGACGGCAACCATTAAAAAAACGCCTTACTGATGTGATGATTACAATCCTCTCTGATTAATGCAGCTAGGCAATTTGTCATCGTATTTTATTCTATTTCATTCAGTATCCTTATAACTACTCTGATTTTATCATTACGGAGAGTCTTTGTGGCCCATTGACTCATATGATGGACTGTGATATCTTAGTCAGTTCTAACTCCAATTACACTATTACATTCACTTTCAAACTAAAAACCTTTGGGAATGGTATGAACACCCTTATCCCAGTGACTGATTTAATAGTAATTCTACTGATCTATGAGGATAGCTTTAACAATTAATAAGCCACCAATGTTGATTTGCTATTAAACAAATAAATCAAACCAATCATAGAAGGAATAAATTTCTTCCTTTCCCTTCATATTTAAGACTTAGAAGTAGATTATACCGAAATACAATATTCTACTTTTAGTTTTCAATTATTAAGAACTGTTATATTGTCATCTACAGCATTATAACGACACAATAATAAAGACGCAGGGAGACTTATTTAACAATATATTTGTACCTCTCACTTTATTTGTAAGGGTTCGAAAAGGGTTACTCAAGGTTTGCGTGTGAGAGGGAACTGGAGACCAAACAGAACTGAAATATTTTGACCCCCATTCTTATGGCCGTCAACGTTGTGTCTTTCTCGTTCTCCAGATGCTCAACCGGAGGCCCAGAGGCCCATTCTGCTGGATGATGGCTTTCTTTACTGCATCTTATCAGCAACTTCCCTGGACTCCAACTCAATCGGGGTTCCCGAGGGCTCCTTCGGCTGGGTGTGGCTTTCTCTACCACATCTCGTCTATAACTCCGTCCGATCTCTAACTGGAACTCATCAGGGGCCCCAAGGCCTGATGTGGCTTTAACTACCACACCTCGTCTATCTCCGTCTCCAACTCTACTGCTACTGTCTTGACTTCTGTCTTGACTGAGTTATATAATAGTTCAACGCCCACTCAGTCACCAACTCGATCTTTGAAATCGCATGTTTGATTGTCATCAAGCGGAAATAACTGTCATGCAGTTCACAGGTCACTCTCTTCCGGTGCATCAGTCTATGAGTGTACCATGGGAATTTTTTTACCTCGCCCCATTTCATCAGCCAATTTCCGCCCACGCGATTTCCTCTCATAACTGCAATTAGAATGTGTCACTTCCTTCCGGTGCATCAGTCTGAATGGCATTTTTGGCCAGGTCGAAGGTCAAAATATAACAGAACCAGAAATATCTCTTTGGACTCCACATCACTTCAATGAGTTTCAATGTTCTAAATATGAAATATTTTCTTGATATCTGCACTAAGATAATTCCCATAAAAATAACCCATAAAAGTCAAACATATGCAGTTACGTTTGATGATATAATAATGTAAGTTTGAAAATAGTGTCTGATTATCTAACAAATAAAATCCCATTCTTCTTAACCCTATTCAGATTCGGGATAAAAAAAACTAGTGATATCCAATTCATATCTTGGATGTTTGCATTCATTTAATTCTAATAAGTACAGCATTGATATTACAAGTGAATCTGTATTGCAGAGACCTGCGTCGCCTCGCAAATGGGTGGCTATAATTACTGCCTTAGCCGCTTTCCGAAGGGTTCGCTTGGTTCGCAATTGTCTTATGCAGTATTTGAAGTACCATCATATAATCTCATTTGTCTCATCATAAAATGTGGAACAGAATGCCTGATATTAAAATTAAAATCAATCTAAAAAATATTTTCTATATTCAATCCACAAAAAAAACAATAGTTTTTCTAAGCATATATCTTTTAATAACATTTCTTTGAGTTTTAGATGTTTTTGAAACCTTGCTTCTTTTTTGGAACTATGATTTGACGACTGTCTAGATTTAGTAAGTTTTGACTTACCAAAGCCTTTTCATTTAGTTTCGGTTGGTCAGATTTTCCTGGTAAGTCCTTATTCATCTTTTATTTTAGAGTACTCAGATTTTACATCTTGCATATGACTGTCAAATACATATTTACTATTCCCTTATTGCAGATTCGCATCATATATTGTGTTAGACATATTACCTGTTATAGCCCTTACTTAATATTGTTTACTTCTTACCTGGTATATTTTACGTATTATCTGGTAGCTTTAACTTGGTATCTCGTGCCATTTACATATCACCCTTTAGCTTTTAAATTTCTTCTTTTGATTCATTCATTGGTTCTTTATTTTATCTTAGGAAAAAAATTAATGCAAATATTACTAACATTGTCGAAAACTATAAAATAAGCACATTCAAAAATATGTTCACCGAGGTGTATTTCTTAGCAGTTAAACTAATGACGAATAAAACGCAAAACTTTCTCGATAGCTGAAGAATGTGTCGTAATGATACATTCTGTAACATTATATGAATTAATGGTAAGTTTTTGACAGGCCACGCAGACAAAATTATAATGGAATGACCCATCATTAAAAAAAAAGAATTATCAAATTATTTTTATTAATATTCCTAACACAAATCCTAAAAGATGCGAAGACCTGCAAATTGGTCTCAGTTAAAAGACATTTCTGGCAAATCTCAACAAATGGTAAGGCATATAATCTAAAAGAAATGTTACTCCAAAAATAAATATCTATTAAAACAATGGAACAATTTTAAAACTCATTCAATAAGGCAGTCAACAGTGGAGTGTGCGGAAATCATTGCTTATTTCCAGTCAGCTGTGTCTTGAATTTAGCAATATGAAAAAATAGTGGGGGAAGTTAAAAACGAAAATATCGCCGATGAATACACATGACATTAAAGTGCTTGAATAGAACACTAAAATTTAAAGAATAAAAACATCTAGCAAAGCAAATGAAAAACAAATGGATCGGAACATAAATTAATGTTTTGGATAGAAATATAAAAAAATAATAGCTGAATGAAATGGAATTTGCATTCAAAATATCCAAATGAAAATCAGCATTAACTCAAAAATTATTAAAAGGAACAAAGGAGAAGCAATAATGGTGCGAGGAAAAGTGGATAAAATTATATTCATTGATGAATCAAGAATCTGTATCGACCATGGCGATAATGCTGGAAGTTTTGTTGGATAAATTTTCAAATTGAGCATATGAACACAACTGCAAAGAGAAAACAAGTAAAACCATTTTAGGTATAAATCTATAAAAGAAATCTTGAAAGATCAGTTGAAATAAATGCCAACACTGGAGGAGAATTAGAAATAAGGACGGACGGTGAATTATAACACGATATAAAAAGCGCTTATATTATATAAGCAGATGCGAAATACATGTCTGATTTTATCATAGAATTAGATACTGTGAATATCCAATAAATTGAAACAATTAATCATGAAATAATTTTATAGAGTGTACTAGTAAATCTATTTTACTTTGGTAGAGCTTGCAAGACATGTCATCATCATTTATAACACAGATATACTTGTAATACATGAGCAGGGCAATAGACTATAAATATTCTCCATGGTATTGTCACGTGATAGCTCACGGAGACGAAGAGGTAAGACTGATACTATCCTCCCGTATTGAATTAGAGTATCAAGCAGTCAAAAAGTGACCGTTAAGAGAGAATGTGGGTCACAGAGGAGATAGACCAGATGTTCACACTTAGTGAACTCAGGTCGCCGGACATCGGAAGGGGAAAGAGAGAGAAGCCAAATGATTGGCGGGGACACCAAACGGAAGTGGGGTTCCCTTCCTCTCAACAGAAGTAAATAGTAAAAAGGTAGTTTTGAGCAAGGCTCGTGGCAGACGGACCATAGCCATTTTACTCCAGGCTGGAGACAAAAAGATTAACTGAGACACGAGGGACTTCAAAATCCTTCAAGCCAGTACTAAAAACGGAAAAAGTCTATTAGCCCGTGAAAGAAGAAAAATTCTCCAGTGGAACCCCGTCGAAAATAAGATAAGTAACTTTGGGACATTTTTCCTTTACACCCAAATTTCGTTTACCACTTTCTCTCTCAATTTGAAGAAGGACAAAAGTCAGAAAAGACATTTATATTCACGGACTATCCAATTATATGTTTTGACACTCTGAACGTATATATATATATATATAACCGTAGTAAAGAACCTATGTATTTTCATTTTGCCATGTGGTCTATGTTGTTATTTCATGCTTTCTTTCCAGCTTCTATTCGCCTTATGTTATCTTGCTTAGAATTGTCCTATTAATTCCTAAAATATCACACGGGAAACCGGAGTTGCCGACTACTACAATATTAATATTATTACGACTAAAACCTATAGGCTCATTATCTTCCATTATCTCGGGGAAGGAAGAAAGCTGCCTGGTGGGTGTGTGATAGTGTGAAATTTGGAACCCCTTGCCAGCGGCGGTCAGTCTGGTCCTAAATTATTCCCTCACGTAATATGCCAGTTCTTACATGCCTGAGAGAAAAACTCTGAACAGGACTTATTTCTGTAGGGAATCAAGTGCCAACCTGCCCCGTCTTCACACGTGCGAAAATAAAGTCCCGTTTTGGGATTATAGTCAATTTGCCGTCACAGTATGCAGTTATTATTTTATTTAAACTAGCTGAAAAAGCCTCGTATTGATTAATATTTTGGGATATTCATAGAGGAAAGTCTATGTAGAGCGAATTGTTCATAAGCTAACGAGGAAGTCCCTGACGTAATAGGTGATGTACTGGGCAACGAGATCCTATTATGCGAGTTCGAACTCCAGTCACGTTCGCTTTCGAACTAATATCCTCAGTAAAGGTACTATTTACCCAACCCCTCCGCTCGGGCAGGATATGACACAAGGTCAGTTTTTAAGCGGAGTTTAACAGGTTTGAATTCAGAGTTTTCCTTCTCCTAGACTAGTTGCCTCACCAAGGCTGAAGAACCTAGTCCGTCCTACTATTTACCCATAGCTGGAGGGAGAATAAGGGGGTTCATACCTTTCCCAAGGGTATTTGCCCGAAAGTGAACGTAATAGCGCGACTGGAGTACGAACTCGCGTACTACGATTCCGCAGTGCATCGCTTTAACCATTACACCACGAGGACAGGAAAGGTATGAACTTCCTAACCCCCCTAGCTATGGGTTAAATCGTACCAAAATGGTTCTAAAAAGACGGCTTTGTTATTAACAGATACACAAAAACAAACGATATTGAAGCCATCATTATCCGGAGGCCAGGAAAATAATCTAGAAAAAATTAAGTGAAAAAAAGGGACTCTGATTTCAAATTACAAAATATTCCGGGAAAAAATTGATTTCATAAGGTTAAAAAGACGGAAATTCTTCCTTTCGGTGGGACGTAGAATAGTCCGTCTGCAAACTCTTCATAGGAGTAAGACCCTTATCTAAGGATTCCCTGGATATGACACCAGAATTTACAGGTGTTGAGGATTCAATACCCCAACACTAGTAGTTCTTCCTATTCCATTTTGACCCGGAATGGTAGTACTGGTTGGGGTCCCTTTTACTGATCAAATAGATTTGGTCTGGTTTGGTTTGGTGTGGTTTGTTTTCATTGTACATCAACCAGTTTCAGGTTATTTAATGTCAAATCAATTTCTATGCATATAAACAATTCTATTTCAAATAATTTCAAACAATTCACTAAAGTATAAGTATAGTTTTGTTTACACACCGTTGAATTTTAAAACAATTTTCTATTCCTCACAATTAATTTTTGCATAAATACGCTGTTTAGATGTCAAAACTGTTCTATTTAAAACAATTCAATTAAGCATAAGTTCATAGTTTAATTCTATTTGACCCATAGATGGGACGCTATCAGTTGCTTCCAATCCGGGCGAGAGTGGATCTGGGAGTACTCTGCATTCCCAAAAGCTCCAGGATTAATCACCATCAGATTGTTTAATGACACATCCAGGACAATCGTTGGGGGAGTACCACTCTTCAGAGATGCAGTCTGTGTATTCTGCAGCCCCAGCCGACTGGGGCCAAAATAGATCTGTTTGAAAATTCTTCGTTTTTTTTTTTATTTATTAACCCCACCACACGGGCATGATGTAACTTAAGGTCAATTTTTAAGGGGCGTTTAACAGGTTTTAATCCAGTTTTCTTTCTTTTAGATCGGTTGCCTTCTCAATGTTATATAACCCAGTGTACCCTACAATTTGCTGATAGATAGCGGGAAAACAGTTGGATGTATACCTATCAAGAAGGTTTTAGCGCTATGTAAAATTCAGTTAGCCTCGTCCAGGATTAGAACACTGGTTACCACGTCCATTTTAACGACGATAACCATCACACTACGTACGCCTCCAAATTGTATTAGATAGGGATAGTTGTAAACATATGTGCAAATCCTTTATTGTTAGAATTGTTACATGGAACCATAGTCGTTTATAATGGATAATTATTATCATTACTTACTTGAAATGTATAGGGGGGTGTCCTCGTGATATAATGGTTAAAGCGATGGACTACGGAATCGAAGTACGCGAGTTCGTACTCCAGTTGCGCTATTACGTTCACTTTCGGGCAAATACCCTTGGGAAAGGTATGAACCCCCTTATCCTCCCAGCTATGGGTTAAATAGTACCACTACTGTTCTTCTAGGAGAATAGCATTGGCATTAAATAACCTACAAAGGTTGATATGCCATTAAACAAAGAAACCTTGAAATGTATAATTGCTTTACAAATTGTTGCTATTTCATAGAATACTCATCATCATCATCATCATGTCGTGCTGGTAGCACGGATATCCCTGACCCTCTCTCGCCACTTTTCCCTATCGTTCATCTCCTCACGCAGGTCTTCTGGACAACATCCCGTATCCTCATATTGTTGCTGAATGTATATTGTTACTGGTCGTCCTGCTTTTGCACGGCTATGTGTGGGAGTCCACAAGAGTACATCACTTAATGGCAAGTGTGCGAGGAGCAACGAGAGGCGACGAGAGGGTTAGGAAGAGGCAACAACGGCAGTGGCGGTGGAGACAGCAACACCTATCACTTCCCCTTCTCACTAATCCCTTATCGCAGCAGCAGCTGCTGCCTCCTCCGCCCAAAAAGCAGCATCGGCGGTGGCGGCAGAACCAGTATGCATTCGAATAAGAATATTTACCTTAAACCATATAATTGTGTTAAGATTATTGATATTAGATTGGAAGACTTTAAGCAGTACAAATTATGTCAATCATTTGGATCATATAGAAATATTTGATATAATAACTCTCTTCAAACAAATTGATAAAGACAAGAAAAAACAGAAAAAAAAACATAGAATGGAAAGTGGAAAATAAAGAACATAGACAAACAAATCAATATTTTGCATCAAATAGCCCATAAGGAGTTCATATAATGCTAAAGAAATTAAGCAACCGCAAACTAACCAATAGATGTCCGGTTAAGCTCAACTACTGGATTCAAAGTAAGGTTCCAGCTTATGTTCTTTTCGTTGTTTGTTTTCAGTCTTATGGAATATCAACCTTTGTATGTTAAACATACCAAATCCATTTTTATACAAATGAACAGTTCTATTTCAAACAGTTAAGTTTAGCATGAGTACACTGTTTAATTGTCAAAAGCATTTCTATTTTAAGCTATTCAGTTACGTCAAACTGTTTTAATTCAAACAATTCAGTTTAGTATAAGTATAGTTTTTATCCACACACAGTTAAATGTCAAAACAATTCTTTTTCAAACAATTCACTTTAGCATAAGCATGAAGTTTAAATATCAAAACAGTTCTATTTCAAGCAATTCAGTTTAACGTTAGTTTGCATTTTAGTTCTATTTGAACCATATATTCTCTCAGTTGCAACCACTTCGGGCTAGAGTGGACCTGGGGTGATGGTAATGAAGGAATATTGTGCATTCCCCAAAGCTTCAGCATTACTGGAACCTCACCACCAGCTTGTTTAGTGCCATATCCAGGACACTCTTTGTGGGAAATCCTACCTCTCTGCAGAGGTGCAGTCGTCGTATTCTCCAGGCCTAGCCAACTTGTTAAGGTATCCATCTTAGCCTAACGACTTAGTAATAAATCGAATCACGTGTTAACGTCATATTCATAAAAAATTCTTTTTCAAAAGATAATGTACTGAAATACACACTAAGGTGCCATTAGTCACCACAGAAAATTTGGAAGAAGTAGCACTAACCGTCCGGAAGTTATATCATGATAGACAGTTGAACAAAATGACATTTACTGAATTAAAGTAAAATTTAAAAAAAAACCTATTGATATTTTTCATAATAGTTATTTCTAATGTTTAAAAGGATTTTAATCTGAGTTTTAAAAAGTTCGAAAGGACAAGGTTTTGTAGCTGAAATTGAGCTTTATCTTATTCATTATTTTGACCCTGCTTTATTTTTTAGTCAATGTAGAAATATATAGAAGGTATTATTTTAGTTTTACTATAAAAAAAACAACATTTTGTATGCGTATTAACTTGTGAAATGAGTACATATTTTCCACATGCATTCACATAATGTATCCTCCTCTTATTCATCCCAGTTGTATCACTGGTTCGTAATGTTATAAATTATTAAAAAACAAGGAGACGAATGGAGCTGATCGATTATTGCTGAGATTTTATGAGATTTCCTGATATCCCTGTGAATATAATTCAGAAAGAGACATCATGTTTATCGAAAAAAAAAAAAAAATTAAAAAAAAAGAAAAATCATCTCCAGAAAACTAGCTCTATCAGCGAGGTTCAGAATAATCTGACTGTATCCTCTGAAGAGGGTCAAGACCCTCCTTAAACCTTAAGTCGTGTCTTCAGTAAAACATGCATCCGCATTGATGGTGAGGCCCTCGTAGTTGATTTATATAGAGTGGGCATTTTGACTTCATTTCAATTACTCTAAGGTTTGCACTGACTTTGAGTGATATACTTCTTAGAGTTCGATCTTTGCGTCAAATAGATCAGTTTTAAAATTATTTAAATTCGATGTGATAGTATGCAAACAAAAACCTTCTTAAGAAACAAACTTCACAAAGAGTCAATCTATCAAATGGAAAAAAATACGTTGAGTGAAAAACAAATGCAATTTTTTTTTTTTTAAATAGGAAGCCCTAAAAGAAAAAAAAATCTGAATAATTATGGTTTCATCCCACGTGTAAGATTGTATAGTACCTGTAATATTTCTCGCAATATGACCCTCTTAAAATTGGATGAGGTGGGGGATGTAGCACACTTTGAAAGACTCTATATTCTGTAGAAGAACATTTTGCCATCTCGCTGAGTCTGCGCAGCCTAAAGTAAACGCAGCTATCGAAAACAATTTGCAGATTTATGATAAATCACTGGTGGTTGGCGAATAAGATTTATGTTCAGTCTGAGTTTGACTTTAATTTTGTTAGATCAGTTTTCCTTTTATTTCTGCAAACTTTTCTTTTTACCTGCTTCATACGAATGTCTGACTTGAAGTTCGTCTCCGTTTTGTGTCTGTTTATTTTGTTGTGTCCGCTGAAGTTACAGTGATATATTGCTTGTGTATTGTCTTCGTGACATAGGAACTTGTAAACTGAAATAAATTGAATCCAGAAAGAAAATGCAAATAAAAAACGAGTGCAGAATTGTGTGAAATAGCAAATAAATAAACGAAGAATCTTTGAGAAAAAAAAAACACACAATAAAAACAAGAAAAAAAACAACAACAAATGACTAAACAAACAAACAAACAAACAAACATAAAACAAACAAAAATCTGCAAAAATAAAACTTAAACAGTTTCCTTAACAATATCAGTATTCAACTGCTATAGAGGTAATTACTACTTTCTTATAAAATCTGTGCTGAGCTTAGTTTGGTCTTAAATGAGGCCACAAATGTTGGATGTCTTTTATGTTTGGTAACAATCATCTTAGAATCCTCGCATAGTAAGAATTTTGGTGAGCTAGTATAGCAGACCATTGTTAGTGAGTTTTATTCATATTTATTGGCCCATACTCATGGCCTTCGGCAAAACATCCTAAAATCTATTGAATAGATTTATTAATAATTACCTTGCAATACCTGGTTTCCCGTAAGATCCCTGATAAGCTTGTATTAGTCTGATAGATGGTCACGAGTGTGGAGCATATAGCAATATTTCAAATACCTTCAGTAGTTTTAATAGATTGAATCATTGTTTTAATCATTGCAATAGATTAATACTCATGTAACTATCTTATTGTCATCTGCTTTTCAAATTGAAGTGGGGTGTGGGTTTCGACCCCAGGTTCAAGCGTCCTACGTATCTAACCACACGGAAAAGTTGTGATACAACGAAACAGTTTGTCTGTGAATGACAATATATATATATATATATATATATATATATATATATATATATATATAAAGTTAGTTGGTGACCGTGGTCGAAGGCGACCAGAAAGCTTCCTTTTTAATGACTACTACACCGAGGTATAGCGGAGGGCGTTACTCCTTTCCTTGGATTGCTCCACTACCCTTGATAGTACCTTATATTGCTGCGTGTTAAACAAAGGGGTATCAAGTACCATTTTAAAAGTAATTCGTATGACGCGACCTGGGATTGAACACAGGCCCCCCGGACAATTGGCGAACACTCTACCCAATAAGCCAAGCAAAATGAACTCCATCATGCGTTTTTTCGCACTGGTACATGTGTATATTTTTTGCGCAAAGTTCTAATACTTATTGTTATGGTAATAAATAATCCATAATAATAAACCTTTTGATAGTATTATATTTCCCCTATGTGTTTGAGAAGAAATTCATATGCAAAAATAGTTGCACACACATACACACACAAACAGACAGACATACACAGACACAGACACACACACACACACACACACACACACACACACACACATATATATATATATATATATATATATATACGTGTATGTATGCATGTGTGTGTGTATGTATGTATGCATGTATTAAAAAGAAAAATGACTGCTTTGACAAAGAAAAAGAAAAGGAAAAATCGAACGATTTACACAGCTGACTTCGTCGTAAAAAAGAAAAGAAAACTAAGTAAATCGTCAAACAATAAATTTTCAGAAGGTTCTCAATACACAGAACTGGTTTATCTGACCGAATAAGTAACAGTGGTTTACTGCCAAGTTTTTACCGAAAGGATCTTCCAGAATTCTACAGAATCTTTGCTAAAAATCCTTTTAATTCATAAATTTATATATATTAATTAATTCTATACATTTATAAAACTTCAGCTGAACAAAATCATACACTTATACAACTAAGAAGAAAACAAAAACAACGAATAATTATTGAAATAAAAACTGTCGGTAATTTTCATGTTATAATGATTTTAACTTATTTGATAATTTTAACTTATTTTTCAAATGTTGATTTTCAATGCAACGGCTTTTCGACGGATAACCAAACTGCATTGTTCATACACATATCAACTATAAAGACTGTTTTTTTAAAGATCATGAAAAATATATATTTTCCCAACATTAACTAGTATCATAAGACACAATGGTAAAGAAAGAAATATAGCTGAATAATTCAGAAATAAATGCGATCCATTCCTTCAATAATTGTAATTGTTCAACAAACCACTAACAGTAATAACACGTCCTGTCTGTCGAAACCTTTCCACTCTGTTTGAACCGAACAAGACAGTGTTCGATAAGTACTGATCACGAACTCTTTCAGAGAATCATGTTTTAGAAATTCAATTCATCGAACCGAATGTATATCGACCAGTTCTTTTTGATGCTATAAGTTTGAAACTTTCAAGCAATTCTTTTACCAATACAAAAATAAAGACAGATAAAAAATATCCACTGGCTTGATTTTTAATAACTATTTAACTATTTAATATCAATAATTATATAAGAATTGCAGTAAAACTTTTTTTCTACTTTAGACCAATTTATAGATTTCCGGCATCTGCGTTAATAAAAATTGATGTACATTCATCTAAAAAATATATAATATAAAAGTATTTTGTAATTTGATTGAAGAATTGCACATATTATTTTATTTTATTGTATTAATTTAGAGGGCTATTGTAATGCGAAATAATAATTATTTAAGTCTAATTAATTTCAAAGAAAACTTTCATCGTCGGATCTTTTTTTTAAATGAACATGATGCTGGATGTTCAAATTTGAACAAAACTTGAACATCCAACATCGTTTTCAATTAAAAAAAGGTCTCTGACGATGAAGCTTTTACTTTGAAATTAATTCGACTCAAATAATTATTATTTCGCATTGCAATAGCCCACTAAATTGATACAATACAATATATGACATATATTCATGATCAGAAATTAGTAAACTGTATCGAACTTACTTATTACATTCGATTAGCCATTCAAAGCACTTCTGAAATTTATCTTTTTGCCTAGTGTGAAGATGTGCCGACAGCTAACATTAAACATTTTTTGAATAGGAAACTAGAGAAAGTTGAACATTGATAGAAATGGTAGGTATGGATGAGGCTGCACTTTAACAATGTCATCGATGAAAGATGATAAAGTATCGACAAATGGCACTAGCTAGTCATGAAGCTACAGGGCATCAGCAATTGCTTATATAAGTTATATAGTAACATACACAACTTAGATTCATTGGGTGCTCCTTTCATATGGCCTTGTGCCACATCTAAGTAAAATGCTTAGTAAATTACAACATACACAACTTAGATGTCGAAATTTTAGACAAAAGTCTTGATGATTTTGATCAAACCTCCTATAAACGTTTTTTGATGAGATTAAAAGAGAGAGGACAGAGAGACAGAGAGCTCATCTTATTTGATTATATTATATAATAAATTACAGAATATATATATATATATATATATATATATATATATATATATATATATATATATATATATAAGGGATAAGAGGGATCAATATATTTTCTTAAAATTTTCTTAACTTTTTCCGACTTTTACACACTAGTGTTATCTGGTGGGCTTTCACTGGAGTCTGAGTGACAGCATATCTCCTCAAGTCTTGTGGGTTATTTCCAGTAATCTAGCCGACCATGACAATACTGAAGATTTGATGGTCGAGGCTCGTCCTCCCATTTCCAATTCTTCCAGCCCCTTTTCTAAGCATTTGGGGACAGTTCTAAATGCGAAAATCCCAATTTGTATCACCGTCACTCTCATGTTCATCCACTTTCTTAAGGTCTGGCAAAGTGAAAGTGCTTATCTCTGTTTTCGCTTTCTTGTTCTTCTTCTTGTTCTTCTTTTTCTTGTTGTTGTTATTCTTCTTCTTATTAAAATTACTCTGTCTATTTGCTTTGTTTTTTAATAGCATATCAACCTTCTTGGATTATCTAATGCAAAATCTGTCCTTCTGGAAGAACTGTAGAGGTACTGTTAAACCAATAGCTGGTATTTGTCTGAAAGTGGTCGTAATAGAGCGACCAGAATTCGAACTCGCTTACTTCTATTTTGCCGTCCAGCACTTTAACCATAACACCTCAAGGACACCTCTCTATTATTATTCTAGATTTCTTTTCATACAAGAGTTAGCTAATGGTTTTACACGAGTCTGAGTGACAACAAGTCTCCAGGACTCTTCGCAGTATTCTGTCCAAGTTCAGAAATTCTGTAGTTTGTATGGTCTCCGTTTGTCCTCCAATTTTCAATTCTTCCAGCTCCGTTGCCAACCCTTTGGATATTGTTCCAAGTACACCACTTACAATTGATATCGTTGTCACCTTCAAGTTCCATAGTCTTCATTATTATTTTTATTTTTATTATTATTATTGAATAAGAAGTCTCTTGTAAACATATATTTGTTTATAAATTGTGTTGCATATTGACTTTTAACAGTCGATTGTGTTTTTTTGTTTTGTTTGTTCGTTTGTTTAATGGTATATCAACCTTCTCGGGTTATGTAATGACAAATCCATCTCTATAGAACAGTAATGGTACTATGTAACCCATATCTAGTTGGATCTGAGGGTCAGTACCTTTTACAAGATTATTTTTCCGAAAGTGAACGTACTGCCTGGAGTTTGAACTGGTGTACTGTGATTCTGCTGTCCAGCTCTTTAACCATTACACCATGAGAACACTACATCTCCGATTAGTGAAGATTTCGTAAACTGGATGCACCTGTGTTTTAAGGTAAACTAGGTACAGCGGAAATTTAGCATGAATTGAGCTGGAATGAAAAATCCTCTGGGTGTTTGCAAAAAACATATTGACAGAAGTTTTCGGCCGCAGGGTCCAGTGAAAGAAAACGAAAAACCAAGGCTGTAAATATGTGTTGCGCAACGTGTAGTGAATCATAGCCAACCTCTGTCTGTATGTCTGTCTGTCAGTCTATCTATATCTTTCTCTTTCTCTCTCAAGCAATAATTCTGGCCGTTCGTAATAAAGGACTTTATATCTTTATAAACTCGTGTTAGTATCATTTGTTCCCCTGATATGCGGTCATAAGTATTAGCTAAGAAAAGTTTACATCATATAACTGTGCAAACAAATGGGTATAGACAAATAGAATTTTTTCTGAGGTGTGTTAAGACATCTTTTAGTTCCCATTACGTTACTCTGATCCAAACTGATACTATCTATAAGGGCCCCACTATAGATCTGTTTAAAATCTATCTGTATTATTGGAAGAGACGTTTGAAACAATGAAACTATGCAAATTATCTCCGTTTGACAATTGGTCTAATGAGTGGACTGTTCGCCAATGGTCCAGGAGACCGGTGTTTAATACCACGTCGAGTCACACCTAAGATTTTTAAAATGGTACTTGATGCCGCTTTACGTAACACTTTGCATTATTAGGTACGGATCCAGAGTAAAGTAGAGTAATCCAGGGAAAGGAGCACCACCTTTCCCTACACGTTGGTATAGTAGCTGTGGAAAGGGGAGCCTTCGGATCAACCTCGATAAGGTCGCAAACTTTACTTACTTAATATGTACACTAGAAACCTGGGAGCAAACCAATGTTTATTGAATAGGAATAGTTACTTTTAGTAATATAATTGAGTGTTTATTATTTGTAGTTCATCGGAACACATGATAGAAATATAGCTGTATCGAAAATTATTAGTAATAAATATGAATACTTGATACTATGTAACGGTGTAAATAAGTAATTATTATAGACAAATGGAAAAAGTGTAATGAAAAAATGATTGCAATGAAACGTTGAAATTATAAACAAGTATTATTATTATAAAATATTTATAAGTAAATCAGCTATTGGCATTAAATAACCTATAAGCAGTTGATATGCCGTTAAATAAAGCAAAGCAAACGTAAATTTTCAATATTAGATAGGAAATAATTATAGATGCGAATACTTTAAAAAATTAGACAAAGTATGACTGAATTAAAATATTAGATTTGGTTTGGTTTCATGGCTTATCAACCATTGTAGGTTATTTAATGCCAGATACCGTTTATATATACAAACAGTTCTCTTTCAAAAATTTAGATTAGTTGGTTGGTTGGTTGGTTGGTGCTTTTTTTGTTCTACGGCGTATCAACCTTTTTCGGATTATTTAACGCCTATTTTGATAAAAGTTTTGGACAATTCAGTTAAAAACGATTTTTTTAAAATTTACACACAATTAAATGCCAAAACAGTTTTATTTAAAACAATTCAGTTTAGTATAAGTACGCAGTTTTAATACACAGATGTAAAAAAAGTAAATTTCAAAAAAATCAGTTAAATGTAATAACAGAGTTTAGTTCTATTTGACTAATAGAGATGACACTATTAGATGCTGCCACTCCAAGTCAGGGGAAACACTGAATTCAAGACAAGTGTGAACTTCCTAAAAATTGACTTTGCGTCACATACTGCCCATAGTGAACTCATGCATTATATATATATATATATATATATTATATATATATATATATATATTCTTGACTGGTTAATCCCCTTTGACAATTTCTGAGTTAATTAAAGGTACCTGATGGGTACAGAAAGTTTTTTTTCTCGGAGGGGGATGATGGTCCCATTAACTAAGAGATTGAACACATGTAAAAGGAGTAAACAGAAAATTATCGGAAGATAATAGTTTAGTTCATAAGCTTACATTATTAAAAAAAATTAGGATGGGTTGATTTACAGTTACACCCTTTTTCTGGATTCTTAATTTTTCTAATACTATATTGTTTAAACCCTCTTTACTTTCTCCTGAGAATTTAAATTTGTATATATATTTTTTTATTTCATATATATATATATATATATATATATATATATATATATATATATATATATATATATATATATATAAAGAGATAGATAGATAGATAGATTGATAGATAGATAGATAGATAGATAGATAGAGAGAGAGAGAGAGAGAGAGAGAGAGAGAGAGAGAGAGAGAGAGAGAGACTATAATCCATATTTGCAGTTTTTCAACCTTAAATTAAAGGTGTGAAGTCATCCGATGAGACGAAAAGTATAATGATATTCTTTGCCGAAATAAATTTATAATGACAATTTAACCAGGTTTAATTTTCTTTGTAATTGCATAGTATACACTCCGTATGGGAGTTTTATAATATAAAGCTGGATAGAGAATGTATAACAATAGCCATATATCGAGCACTCCCATTGATTTATGTGAAATTCCTCACATATTCTATACACGAATAATCAACACTCATTGTCTTCGGACGCTGACTGGATATTACTGATATTATGAACTATATATATATATATATATATATATATATATATATATATATATATATATATATATATATGTGTGTGTGTGTTTGTGTGTGTGTGTGTAAAGAGATGAGGAATAATTGTTTAAATAGAATTTGATGAATCAAAAAATGGTCTCTAAAATGCGTGCCAGAATAGTAATATAAAGCAAATTAAGATCTCACCTAATTAATGTTTCATAAGACAAACTCGACGGATGAAACTTTATTTAATAACATTTAATCTGATGAGAGCGTCTTCTATTCTATAACAGATATTTGAAACTAATAGAAATGAAACGCAAGTACGAAGATGAGATTTTGATTACTTTTAGTTTATATATATATATATATATATATATATATATATATATATATATATATATATATATATATATATCAACATGTTGTCGTGCTGCTCACGCGGATTTTCTTAACTCTCCTTCGCCATCCGTCTCTATCATCCATCGCTTCCGGCTGGTCTTTTAGGCTACATTCTTTGTCCATACAGAGCTGTTGTAGATAGGTTCTAGCTGGTCGTCCTTCACTTGCACGTCCGTATGAAGGGGTCCATAAGAGAATGTCGTTCATGAGTTCGTCCTTGCTCCTCCAGCAGTGTCCCGCATCTCTTGTTCATCTAATTTGGACGGTGATTGGGATGGGTGGTGGTGGGAACGATTCTATTTTCATGTAATTCAAATTTCTTTCTTCAATATTCATGTTAGTCAAAATCCAAAGGAGAGCTCAATGTAAAATGTAAAATAAAAACGAATAAAAATACAAAAATATAAAAGAAAAACCTTTAAAAATAACTCATAGTTTTTGTAATTATATTTATTTCAGCAGAGCTTTATTTTTTAGAGATTGATAGACACACAATATTAAATTCTTCTTTATTAAGGTTTTCCCCCAAGAAAAATAAACATTTCAGAATTATATATCTAGCTGATACTCATAACTTTACTATATGGAAACAAAACTTATTAACATCTCTTTTACTGCAGTGCTAACGCTTATTCAATTTGTAATACTAAATGACTGACTGATTGATTTGAACCACATGTCAACCTCTCTAGAATTATTATAATATTAGCCGTAAGGACATCGCCTTCATTGAATATTGATTTTGCTTTTATGTGTAGTCGTTTATTTACGAATAATTTTTAACAATCCTCTAGATCCATACATGACACTCTAAATGGAACTATTTTGGGTCAGAGTGGACCTGTGTGTAATTGCATAAAAGAAAAGAACTACATTCCGTCTATCTCCTGAACTGGATACCTATCATCAAATGTGGTTTATTTGTCATACCAAAAAAACTTAGTTTTAGAGATCTAACATTTCTAAGGAGGATGCAATAAGCATATACGGAGACTAATCTACTGAGCAAATGTAATTTAATTGTTTAACTTTAGAGAAAAATATAACGGAATAATTCAAAGAATAAATTGCCTTGTCGGCTGCGGCAGTGGAATACAACGACTGCACCTCTGCAGAGGAGTAAGATCCCCACCCACAACTAGAGTTCTGGATATGACATTAAACAATCTGATGGTGAGGTTCCAGTGATACTTGAGCTTTGGGAATACGGAGCACCCCTTCATTGCCATCGCTACCAGGAACACTATGACCCGGTGGGATAGTATTTGATAGGGTCCTATCTATGCGTCAAAAAGAACTAAACTGTGTACTTATGCTAAACTGAATTACTTGAAATAGAAACGTTTTGATATTTAAACAACGTACCTATGCTAAACTGAATTGTTTGAATTAGGATTGCTTGACTTAGCTGTATAACTTGAAATAGAAATGTTTTTGACATTTAACTGTGAACTTACAATTAAACTGCGTAGTTATACTAAACTGAAGCAGGGACGAACTCATAAGAGATGAACTCTTATGGACCCCCACACATGGCCGTGCAAAAGCAGGACGACCAGCACGAACATACATTCAGCAGCTATTTGAGGATACGGGATGTTGTCCTGAAGACCTGCCTAGGGCGATGAACGATAGGGAGGAGTGGCGAGAGAGGGTCAGGGATATCCGTCCTACCAGCGCAACATGATGATGATGATGAATTGTTTTAAATTAACCTGCCTTTGTATGCTAAACTGATTTGTTTGAAATAGAACTGCTTATTTGTATAAAAAAATAGACTTGACCTACAAAGGTTGATATATCTTAAAACCCAACCAACCAAAACCAAAAATAAATTAAAAAAAATAGAATGATTTCACGAAACGAAAAAAAAAATTCAAAGTGGTTTTAAGACAGTGCTCATGTCAACTATTCTTGCTGGACATTGGAATTGAATACAAGGCATATTGAAAACTAATGTTTTCATTTTCTATTTGGTGTTACCACCAAGAGCATTGTCAAAAAAAATAATAAAAGAAAGACTGATAAAAAATATTCCCTAAGAGCATCTAATACTATTGAAAGACTTTCTGAAATGAAATGTGGACAAATGAATATTTCTAGATTGCTGCATGTACAGCGATTATTAGCAGTCTGTTCATGCTTATTTGTTCACTGGCTGAACGGTTAACAGCGTTAATCAGCATTGCATACTAGAATCAATCCTTCGTACTTCAAGCTTATTTTGTAAAAAAATCCTCTGTGAATAGAATAAATCTTCGTTTGTTCTAATAGTATATCAACTTTTGTGAGTTATTTGATGCTGAAGCCATCCTTCTAGAAGAACAGTAGTGGTACTATTTAACCTATAGCAGGAAGGATAAGGGAGTTTATATATTTCCCAATGTTATTTGTCCGAAAATGAACGTGACGGGAGTTCAAACTCGATTGCTACAAATCCACAGTCCATCACTTTAACCATTACACCACGAGGACATCAATGAATCAATCTCGTCAAACAGACTATGTAAAAGATTAATTCCAATTTCGTGTTACATCTAAATTATATGTAAATATATATAGCTTTATCTAAAAATAATATAGCTATACATTTAAAATATATAGCTATATTTTTAAAAATATATTGCTTTATACTCTCAGCCAAGCATCACTGAAAGCAGTAGTTCCAGCCGGATCACCAAAGTTAGGCCGACATGAGAGTGTAACGTGATTTAGTAGGCCCAAGTTATAAAGAGAATGAAAGGCTAATTTCTGAAGAGAGAGAAGGAAATATGAGAAGAAACGGAAGACATAGAGTCTACTGGAGCGGCCAGCTGACCTCTGAGTGACTCAGGCCTAGGCACTAGTCACGGGTGAATGACTACGGTAATAAAAAATAACTCGAAAAAACCCCCGAAGATCTCAAATCTAAGGCGCAGGCGTGCAACCACCGGAAACGGATATGTCCTCCCTTCGACACCAGGCGGATGTAAGAGGACTACGGTTTTGAAAGTGATTCAGCAGCCGGATGCAAAGCGGTAAAGACGCGAGTGAACACTAGTCAGGACAATGTGAAGATATTCAAAAGTTGCAGCCTCCATTTCGGGATAGGATCTAAAAACGGTTCTCACACCAGATGTGAATCAGTGAAGACGAAACTAGCGAACAAGCATGCTCAAATTACGTCGGGAAACCTGAAAGAAAAATCAGGATCTGTGACTGCTCTCTCTTTCTCCTCATGACATGTTGTCTCCTTGTCCAGCTAAAGCGGATGACTCAGCTTTCATGCTGTGTTTCTTTCTTCCGGCATCTGCTTAAAAAGTGTAGTAGCGAATAAACTTTTTTGTTAGTGAACAAGACAGAGTTTAACGTTTTGGTCAATATTTCCTACCGTAAGGTTACAAAAAAAAAGCTTGACATCTACTTAATATGTAGCGATACAGTCATTAACCCGTTCGAGCACTACACGTTCAGTACTACTGTACATTTGCTTCAGTTACATAACAACATCTATTTGGTACTTTGATAAAACGTTCTGTAAGCCCTCTGCATCAGACTAGGCAAAACTTAGTAAATAATTAATTAAATACCCCATTGTGCTATTTAATGACCTGTTAATGTAAATGGATTTTTTTTTTCTTTTTTTTTACTGAGCTGTGTTTATTTGTGGCACAAGTGTGAATTTATGAGAAATACTGTGAGTCTTAAACATACCGGTAATGGTTTTCTAATCTAGATTGCTGCCATTACATTACACAATCACTCCTAATTTGAACTAATTTAATCCTAATGAATCTAGTTGATTTTATAATTTAACCAATATTGATTTGCGAACGATTTAGCTCCTTTCAAAACATTTATGAAAGTTAATATTGGTCTTTTGTAAATATATATATTTTAAAGAGACCAACAAATATGTTCTGGGAACTTTATGATTATTAAAACGAATAATAGTTACCGTCTTGATCACAGCATGTTTAATCAGTGACGATCACAGTCACAAATAAAAACACTAAAGCAATTGATCCAAGATCGCTGCTTTGCTGACGATACGCCCCTTGTTGTCCTAGCAGAAAAAAACTTTGAAGAGCAATACCTCCTGCTCTGCAGACACTGTGACGCACTTTAGGCTAGCAGCCATTTAAAAATTGGTGGAGGTACTCCATCAGCTTTCACTTTCGGAAGATTACTGCGATCTTCACATCACCTTTGGCTCGTCTGAGTTGAAGGTGTTTTAGCGGTTCATCTCGCTGGATTGCTACGTCATGTCAGATGCAAAAATTTACTATGAAGTTGTCATGGGTCTGACAAGGACGAGCACTGGATTTGGAAGGCTACATTGGCGCATGTGGAATAACAAATACCCGAAGAAGGCCACTAAGATCTGGGTGTATAGAGCCATTGTCCTTGTTACTCTCCTTTATTGTTCAGAGTCGTGGGTCCTTTATCTGAGCCACCTATAACTCCTCGAAAGATTCCACCACATCTGTATCTGCAGCATCCTTAACATCTAATAGAGTAACTTTTTCTCCAATATTGAAGTCACTAATAACGTGAAGATGACCAGCAAGGAGGACATCATATTGAAGTCCCAGCCACGCAGATCTGGACAAGTCTTCAGGATGGAGGGATAATAATATGCCCCAAATCAGATTATACAGCGAGCTCTCTGCTGGTCATAGTGAGAGACTGGAATGAAAGGACCGATCTTTTTATATATTGGTCTAATATAGCTGTTTCATCGTTTGAAAACGCCCCCACAACTACTCTCCTGGATAGCATGTGTATGTGGAGGACCGGAATACTATGCCATCGAGCCCTTATCAGACCTTCAGCTGCCTGTCTCCCATTGTCCTTATCATTCACAAAGTTCCCAGCTTTCGGTGAGGATCGGCTTCTTGATTTTTGTTTCTGGAAGCAAAGCCATAATGGTGAATGAAGTTGATTGCAAATTGTAAATTGATTTGGTTATTTACCAACTTTGTTTAGTTGTGGCACAAATTCAAATGTATAAGGAGCCCTTTGAGGCACGAACACACTGATAATAATTTTCTAGCTTGCCAGATATATTCATTTGATTTTATCGCTATGAGTCTAATTGATTTTATGCTTTTACCAGTACTGAGTAGGGAGGTATAAATCTCTTTTCAAACTGTAATAAAATTGATCATTGGTCTTTTGCAAATATACACCTTTTGAGAGACACCGAATAATTTGTAGCCCAGTAATACTGGATGGAGCCCTACGGAATGCGGAGTACCCCTTTATTGTCATCGCTCCCAGGTCTACTCTGTCCTGGAGCAGTAGCACCTGATAGGTGAAATGGAACTAAACTGTGCAATTATGCCAAACTGAATTGCATGAAATAGACTTGTTTTTTGAATTTTAACTATGTATAAACAAAAGAAAACAATGTACTGTTGCCAAAATGAATTGTTTAAAATCATCATCGTCATGGTCTCCCACCAGCACGAACCCTGACCCTTTCCCGCTACCCGTCACTATTGTCCATCGCTCCCGGTAGATCTCCAAGGCTACATCCTGTATCGGCCCAGAGCTGTTATGTATAGGTTCTAGCTAGTCGTACTGCTATTGCCCGTCCGTGTGAAGGAAACTAGAACTGTTTATATATATAAAAATTGATTTGGCATTAAATAACCTACAATGATTTATATGCTATAATATCAAGCCAAACCAAAGAAAACAAAACAAAATAATTTGTTGTTGGCAACCTTTAAAATTATCGAAACAAGTTATTGTTTCTATAATGGAGTTTTCAACAAGTTTGTCGCTGACAACCTCCTCCAAAAATGTGGGAAGTGAATACAAGTTGGGTAAATCTAATATATTTCTGTTGAGATTAGCAATCTTAATCCTGCAAATGTGTTGAATACGTCCATATTTTTTCACGTCAAACCAAAATGTTTTAAATCTATTTCCTCATCATTTAAATAGATTCTAATGAGACATTTCAACGAGCAAATACAATCTCCTAGACTAGTTATTTCTCGAACTAATGCAGTGACACCAATACTTTTCTTTTGAAACAGCAGTTTTATTGAAATTGCCTGGAATATTGTAGGCTGGAAATGCATTTCTGATCAACGAATGTTTGGCCAAATTTTGCAAAAGTTTTAAAATATCTAAGATGGCTCCACAAGTGACCTAGTCAAAATGTACAAGACGAGGGATATGGGATTCTGACATCCAATATTGCCAAAGAAAATATTTGAGCTATAGAAATATAAAATAAAGTGAACTCCATAAAATCTTAACATATACATTCATTTCCTATTCTGGCTTCATATAATATGTTAAATTCTAATTTTTCCCTATGAATTCAATATTTTTTTAATATTGAGTTGTATCTTCATATATATATATATATATATATATATATATATATATATATATATATATATATATATATATATATATTGTATCTGCATGGTCTACAAAGAATTATACTATTAAGTTAAATAGTTTAATCTTGATTGTTTAATGTGTATTTTATGAAGAGAGAATATTCAACTATCAAATAAAAATGTTTTGCATCTTATCTGCTAATAGTTAATAAAATTTTATATACAAACCGAAGTGGACATCGTCTACGTGAATTAATTCCATGATATTTGCCAGGGTTTTAATTATATGTTATTACCAGATGGAACTTACAGGTGAATTACTACAAGGAAAAATATCCAGTAGATTTAAGATACATTTACAAATTAAATTAACTAAAAAGGGAGCCTCGAGTAGTGTAATGGTTAGAAAGCTAGACAAGCAAAACTTCACGAGCGAGTTCAAGTCTCATTGGGTATCCAATCCATGCGACCAGGAGCCACATCTAAACAAAAAGCTTTGTAAATTACAACTAAATTAGCTAAAAAGAATTTTTTTTATAAAATGAAAAGTTTAACAATATTTTCGTATAAGCTTTAACGTTTTTAGTACAATGTTTTCTTTAATTTTGTATAGTAAAACTTTTACTTTAAAATCTTGGGTGTATTCGAGTCCAAAATAATGTAACATAGATTCTCTTTAATTCATTTGATATATGGATGGATGATTTGTAAATCCAATTATATTTCAAGGAATTAAAAGATAACACAGTTGCAGTAATAATTCCAGTACAGCTGTAGTATTAAAAAAAACGAGAAGATGGTAGAGATCGATTTGGTGGGACAGGTATCAAGCTGATTTCATCGGGTAGGGGACTGATGTTCAAAGAATTACTTTCGTTACCCAGTTAATCGAACAATAAAAACTACATGGGTGGGGAACGATAATTGGTAGGTTTCATGTAATATTCTTTTCCTCTCTTTGATTGAATCACACAAAAACCTGAAGATAAGAGTTGGTGAGGTAGCTACACTATCATCATGGTGTGTCACGAGCACGAATTTCCCTGACCCTCTCCCGTTACTCATTTCCATTGCCCATTCCTCCCAGCAGGTCTTCTATGTTACATCTTGTATCAGTACTGAGCTGTTGCTGTTAGATTCTAGCTAGTCGTGCAACCCTCTTCTCGTCCGTGTGGGGGGGTAACCAGGAGGACATCACTTATGAGTTTGTCCTTACTTCTCCTGCAGTGCCCCGCATGACTTGATCGTCTAATTTGGATTGTTTTTGAGATGGGCGGTAGGTGGCCGTACAGCTTCTTTGTTGTGAGATGTTGCTTCCAAGATTTGTTCAAAACAACTCTAGGCCTTTTTGTGCAATGGCCGTCAAGCCTTTTCGCCATACGCTCTGTCAGCGTCGATATTTCATTAATCTTGGCAGATTGTTTCATTTATATTGGCTGTTGTTTCTATGATGACAGTATCTGCAGCCGGGCACCATATTTACATCATAAGCATGCAAGAAAATAGACATTGCTAGCGTGATCAAGTCTTGAAAAACATGATATCAGTAATGAGTGGATGCTTTTCACGGGATTTATATAGAAAAACTCCGCCGATGATGCCGTTGGAGGAGTAACAATCCTTTTCGGTCCGTTTGCCTTAAAATCACCAAGTAGCAAAGTGAAAATCTAACTGAGAATTATGTGTGTTATATTTAATGGCAAACTTTACAGAACGATCGATTCTTGCTGCATTCTCACAAATGCGAATGATGGAACGGATATCACCATTTTCTATTCACTTGCTATCTTCACATGCTTCACACATTACAAAATATAACGTAGAAATCATCGTTGGAGAAATGAATGTACATATAGGCAAACATGAAAATGAAAAAAATTGCCTTACACAATTTGGTAAATATAAGTTAGGTATATTTAACAGATCTATAAATTTAGAGTATTCTTTCATGCTTAAACACTGAATTCCCTACAAAACAGAGACAAAACAATAGACCTACATTTACTAAAATACCGTTAAAACAAAGAAGGATTATATCATCATAACAAGTGGATAAATCGTGCTCTGAACTGTGAGACATACTCCAATTTTTTAAGAAATATCTTCCGATCACAGAATCGTCTCGGCAAAGATTGAATGAGTCTACACAGAAATAAGAAACAAACAGTCAAAATCACATGTTAGGACTTTTCCTTAGTTACTGATATGGCTATAAGCAGTAAATATACACTGTGTGAAACAAATTTGATACCCTTCAGGGTATATCTGCAAGACAACCAGCGAACGATGAATATGAAAACATCGTCACAGCCAACATTAATGTAGCAGCCGAGTGAATACTAACCAAACCAAAAGCAAGATGTAGAGTTCTCCGAGGTGTCGCTAATAATTAAGAAAAAGTGAGACGACATAAAGAAAAGCATCCTCTCTCAATAAAAAAAAAACAAAGAAAAAACTAATCCTATCACCCATAAACTTAGGAAAGCCCAAAAATAACTAACATATACCAAAAAGAGGAAATCGAATACATTCACGGTCAAATCGATAAAATTAAAAATTAGGAAGAAAATAGAAAATCCCGAATTGCATGGCAGGCACTCAATGAAGTTAGCACAGCCAGAGAAAAAGTAAAAGTTGCTTACTAAGAGGAATTACTTCTGAAGTGGGAAAAAACATTTCAAGAATTCTGGAAATCCATAAAAAGCCTATTCAAAAATCCTTTATGGCCAACATCAATCTTGGACAGTTTAAAGAGCATGAACTTATCCCAGCATTAGAAATAATAAAATAAAATGCCCCTTGAATTTTGGAAGAAAAAACTGGACGCCATACTTATCCGTGCAACGCAGTCTATAAAGAAAACACAATAGAGAAATGGAGAAAAGCTTCTATCCATCCTTTCCCCCAAAAAAGGTAACATCGGAATTTCTTTGAACTGCAGATGCATAACTATAACTGCTATAGTAACCAATTTTAATAAATCCTAGCTTCTTAATAATATAAGACCCCAAATCGAGAAAATCGGAAAAAAACAGAATAGCTTTCGAAGAAATCGCTCTACAACTTCACAGATTCTAACAATCAGTCGAATCCTCGATGGAATACGAGTAAAGAATCTTGGGGCTACACCAATGTTCATAGATTTCTCCAAAGTATTCGATTCCATTCAGACTACTGATAATTTCTTCGATTCTCACATGGGTCCTCATATTGGCTCCGTGTCAAACCCAGCAAAAGTTAGTGAATAACTACTCAACCCGTGTTGTAAATAGATGACACAATTTTTCTAATATTTCTATTGAATTGAATTGTATTTCCCAGAATCAATAATTATTACTGCTTGCTAATATATGAAATAATATATAATTTGTATCCAAATAATTTCTGTTTGTGTAATTTTAAGATGAAATTAATTTAAAGAAGTCATTCTTTCTCCTTTTGGCGATATATTTGAATTTCAATGAGTTTGTTTTTAGAAAAGCAACTGAATAGTGTATACAGATAAAAACATACTTCTTCAAATGTATGGCTGTGTCGGTACTAATGTATGAATGCACCACCTGGACTCTAATGAAACGAATGACGAAAAAGCGAGATATGAACTACGCAAAGATGCTAGGTACTGTTTTAAGAGAATCCTGGATGTATCATCTCAAAAAGTAGAAGCTGTGCAGCCACTTACCTCACTTCTCACAAATCATTCAAGTAAGAAAAACAAATGCTGGGGTCTGTGAAGTAAGGATAAAAACATCAATAACTTTTACTTATGGGCTCCTATACCTGAACGCACCAGTGGTGTCCGACTACAAAGGACGTACATACATCAGTTCTGTGCGGACATTGGAAAGAGTCTAGATGACCTGCCAAGAGTGATGGGCGATTGATACGGATGCAGAGATAGAGAATCAAGAAATTCTGTGGTATCAGCGCAACTTAATGAGGATGACGATACATAGCGTATTATTATATCGATTGATTTTTCCTTACTCACTTCGCTTATCTCTTTGTAATGGAAAATATTCGTAATTTAGTGAAATGGTTTGTACAGAATATATAAAAATATCGCTCCCCTATCAATCGAGGTCGTAAAGATTAGAGTCATGAGATTTTTTTTTCCTTTATTTTAATATTTTATTATTTTTTTCTACACTTTCGTGACTTTAAAACTTATATTTCTTTTATGGGTACCTTTGATGGTATAATGGTTAGCAAACTTACACCAGTGAGTTCGAGTCTTATTGGGTGCCCAATTCATTCGGCCTGGTGCCACATCGAAGCAAAGAACTTTGTAAATTTCTATATCTCTTGAGCACAGTCCAAGTTTTACAGCCATTTTTGATTAAAAGGTGAGAGTATTAAATTTGTTTTTTATAGAAAAAAAAGATACCAACAATAACCTCTACGCATAAAAAACCCTGAATAACCGACAGTTATATATTATAAAAAACAATCAACCAACCAACGGATTATTCAGATGCTTTCTTAATGAGATTTCTTCCAAAATATTTGGTGCCAAATTCTTGCATCGAGCAACTTTCTGAGTAAACGTAGTCAAGAGCAGGGCGAACAGTTCATAGACTGAACAGTAAACTGGGTGAAAAGCTCTTATAATGCTGTCATATTTGCTGTTGCTGATTTTTTGACAAATGTGAACCAAGCCTTGCAACACCGATGGAAGAAGTGTGAAGACAGCAAGAGGACTATGTTGAAAAGTAAACCTCATTTGATCACATTCCATGCCAGTATTTTCCAAGTCGATGAAATTTTCCACCTGCCTCTTGTATATATAAACAAAGTTAAAGACTTTTTTCCCGATTTTTTATACACAATTTAATTTACCAGCGTATTAGTAAAAACATATAATGATTTATTGACGTACATGATTCGTTAAGCATAAGTAGGTAAAAAACATGGGTTTCAGTGTTTGATGTTATACTGTATCTGAAGCTGAGGGTCCAGTTTTTGAGATCTTGGTTGGATTCTTTGTTTAATGGCATATCAAACATTTTAAGTTATGTAATACCCTAGCTATTCTACTAGAAGAACAGTATTGACACTATTCAACCCATAGCTGGGCGGATAAAAGGGGTTCATAATTCCCTAGGGTATTTGTCTGAAAGTGAACATAGTAGCACAACTGGAGTTCGAACTCGCTTATTACGATTCCACCGTCAATCACACCACGAGGTTACCTTCCCCTTCGAAGATGTTTGGAGTGTAAGCTTACCCTATCATTACTATTAATCTCAGGGCCATTCTGACCAGGAATTTTAGTATCCATTAAGGACCCATCTTTGTGCCAGATAAATCTGTTTAAAAATTATTACTTTTAGATTGGAATACTTGATATCATACAACAGTAATTCATTTGTTTTAAGATTAGTTACTTGAAGTTTTTACTTAAAATCATAAAATTGCGTGTACAAATGACTATTATTAAATTAAAATAATTACATGAAACCATCTATAAATCAGTATTAAATAATTAAATTTATTAAGTACACTGTACATTTCAGTCGTTAAATTTTTTGGTAGAGCAAAAGCAATTTTTCTCTCCGAAAAAAGAGGAAAAGCTGTACAATTTGCTAAAATTCACTTGTGTCAGTATATTTTTTTCTATACTTTAAAAAACGTTTTCTGTTAAAATTCAATCAATCAATCAAAGCGATGTTTTCCGCCATATTTACTAACTCGTTTTGGGGTTTATAAGATAATTAAAACTTCGCTTGTTATAGATTTAATTTTATATCGTATACATATTTACCAACTCCTCCGCTCGTGAAGAATATGACACAAGGTCAATTTTTAAGCGGAGTTTAACAGGTTTGAATTCAGAGTTGTCCTTCTCCTAGACTAGTTACCTCACCAAGGCTGAAGTACCTAGTGTGCCCTATTATTTACCCATAGTTGGAGGGAGAATAATTAGATTCATACCTTCCCCAAGGGTATTAGTGTTATATGAACTGCAATCAGTCTCGTCAAGGATTTGAACTCGCTTCACCGTGTCCATTTCATACGACGATAACAATTACACCACAGGCACCTCATATCGTATAGAATGTATTTAGCTGTTTGAAAATTATTTGTTTTGAATTGAACTGTGAAAAAAAAAACTCTCAAGAAACAACTACACAAAAAATGTAAATATGAATGTACTATGAACGTGATTCCCTTACCTCTTGTCATAAATCAATCGTAGACAGTTTGATGTGTGGCTAAAACCAACCAACCAACCAATCAATCAATTAGTCAACAACATTACTTACCAGTTTATTAATATAAATACGTAAAAGAGTTTATTATTTTACTTAAACTAAAAACCTAAACATTTGCCAACTTTGTCTTGAAATTTTTGACTTGGCGTTTTGGACAGATGTTTATTTTCTTCCTGATCTTGATGTGGTTTCAGTTTTAAAATCTCGGCTCATAAATCACTGTTGCATGAAATGGCAACAATCATTGTTCATGTCTGAAAAAAAAAAATTCATTATCGAAAATCGGTCGTGTTTTATTCTTTTTTCTTGTTTATTTTTTTATCCTTGATTTTTTTTTTGAGGGGGATGAGAGAAGTGTCTGGCCACATCTAAAATACCAAATATCAATAAGTGATTTATTCTGTGAAGGTCCGGGCGATTGATTTGGTCAAACGAAATAGAGAATGACTGCAAAGAAAATAACTAGAACATTCATGCAGTATTCAAGTGATATATTGGGTAAAATTTCTTAAAATAATCAATAAATAATCAATCGAATTTTCCCCTGTCCCCACTTTCAACTTTTTTCTTTTCAATAAGGCACCGCGTTTCACGAAATATATCATTAATGAAAGAAAATTTGCTGGGTAAAAAAACAAAAATAAATCATAGAATAAAAATGCTAAATTGAAATAATGAAACGGATGAAAAGTGAATATCTATATAATAAAAGTGAATATTTATATAATAAAAGTGAATATTTATATAATAAAAGTGAATATTTATATAATAAAAGTGAATATTTATATAATAAAAGTGAATATTTATATAATAAAAGTGAATATTTATATAATAAAAGTGAATATTTATATAATAAAGTGGAGATCTACTTAATCCTTTCATATAATATATTTGATATATTTATGAAAATAAAAGTGATGAAACATTGATATTTATATGATAGTGAATTGATTAAAGAGAAAAAGTGAGATAGATATCCAGTATTTATTAGGCTATGTTCAGAATGGCAGAAAGCCAAAATAAGAGAAGTATCAACATTTGATTTTCACAACTATCATACACGTCCCAGGTACCCATTGCGGTACCGTTATCGCAATAATCTCTGATTGTATCGGTGCTTCTATTTAGAAAGAAGAGAAAGATCTTAATTAGTATGTCATGGGTATTTTCGTTTTGTTTTAAAAGTAAATGATAATCAATGTGTTGAAAGATCGCCGAAAATTTTCATTCAACTATAAAATAAATAAGGGACTTTTTTTCATATTGGAGACAATTTTAGTAGTTTTACTCAAATCAAATCTTGATATAAACTCCCGAGATTTAGAAGTATGTTCACACACACACACACACACACACACACACACACACACACACACACACACATATATATATATTTAAGTTGATCAAATATTGTCAAGGGTGACCCGAAGGTTCCCTTTCCAATAGCTACTACATTGAGGTGTAGGGGAGGGTACTACTCTTTTCCCTGGATTCCTCTACTTATCCTTGATCAGTACTCTATGAGTTATATCCAGTACCATTTTCTGAGTTTTGGAATTACTTGACCTCGGGTTGAACCCGGCCCCCGGAGCCATTCGCAAGCACTATATATATATATATATATATATATATATATATATATATATATATATATATAGGTGTGTTTATAAATATATATATATATATATATATACATATATATGTAGGCTCGAATGATTTTATACGAAAGGTCCACTTAATGTAACGTTTATCAACGTAGGAAATCGTATCGGCAATTAGAGTTAAAAACTTGAATAAGTTTCTTTGCCTTTCACTCAACGCTACTACCCTTGATGAATGTATGAATGCAATCTTTTTTCACCTCCACGAATGGGTAAATAACAAGGCAACGTGTTTTCGTTTTCGTATTTTATGAGAAATTGACAATCAATTTGATATATGCCGTGCTGCTCGAATCATACATTGATAGTAATGGTATGCCAACGTGTTTAAATCTATTCTATATGGAGAGGTTAGGGAATTACATATATTTGAATACATTTTTCTGTCGATTTTTTTTTCTTCAGTGTTTTTGATTATTTGATGTCAATTATTCTCAGTAAATGCATATAATTTGAACCCATTCGTGTTATTTAAGTATTCTAATCTAATTATAATAAGTTTGTAGTTTTCATAACATAATTCAATTGTTTGCCCATTGTTATATACTTTAAAGTAGTTAATAATAATCCTTAGAAGACAGTAATATCTTCAAATAACTATTTTCATACAAATAATATGTGATTATATAGCATGAAGTCTCCTGTCGAGGACAAATCATTTATAAACACATCTATTTGACCAATAGATGGGACCCTAACCGGAACAACCTCTCAGTCTTAGTGTAAACCTGGGACTAAAGGCAATTGAGGGCTACGCCATACACCTAAAATCTCCCAAAGTAGAGCTCCACCATCATATATCTCTTTTGAGGAGAGATCTCACCCCACAGTAAATGTACTGAGTCACGCTGATAGGGCAGCCATGGAGCTAGAGGTACACGCATCGAGTAATTTGCAGTAAGAAGTTTCTAAATACAACAGAGAATCTTGAGTGTCAATATCTTTGACAATTTTTTATACACATTTTTGTAACTATCTATTTTTATAGGCAATTTGTATACAGAAATACAATAAGAAATTCAGTAAGGTATAGATTTATCTTAGCACCGAGCCAAGCCGAAAATAGAGTTATTCAATCAAAATAACGCGAAATTATATAGTGATATCAGATAGATAAATAGATTTTGGCCAAGAAAAACGACGACAATAACAATTTTTTTTCGTTTGGTGGGTAGGTGATGAGAATACATTTTTAGCAGATAGTGGTTTTCTTGTTTTCTTTCTTTTATTTATTAGTGTACAGAGACCTCTCTATGTAATTTTACATAATATATTATTTTGTGGTATCAACTTAAGATGGTTTCAAATAATTTTGATCCACATCTCGCTGACTCAAACATCAATATTGTTCTTAGCTTCTTAAATTCTTAAAAGGAAATGTTTTCTTCTTTGCTATTTCAAATATAATGACATCTTCTCAAATGAATATAATACTTATCAACAGTCAACCATATATTTTTAGCGTGATGGTTATTTTCGGAGGAAATTTAATCAGCGACACAAATTCAATTCTTTTACGAAGCTGTTTGTGTTGCACTTCGCACTTATACTGTTGGAAATCGAATGGATCCAGCTTTTATATATGTTTATGGGTAAATAGTTGGGCAGCCTGACTTCTTTAGCATCGGAACGGCGTCATGTGTAAGAGAAGGAGAAGTAAGAATTCAAAACATGATGTAATCCACTTAAAAATTATCCTTGTGCCACATTCCTTTTAGTAAATGAGTGAAAAAAAAATACCTATATTTTTAATTTCTGAAATCGTTGTATATTTAAAGATTTCTGTTTCATTAATGATGAGTTTTGTTAAATTTGGATTTTTATATTTCAGCAAAATACATTAGTATAATTGTATAGTTGATCATCCTTTGTGTTTACAAAAAGCCCGATTCAAGTAAATGTTCATAAAATCTGTAGAAAATACCACTCATAAATATTTAATCAACTTTATCATATTTACCACCACCTCCGCTCTGGCAAGATATGACAAAAGGTCAATTTTTAAGCGGGGTTTAACAGGTTTGAAATCAGAGTTTTCCTTCTCCTAGACGAGTTACCTCACCAAGGCTGAAGAACCTAGTCTGCCCTACTATTTTACCCATAGCTGGAAGGTGAATAATTCGATTCATACCTTTCCCAAGGGTATTAGTGCTATGTGAAATGCAGTCTCGTCCTGGATTTGAACTTGTGTCGCCGTGTCCATTTCCTATGACGATAACCATTACACAACTTTATAACCCCCTTTTTGTTTTATCACTAAAAATTGCTGACAGCAATAATTTACGTTTAGTTTCTTTGTTTAATAGCATATTAACCTTCACGGGTTATTCAAAAGGGCATCTCAATATACATTAAACCCATGTGACAACTCATATGCCAACTAATAATCATGTTGTTTTCGGACCTCATCCCAAGATTTTTATCTCAGTGGGTTTTGGAAGGTCAATGTGTATGAGAACAATCCACAATCCATTGCTGAACTCAAAGTGGCTATCAGTCTGAGATTCATGCTATGCTGAAAAAAGTGTGGGTCAGAGTGATTGACAATTTCACTCGACGAATTCAAGTGTGTCAGTAGCGCAATGGTGGTCATTTGGAACACATCCAGTAATAAATAGATAAATCAGATCAATGTTTTCATTAATTGCTATTATATCAACTTCCAGGATATGCGATATTGAGTTTAAACGTCTCAGTAATAATTAATTATACGTGTTAACGGTTTGTTTTAAGACACCCTATCCCAAAGGCATAATTGTAGAAGAACAGTAGAGGTACTGACATCACCGGGGTATAAAGCGGGTCATGTCTTTTTTAAGGGTTCTTGTCTAAAAGTGAACATAATATAGTAACTGGAGTTCGAAGTCGCTTATTTCGAGACGGCTGTCGAGCAAGTAAGCCACCCAAATCAAAATCAACTTACAAATTTGATTTTCAACTCAGGGAAATGTTCATCTTTTTGATTGCTTTGGTCGATTCTTTAAAAGATTTTAGATAAGTGATGAACTGGTTTTAACAACATGCCAAATTGTCTAGTGTTGAATTGTGAATTGAATTACCAGGACCAGAAAATCCGGCGAACACTTATGTATGACATATGGAAACACTAGACAGCTATTTCGACCTTATAAGGTTTCATCAGCAGTGTAAACTGTGATCTCCACCACTAGAGATTGAACCGGCGACCACAGATTGCAGAGCAAAGACTCTAATTCACAATATTCACAATATAATTCCTATACTTAAAAAAGAAAATATACGTCTACATCATCGCCTTTGAGGTCATAATAAATATCATATTTACCAACCTCTCCGCTCGGGCAGGATATGACACGAGTTTGATTTTTTAAGCAGAGTTTAACAGGTTTGAAATCAGAGTTTTCATTCTCCTAGACGAGTTACCTCACCAAGGCTGAAGAACCTAGTCTGCCCTACTATTTTACCCATAGCTGGAAGGTGAATAATTCGATTCATACCTTTCCCAAGGGTATTAGTGCTATGTGAAATGCAGTCTCGTCCTGGATTTGAACTTGTGTCGCCGTGTCCATTTCCTATGACGATAACCATTACACAACTTTATAACCCCCTTTTTGTTTTATCACTAAAAATTGCTGACAGCAATAATTTACGTTTAGTTTCTTTGTTTAATAGCATATTAACCTTCACGGGTTATTCAAAAGGGCATCTCAATATACATTAAACCCATGTGACAACTCATATGCCAACTAATAATCATGTTGTTTTCGGACCTCATCCCAAGATTTTTATCTCAGTGGGTTTTGGAAGGTCAATGTGTATGAGAACAATCCACAATCCATTGCTGAACTCAAAGTGGCTATCAGTCTGAGATTCATGCTATGCTGAAAAAAGTGTGGGTCAGAGTGATTGACAATTTCACTCGACGAATTCAAGTGTGTCAGTAGCGCAATGGTGGTCATTTGGAACACATCCAGTAATAAATAGATAAATCAGATCAATGTTTTCATTAATTGCTATTATATCAACTTCCAGGATATGCGATATTGAGTTTAAACGTCTCAGTAATAATTAATTATACGTGTTAACGGTTTGTTTTAAGACACCCTATCCCAAAGGCATAATTGTAGAAGAACAGTAGAGGTACTGACATCACCGGGGTATAAAGCGGGTCATGTCTTTTTTAAGGGTTCTTGTCTAAAAGTGAACATAATATAGTAACTGGAGTTCGAAGTCGCTTATTTCGAGACGGCTGTCGAGCAAGTAAGCCACCCAAATCAAAATCAACTTACAAATTTGATTTTCAACTCAGGGAAATGTTCATCTTTTTGATTGCTTTGGTCGATTCTTTAAAAGATTTTAGATAAGTGATGAACTGGTTTTAACAACATGCCAAATTGTCTAGTGTTGAATTGTGAATTGAATTACCAGGACCAGAAAATCCGGCGAACACTTATGTATGACATATGGAAACACTAGACAGCTATTTCGACCTTATAAGGTTTCATCAGCAGTGTAAACTGTGATCTCCACCACTAGAGATTGAACCGGCGACCACAGATTGCAGAGCAAAGACTCTAATTCACAATATTCACAATATAATTCCTATACTTAAAAAAGAAAATATACGTCTACATCATCGCCTTTGAGGTCATAATAAATATCATATTTACCAACCTCTCCGCTCGGGCAGGATATGACACGAGTTTGATTTTTTAAGCAGAGTTTAACAGGTTTGAATTCAGAGTTTTCATTCTCCTAGACTAGTTGCTTCATCAAGGCTGGAGAACCTAGTCTGCCCTACTATTTACCCATCGCTTGAGGGAGATTAATTGGATTCATACCTTTCCCAAGGTGCTATGTGAAATGCAATCAGTCTCGTCCAGGATTTGAACTCGTGTCGACTTATCTATTTCCTGTGACGATAACCATTACACCACCGATCAGAATAATTATGCAGAGGCGTATTTGTAATCCTCTTGGGAAGACGTGGCCCTGGCGGTGACCGTGGCCTCTGTAAAGAGCATGAATGTAACTTGCAAGACACATTTGGGTTAATTGGCCGCGCAATTACCATGACTGGTTGATTTGGTGTCACTTGTATGCGATATGGACTGGTGGCTCAATTGTAGATTCGCAGTATAATTCCTCTACTTTGAAAAGAAAATGTAGTTCTGTCTAGTGTTATTTTATGTCAAGAGGTTAAGGAATTGAGTACGTGTTCGTTTATATTTACACTTTTTGAGTTGCTTTTTGTAAGCGTTTTCCCTGGATTATGTGATATGAAATATTCCCATGTAATACAAATGATTTGTCTGACTCATAGATGGAACCCAAACAGGTACCTCCACTTCGGGTTTGAGTGGACTTGGGAAGGTGTCATCTCCACACTAAATGGTTGCTCTCTGAAACTTGTTGACAAGTCCACCTACCTACGAAGCAGTGTCTCATCAGCCGAGACAAACATCACACGTGACTAGCCAAGGCATGGACAGCCATATAGGCTATCGGTCATATGGAAGTCAGACCTGACCGATAAAATAAAACACAGTTTCTTCCAATCAGCAGTCGTGTCGATACTACTGTATGGATGCACTACATCGACGCTAACTAAACGTATGGATAAAAAGCTAGACGTCAACCAAACAAGAATGCTGTGGGCAATATTGAACAAGTCCTGGAGGCAGCACCCAACAAAGCAGCAGCTGTACGGCCACCTACCTCCCATAATGAAAATTATCAAGATTAGACGATCCAGACAAGCGGGACACTGCTGGAAAAGTAGGGAGGAGTTAATAAGTGATGAACTTCTATGGATCCCTGCACAGGGCCGAGTAAAAGCAGGACCACCGGCTCGAACCTACATACAGCAGCTCTGTGCCGATACGGGATGTAGCCCTGAAGATCTGCCGGAAGCAATGGACGATGGGGAGGTTTGCAAGAGAGAGTCAGCGATATCCGTGCCGATGGCGCGACATGATGATGATGATGATGATTGTAAGCTCAACGAACACGGCGGAAAATCTGTCTTTATTCCAGATATCATCAAAGAATTTGATCAAGATGTGACCTAATTGATTTGTTTTACTTTTAAATGACGGGTATTTTTGATTTAACAGATTCTTACTGTCAGAAAAAAAAAGAAAGATTTTCCGGATATATAACATTTACATCAGGGTTCTATAATACCTGAGGCTGACTGAAATTTTGGTAGGATCGGAAAAGCGTTAGGGTCAATTGGTTGTGGATTTTTTAGTTTTGATTTATAAATCCTTTTATAATAGGACAACAAGAATTGCTAAATAACGTGAACTTGTTGCCAGATATCGTACACAAAGGGAAATAACTGACTGGGTGTAATTAGCACAACTGATTTATTATTCATGTACGAATACTTCAAAAGATATGAGCTATTTAAATAGACAAACGGTCTAACTAAAAGGATCCCGGTTATTTTTGTGATTTTCTCGTCAGGTATAGTTTAGTGTCTTTAGTATCGTCGAGGTGAATGATACACAGAGAAAAATGAGTGCTTAATATATTTATTCAGTTCCAATATCCGGTGCTTAACGGATACATAAAAAAAACACAGTACAATAAGTTACAAACAATTAACAAAAGACCTTACAAAAAAGAGAGGAAGGTCAAAATACTGTATAGCCAAACGAAATAAGATCAGTCCGAATATTAATCAGCTTAAGATCGACTTAGTAATCCACCATCGAATTCCTTAATGGCAAGCTATTTTTGACTATAAGCCTGTCCATCTTTTAGAGTGCTGAAGGGTTGATAGCTACTCTACAACAGTGTCCTATCCAGAAGCCTCTTTTTTAGAGGAGGGGTCTTCACCCCCTGCTGGGGATACGGTCGAAAGAGTCAAACTCTTCCTATTGGGGTGATTTGAAATTTAGACGATTAGAATGCAAATATTTTAACGTTAAAGTAATTAAAATTTATCTATTTTCCATCGAAGTCTATAAAAGTGCCATTTGCTTACTCCAGCTCATTTTCCCGTCACACCACTGATACACACACTAACACGCAAACACATATATAAATATAGTAAGTTAGAAAGTTGTCTGACCGTAGTCGTAGGTGACACGAAGGCTCCATATTCAATAGCTACTACACCGAGGTGTAGGTGAGAGTGCTGCTCTTTTCTCTGGATTGCTACACTTACCCTTGATCCGTACCTTGCAAGGAGGCATTAAGACCTGAGCAACAAGAACGTATCTGTATCTGCTCTGTGAAGACAAAGGATGTAGTTTGGAAGATCTGCTGAAGCGATGGATGATAGGGACAGATGGAGAGGGGAATGCGTACTGTCAACAAGACTTGATGCTGATGATATATATATATATATATATATATATATATATATATATATATATATATATATATATATAAATAAGTAAATTTGACGGGCGTAGTCGAGGGTGACTCGAAGGCTCCCTTTTCAATCGCTGCAACACCAAAGTGGGGAGAGAGCGCAACTCCATTCCCTGGATTGCTCCACTTTACTCTCGATCCATATTTTATAATGCTGAGTGTTAAGCAATTAGGCATCCAGTACCATTTTTTGAGTCTTTGGTATGATTTGACCAGGGATTGAACCCCTGTCCCCGGACCATTAGCGAATATTCTACCCATTAGACCAAACTGAAGAAAATATAGTTGCTACATTTATTAAGGACTACTCTGATTTTGATTTGGTTATAATATTTGTATGCCAGAAGTTAATAGATATTCTATTAACATTTTCAGTCTTCGGCCATTTTCGGATACTGTATCAGTAATAATGGTATTATCAACTATAGGCGAGTTCTATGCAGAGTCGAGTGGTTCGTTTGCTTCTAATTAAGATTAACATTTTACGAAACGAAGAAAGAAATGTTAAACCCGCAGTGTATATAGAAATTACCACAATAACAATTTCCAAATTTAGCTCCGAGCCGTGAGACTCTTATCAATACAATTGATGACACAATTAATTAGAGTCGCAAAGATATATCCGAGGTTCATAGAAAAACATTTGAAAAGTCAAACTTAAGTACCCTACATAAAGAAGGTATAAAATTCTGTCGACTTCTTGTTAGTTTCAATAGAATTTTCTTTTCGAGAAAAACTCTGGTAATTCAATGAGTTTTCTAAATAAGTTCCCTCTTCGTAATCTACCTAATGTCGATCTTGTATTTGTTAGCCCCATTAATTAACAATTCGTGAAGTGCCATTGCCACTTGTATTTTCAACTGAACAAATTTTTTAAGGATTCGGTGAGAAGATCACGAGTTTCACTTTTGCATTGAGGAATAACGTGAATATATCCGTTTCCGGGAAAGATAATCAGTGACATTAAATGTAAATAGAGAGTTTGCTTGGAGGTTTAGCTTTTCTTCATTATCTATTAATCAACATCTGCCTACACACACACACACACACACACACACACACACACACACACACACACACACACATATATATATATATATATATATATATATATATATTAAATTTCTGGTACAAGGAAATTTATATATACAGATTAACAAATACGTCATTGGTAACGAAAGAGGGGGAACTATATATTATCATAGTTCCGTCTCTTTCGTTACCAATGACATCTTTTTTAATCCGTGTGTATATATATATATATATATATATGTGTGTGTGTGTGTGTGTGTGTGTGTGTGTGTGTGTGTGTGTGTGTGTGTAAATTTGCTGACGTCTGCATGCATTGATATTCAAATATGCCTACACACATCCGCAAAAACACGGACGGACACACACACACACACACACACACACACACACACACACACACACACACACACACACACACATATATATATATATATATATATATATATATATATATATATATATATATCCATACATATACTCGGGTTGTGTTATGTTTAGCAAGCTAAAATAGCAAAATTTCACCAGTGAGTTGAAGTCTAAATGGGTGCTCTATTCATATGACCTTGTGCCATGCCGGATCAAAAAAGTTTATTAGATTACTATATATATATATATATATATATATATATAGAGAGAGAGAGAGAGAGAGAGAGAGAGAAAGGTGGGGAGAGAGAAAGAGAATATGCGTTCGTGTGAATATTTATCGTTATTTATTGAAAATCATTTTGATATAAAAAATGTTAATAAGGGTTAGATTTCTTTGTTTAATGGCTCATCAACCTTATTGGGTAATCTAAAGACAATGTTTTCCCCGTAGAAGAACAGTAGTGGCTTCATGCCTTTCGTAATTTTGTTAGTCGGAACGAAAACGCAATTGCATGAGTCGAGGTTTGATCGGATTACGACGAGGTCACCATCCAGCCCGTCAGCCAATTTGTCAAGTAATCCCCCCAACTCTTTCGTATACATTTATTTTGATTCTTTTAAATATTTTTAAATCAGTAGTAGGATATAATAATGTTGTCTGCTTTAAGCTTCACTGAGAGAAAATCTTTTTTTGAGACGATATTTCTTGAGAAGTGGTAATGTTTCTGGACACTTGATTTCCGTTCTACTAAAAAAAAAAAAAGTAAACAAAATGAAATAGTAGTTTTACAAAATAAAATTAAACATTCTCTGTTCTTCGCTCAGTCGTGTACTTCTCCATTTCCTAAATTTATACTGAATATTTTAGTAATAAATATATAAATGTGTACGGAAACGTGGCTGCATATATGTATATGTGTACGTATATATGTGAATAAGTGAGTGTGTGTGTGTGCACATATATATATATATATATATATATATATATATATATATATAGATAGATAGATAGATAGATAGATATATCGATGGATACATAAATATTTAAACTCTATCAATATATATATATATATATATATATATATAAATTTAAATATATATCTATATATATATATCTATATATATATATATATATATATATATATACACGTGTGTGTGTGTGTGTGTGCGCGCGTGTGTGTGTAGATACATCGATGGATACATAAATATTTAAACTATATATATATATATTTTATAGATTTCATATATTCATCTGTACAGCTTGCTGCTGTTTAACCCTATTATCAGCATTTTTGAACATTGGAGATATTTTTTCTTTTCCTTGAATTTGACATTAAACTAACATTTTCAGTTCCCTTGCAGCAGAATGAATTGCATGATTGCAATCCAGAGCAAAAAAGCCTCATTAAAATTTCTTTATTTCGTTTCTTTTTTTTTCTAACTTTTTACTTCCATATCTTAATAACTCTAATTTTTCTTTTCTTCTTTTTCTCTTTTTTTCTCCCTTGGAGATGTGTAATTTGAATATTGCCTCCAACAATACAGTCCGTATGCTGACTCCGTTAAATTTGCATTATCCTCTTAAACAACTTGCCTTTTTCATTTCATATGTAAATTTGAAAAAAAAAAAAAAGAAGCAAAATCAATGAAAAAGAAGCAAATGCGGTGAAAAATAAACCCCAGCTTGATAATGATTAATAGACTGTCCATGGAAGTGTTTGTAACAGTTATCTATGATAATATTAAGGAAATATTTAAGGATGCATTTGAACTTCATAGGTATCGCTGTTACATCAGTAATTTAGATAATTAAAAATATTAAGTTACCCAGTCGGCTGGGGTTGTAGAATACGCCTACATCTCTACAGAGGTGTAAGACCCCCACAACGAGTGTCCCGATATGACACTAAACAATCTGATAGTGAGGTTCCAGTAATGCTGGAGCTTTGGAGAATAGGGAGTACCCCTTCATTAGGATCGCTCTAAGGTCCATTCTGGCTCGGGGTGGTGAAATATAATAGGGTCCTATCTATGGGACAGATAGAACTAAACTGTGTACTTAAAATAGAACTATCTTAACCTTTAAACTCCGCAACTACGCTAAACTGAATTGTGTTTTGTATGCTACTTGAATTGTTTGAAATTGAACTGTTTTGACATTGAAGCTGTACTGATGGTAAACTGTATTGTTTGAAATAGATCTGTTTTGATATCTAACTGTGTATAAACAAAAACTATACTTATACTAAACCGAATTCTTTGAATGAGAACTGTTTTAATCAACTGAATTGCTTGAAATAGCAATGTTTTTAACAATTAAACTCTGTACTTATGCTAAACTGAATTGTTTGAAGTAGAACTGTTTATTTGTATAAAAATGGATTTCACATTAAATAACCTACAAAGATTGATATGCCATAAAGCCCAACCAAACAAGCAAACAAATAAAA
>OY757910.1:98251109-98266109 GCA_963585895.1 Sepioteuthis lessoniana
ATAAAAAGTTTAACTTCTGCAGTAATGAAGACACTCTAGCAAAAGAAAATTATTATGTAGAGGCATTTAAACTTGTAATTATTCTCAAAGTTCGAGCAGTTGAGGTTCTTCTGAAAATAGTGTTATGATGTACCTTTTTCTGTTGAGCTACGTTGCATACAGCATCACATGTAAATATATGCAACCCTAAAATTATTTTAACCAAAATTTGATTTACTTTTAAACCTATGATATCAACATTTCATTATCTCTACTGAAATGACATACAATCAAAACGGATGTTATTATGTATTACTTATAATCAAAGTCAACAAAATATAACTCTTAAACTGTTATGGTACCTACCTACCTACATGGTAATGGACTATTCCTCCTTAAAACATACCGATTCAACTTGACACTTAGAGAGAAAACCTCCAAGCATGTTTGCGAAGAGGCGATACCACGCTCTGGACTTCGGTCCAGGGCGTGACGCTGCAAACGGATCCTATGTATGGCACTAGACCTTGCTGTCTAGTTCAAGCCATAACCCGGCACACGTGCCCGGACCCACATTTGATTTCGTGAAACTGCTTGCCTCATCAGGCTCGCATTGCACCGAGTAGGCTGAGGAGCAGCATAGACCAGCAGGGTTCGAGTCTCGGCTCGTTCCCGACCTTCCTCTCCCCTTTATCCCCACTTTAATCGGTGTTCGGGCGTTTGACCTTGTATCAAGTCGTGTCTGGTGGGAAGCAGCGACAAATAAACAGAGACAACCTCCTAGCAGTGTGGAGCGTACGCACTACTCTCGAGGAGTCGCTGGGCTGGGACGTACTTCGATCGGCCGTGTTTTGTTGGGGCGCGGATCTGGTCGGGTGTGTCCTGGTTCTATTGGCAGTCGGTCAAGGCGCACCTCGACCGGCATCCTCGAGCCTCAGGAGGGGGCTAGCTTCATTGCCTTGAACCTGAGGCACCCCTTTTAAGGGCATGCCGACGGTAACAGAGGAATTTTTGGGAATGCCGGGCGTGTCTGGGCTACGGCTCTGAGCAGTAACTCACCTACAAAGGCCTTGTGCCATACTCGTCCGGTTAGTGGTACGGAAAACAAAAACCGATAACCTCCAAACTTCTTGACAGTACCAGGACATTCCTAACTGTTGTATAACACCTGTATTCTGTATTTTTGTTCTGTTATTGTAATATAAAACCGGCTCATTGGCCAAGCAGGTAGAGTGTTCGCCAATGGTCCGGGAGACCGGAGTTCAATCCTAGGTCGAGTGACACCAAAGACTTTAAAAATGGTACTTGATACCCCTTGCTTAACACTCAGCTATATAAGGTACGTATCAAGGGTAATGTGGAACAATCCAGGGAAAGGAGTTGCACCCTCGGTGTAGTAGCTATCGAAAATGGAACGTTTGGGTCACCTTTGACTACGGTAGACAACTTTACTTACTTATTGCAATATATTTGTTTCAACCTACTTCTATTGTCTGCGTGTCTTCATTTTGACTCCTAAATACCAAAGCATAAACTAAAAATGAATCGTTGTAATAGAAGAAAGAATGACACAAGATTTCCGTATATTGATACACGGATAATTGTTAATCATTTCTAAATAAAAACAGCAAAAATGAATGCTGTCATTATCATCATCTTCATGATAATCCAAGCGTGCTGACCGCACGGAATCCTATGACTCTTTCTCTTTCTCTCTCTCCGTCTCTATCTCACCACCCGTTACTCTCAGCCATCACACTTAGTAGGTCTTCTAGATGGCACCCTGTGTCTGCATAGAGCTGATGAATGTCCTTTTTTGCTGGTCGACTAACACTTGTGTATACACGTGAAGGAGTCAATGGAATAAACGTTGCTTATGAATTCGTCTTTACTTCTCCATTAAGGCACTTCGGATTTTTTCTATCTTTCTTGGATTTTTTCTTTTTTTTTTTTCTTTGCTAGATGGGAAGTAAGTTGCCACATATTTGCTGTTTTGTATTTTGCTGCTTTGATGAATTTACTGAAAATAGTGCGCAACATTCTAGTATATTTTCCACGTAGCTTTTTATCTAACCGTTTCGTTTGAATGCAAGTTCTATAACCATACAGTAGTACTGACACGGCTACCGGTTGGAAGAATTCCTGTTTTATTTGATCAGAGATAAGAGATTTCCATATGATCGATAATATATTGATAATAGGTCGTTTGCAGTTCATACTTTAATAATGCGTGCGTTAAAATCCTTTGCAATTGATGGCTATTGCTATGGACCTATACGAACTGGTCTGCTAACATTGTTATTTGGTTTCAGTAATGTTAACATGCAGTCGTAAAAGGAACATCATATTTCCTAGAATTTGTGCCATAATCCTTGATCAAAACTTGACACATTCTTCGCATTTTCAAGGTCTACATTCTGAATTATAGATGATTAACATTGTCGAATTACAAGCAGGAGGATTCTCTTCTAAATAATTGTTTAAGTTTCAATATCAGAGATAACCAATGCTCAGTCAACACTGCGTTTAGATGACAGTTTATCTTATATTTATTAAATCAAAGGTATTATAATCAGAGTTAAATGATTCACATGGGACTTGAATGTAATTATAAGGTTCAAATGAATCATCTATACGAGCGATTTACAACCAATGAAATTCCCTCCACCTAAAAGGGACAACTTTTTCTTTAGTTACATATCCTTTCCATCTTTTCACGTACAAAAGAAGTTAGGATATTCCTATTTATGAATCAAGTCAACAACTGAAGCTACTTAAGCTTATATATAAGATATAGCGTGACTCTAGAAATTAAACTGTTCCATCTCTAGAATGGAAGATTGTACTGTTATTTTATTTGAAATACTATGATGATGTAGTTGTCTGTTTCAAAGAAAGGAAAAGAAAAAAGAAAGAAAGCAAACGACTGCCATGAAAGAAAGGATCGATTCTGTACAGAAAATATACAAAGTATGATTATTTTTCAAAGGTTACCAAAGCTTTTTTACATTGATTCTAATTATTTTTTAATCGGGTGTCGTATTTGATATCAATGATTCTGAGATCGTTTATACCATATGTAAAAAGATTCTCTCTTTCTCTTCATTATAATCGCTGACTTTTAAATTATATATATATATATACATATATATATATATATGTGTGTGTGTGTGTGTGTGTGTTTAAACATGTTCAGTTCCTTTTCTTTTAACTGTATATCAAATTTCAAATGGCAAAATCATTCCTGTAAAGGAGAGAAGTGGTAATATTTAACCCACGGCTGGCGGGCGGGGGAGACTAAGGATAGTGATTCGTTTCCCAAGTTTATCGGTTCGAAAGTGGACGTAATAGTGGCACTGGAGTTCGAACAAAGGTAGTCACTAAAATAAGGGTGACTCCCCTATATATATATATATATATATAATACTAATGAAAAAGCATACATTGGAATTAACAGTTTAAACTGGAAATGTACATATTACAATCACCTTCAATCATTCACAAATACAACAATCCATCTAAGCACTACTAGAACGAGGAGTGCGTACACATTATATTTGTTAATATGTAACGATATTTCCATCCTTATTTTTTTTAAATTAAAGAATTTTAAAAGGTTTTTTTTTAAATTCTTTTCTCAATGGAAGCAATGTAAACATGTCTACAATATATTCAAGTACATAACTATATCTTATCCATCTGAAGAAGGTAATTTTGTTGACTTGAAATAAATTTATAATGCAATTACAAAAACGATATTTTCTTTAATTTTATCATATATATATATATATATATATATATATATATATATATATATATATATATGTGTGTGTGTGTGTGTGTGTGTGCAACATTCTAATGATAAAACATAATAACCGTTTTGTCGTAAAACACTTTGCTTAATAAAGGAGCATTCTGGCTTAATTGATCCTACTTGAAGCAACGTGAATTAAAAGTAAGTAAAGTTGTCGTCCAGGGCTACCCGAAAGCTCCATTTTCAATAGCTACTACACCAAGGTGTAGGAAAGGGCGCTACTCCTTTCCCTGGATTATTCAACTTTACCCTTGAAACATACCTTAAAATGCTGAGTGTTAAGCTAGAAGGTATCAAGTAACACTTTTTGAGTCTATGGTATGACTCGTCATGGGATTGAACCCCAGTCTTCAGGGTCATTGGGGAACACTATACAACTAAACTAATTATTGGTATATTTTTTCTGCTCCAAGCAGAAGAAAATATCATGAAATATCCTTATAGCGAGAGAAAAAAAAAGAAAATCACTGACAAAAAATCGAATAAATACTAAGAGGCCTGGAGCTTTAATGACAACTATATTTCACTCAGTTTTGAATCTGACTAGTATAAAGAAATATACTTGATCAAAGTCGTTCTAATTTTCTCGGATTATTATTATTATAACATCTTTGATGAATAGAAAATTTTCTCAATGCATTTCTTAAAAATGTCCTCCATATATCTTCAATTTGATTTAGATCCCGACTTTTTGCTGATTTTATATGCCTTTCTGTATGTACTGCTTTAATCCTCTTTGCTCGGTAAAAAGATACATTATCGTCCTTAAAAATGACTGCATCATTACCAAACTAATTTTCTATCACTGTAATGAGAAAATTATCTGGGTTTCAATGTATCCTATCTCTCCTAGTCCTTTAAATGACAGGCAACAACATCCTGATTTACTACGGAAATTTACTTGTTTTTTTTTTTTGTTTATTTTTAGGTAAGGACCTTATAGGTTTCATTTGAAAGGCGCCAGTCAAAAAGTTCCTGCATGATCACTTTTACTATAGTTTTCAGTTAAATCTATGTAATAACATTTCAATTCTGCATGATATATATATATATATATATATATATATATATATATATATATATATATATATATATTACATTTTCTATGTGTGGATAGTCAGATTAAAGTGATTTAAAAATAAGAGTAAAGTAGAATCTTTCTTGAACGTGACAAGTTTCCAAATAGGTTTGTCACTTTTCAAAATCATACAATAAAAATAAACATTACATTTTATTTCTAATTAAAAGCTCCTATGTTTGCTCTTCTGATATATATTATTAACTTTCTTTTCTCTTTTGTTGTATTGAAAAGCATCGATAACATTTTAGGGACGTCCCTTATGATATTATCTGTCATCTATGGCCAATGATTATTATTATTATAATTATTTACTCATTAGAGTTTTTCACACCAGCGTTAGCTGATGGTCTTTCATGGAGATTGACTGACAGCAAGTTTCCTCAAGTCTTCAGAACTCTTCTCAGTATTCTGGCCGTCTTCAATAGTGCTGGGTTTTTTTTGGTTCTTTTTGGATGGTCGCCACTCGGCTGCCAACTTCCAAATCCTCCAGGCCCTTAAATAACCCTTTAGTTATCGTGGTATAATTGTCACTTTCATGTTCCACAGTTTTTTCTATTCTCTATATTATTATTATTATTATTATTATTATTCAAAATTTAATCCGTATAAAACAATTTTGCTTTTGCTGGAAGCCTTACGACGAGTTGAAACCATTTTCAAAACTTATTTTGTTGTTAGAAAGAAATGACAGAGACCCAGTTGAAAAAATACATAATGATGTATGATTTTTCATGACTTTATATCAATGATAGCGTCTTCATGAATGCGATATGCACTGAAATAAAAAAAATATCCGAGTTGGACCCCCATCCAGTGTATACGTATGCTTCATGCAGGTGGATTAGTTGGTTGGCTGGTTGGTTTGTTTTACGGCGTATCAACACTTTTCGGGTCATTTAACGCCAAATTAAATTTCAAACAATTCAGCTTAGTATAGTTTTTTGTTTACAAACAGTTTAATATCAAAGAGTTCTGTTAAATGTCAAAGCATTTCCATTCCAAACAATTCAGTTTAGCATAAGTACACAGTTTAAATGTCAAAAACAGTTTAATTTCAAACAATTCAGTTGAGCAAGAGTATGCAGTTTAGTTCTATTTAACCCATAGATAGGACTATCAGTTGTTATCACTTTAGGCCAGTCGACCAGGTATCAATGGCAATAAAGGGGTACACCGCATTCCCCAAAGCCCCAGCATTATTTGAGCCTCACCATCAGATTGTTTAATAGAATATCCAGTTGGGGAGTCTTACCCTTCTGCAGTGATAGAGTCGGTGTATTCTGTTCTCCAGCTGACTGGACATGTGGGCAGATTAGTGTTTGTTTTAATGGTGATAAGAATTATTTTTCGAAGTATATTTTGTTCGCAAGTCAAACCAAACATTCGGACGAGATTTTCCATTCTATTCGTATTAGTCGTTGATTTATTCGTTAAAACGGATTTTCTGATCTGTCAAAGTGGAAAGGAAAAATAACCAAATTTTTCTTGTGTTCTCTCTCTCTCTCTCTCTCTCTCTCTCTATCTCTCTATCTATCTATCTATCTCCCAATTTTAAGCACAGCCTTTTGAATTGATGTCAGGTTCACATCATGGTGGGGGCATTCTGTAAAGGTAAATGGTCCAACATTATTCATCCCTACTGCTAATACATCGTTATTCAGCGGATAAAATTAAGGTTCAATATTCTCAATGCTTTACCGATATCGATGAAGGAATGAATTCCGCAAGAGACTCAGGAAGAAAAAATGGTATATAGCATCATCATCATGTCGTGCCGCCAACACGGATATCCCTGACCGTCTCTCACCTCTCGTTCATCGCTTCTGGCAGGTCATCACGGCTACATCCCATATCCTCACAGTGCTGCTGTATGTATTTTTGAGCCGGTCGCCCAACTTTTGCTCGGCCATATGAGGGGGTCCAAAGGAGAATATTATTTATGAGTTCGTACTTGCTTTTCCAGCAGTGTCCTGTATGTCAGGTTTGTTTAACTTTGATAGTTTTCGTGATGGGAGGCAGGTGGCCGTACAGTAGTGTTGCCTCCAGGACTTGTTCAAAATTGCTCACATCATTCTTGTGTGGTTTCCGTCAACCCTTATCTCCATCCGTTTAGATAGCGTCGATGTAGTGCATCCATATAGCAGTAGCGACACGACCGCTGTGATTCAGGGCGATAGCACAGAGTTCTCTGACGTTCTCTCTCCTTCTCTGTCTGTCTGTGTATTTGTATCTATCATTATCCATCCTTATCATCCATAGGTCCTTGTATGTTTTCTAGGCTGCATCTTAAAAATGTAAAGAGCTGATATAAGTCGTTGTTGGTCGGCTTACAGCTACATGTTTATGTACCGGAGTCCTTAAGTGAATGTCATTCATGAGATTGCCCACGCTTTTGTAGTAGTTGCTTGAATGTCATATTCGTAGAATTAAGATGGTTTATTAGATTGGAAGAAGGTGGCTGAACTGCTACTATTTTAATACCGTTGCATCCATGATTTTTTTTCAGGACAGCACACAGTATTTTTGTGTATTTCCCGTCTAGATTTTTCTCTATCCGTTTTGCTAGCGTCAATGTGGTTTATCTATATTGTAGTATGAACACAGCTACAATTCGGAAAATTTTCGAGTTATTCCATCAGAAAGATCAGAATTCCATATGATCGATAACTTTTCTATAGTGTTCTATGCTTTCACCATATATATGTTGACATCTGTTTCTGTATGTGGGATTTTGCTGCTGAGGTTTATGAGCTGGTTTACAAACTTTATAGTCTTGCCGCTTAGAGTGGAGATGACGTTTCTTAATTTAAAACACATGTATGGTCTACTATTGACATTCACATTGAGGTCAATGCATCTTGCTGCTTGTTCTGGGCTATGCAGTCGGGATTCCAACTGTTATGTTTTGACCTTTTGACCCGCCCAAAAATGCCATTCAAGGTGATGCACCGGAAGGAAGTGACACATTCTAATGGCAGTTATGAGAGGAAATCGCGTGGGCGGAAATTGGCAGATGAAATGGGACGAGGATAAAAAAAAAATCTCATTATACTCTCATAGACTGACGCACCCGAAGAGAGTAACCTCTGAACTGCATGACAGTTATTTCCGCTCGATGACGATCACACAGGCCATTCCAAAGATAGCGGAAGTGACACACCCCGATCGCCCGATATCGGAAGAAATTGCGGAGGCGTGGAGGAGTGTCCATATCACTGCGTGGTAGTTTGAAGGTAATATAAGCCCGACAAATTGAAAAGAAGGAGGACAGTTGAGTTCGAAAGCCAGTTGGAGAGAGATGTGGTACGGAAAGCCACACCCGGCCGAAGGGGCTCTCGGGAGACCTGATTGAATTGGGGTCCAGAGGAGAACGAGAAAGACACAACGTTGCCGACCATAACTTTGGGGTCAAAATATTTCAGTTATGTTTGGTCTCCAGCTCCCTCTCACACGCAAACCTTGAACAACCCTTTCGAACCCTTGCAATAAAGTGAGAAGTATATATTTTTATAAAGAAGTCTTCCTGCGTCTGTCTTTGTCACTGCGTCTTAATTATTGTGTCGTTGTGATGCCATAGATGAGTATACAACACAATATGGCTGATGTATTTCTGTGAAGCACCATGTCAACTGTGTAGTCTAGGTCTCTCATAGCTTCCGTGGGATGTTGTTTGCTTCTTGTCTTATTTGATTTTAATATATATTCTTTTATTTGATCTCTAGATTTTCGAAGAATGGAGTCAACGCAAAGTATAAACAGATATGGTGCTAACGTATCTCTTTGTAAGACTCCAGCAATTGTGTCCAAAAGCTGGTGTATCCATTAGCAGAGCTTCCATGTGTGTAACGGTTCATTAAATCGGTAACAGTTTCTTTGGGTAGACCATATGCAAGTAGTATTTTTTCCATCTTTTCTCTGTGTATGGAATCAGCTGTCTTGGAGAAATCTACAAGCAGTAATTTTTTCCTGAGACTGTTTACTTGAATTCCTTCGATAATACAGCGGATTGATAGAATCTGTGGGTTTGTGGAGTGATTACTTCAAAAACCATTCTGATTTTTCGGAAGACTTTTTCTTTGGATACGACTGAGAAGTATTACTAGTGTCATGATTAGTTGCCCATTATCAATTTTTTGATAGTTTTGTTAGTGATTATTTCAGCAGATACTTGAAATGTTCCTTCTACTTGTGAAGTCTTTTTTCCTGGCTGACAACTTTTTGATTAGTCGCTTTTCCCTCCGCTCACTTCATTTACTGTATGCCATGCTACTGAATTTCTGATGTTATCGATTTGGCATTGAATGTATTTCAATTTTTTTTTATATATGTTGCTAAGTTGTATATGGACTTTCTTAAGTTTTTGCGTGTTAACTTTTATTGGATCTTTTTTATTGATTAAAAGTGCATTTAAAAGTTATATCGCATTTTTGCAAACAACTACTGTCTCCCATGGTGCTCTAGGTTTGACTCTTGGTTTGGTTTGAATACACTGGATGGCTGCTTCTATTTGGGCATTGATAAAATTTTCATATTCGTCATTCAGAGTATGTTTTTCATATGTCTTCATTAGTGTAGCAGTATTGTTTCTTTCATTTATCGTATATTTACCGCTTATATCTCTATTGGTACGTGAGGAATAATCGTAATGAAAGATTTTTAATGGTTGTTTCTGATTTCTGCTAAGACTCAGCTCTGTCTTTGCCAAAGGGACTCTGTGATTGGACTATGCTCTTCAAAAGAAGAGTATACCTCACAGTTCCCTGCAGTATTTTTCTAATGCTTGTTAATTTCATAAGCTGTACTTGAGCGTTATTTGCGTAGGCTAAGTTCATTTGTTTTCACTCCCTTTTTAGTATTTAATGTTTAGACATGAATGGCTATTCTCCAGAGAAAAATCTGTTTGGTATTTGCTATTTCCCTTTTGCAAATTTTATTTGGCAAATTTATGATTTTCACCTTGGCGTATTTGAGCATTTATGTTTTCATTGATGATTTGAATGCTATGTTTGGGGATGTGCCTAGCAAGAGAAGAGAGCCCGTCATAGAAAGTGGTGTTATTCATTTCATCACTCACCCTATGTACCATTGTGGTACGAAAGAGACTTAAGCCCCCGTTGTGACTTTACTGTGATAACAAGTTGACGAACGTGAAGCTGTTAAATATACACTGAAGTTTATTTACAACTGGGTAACAAGTAACCGCAGGGAGAAAGAAAGTAAGTGTCAAAATATGAGACTGCGTCTACTAGAAAAATATATAAGCAACAGTGGATGGTGGGAAGGAGAGAGAGAGAGAGAGAGAGAGAGAGAGAGAGACTGAGAGACAGAGACAGACAGAGCAGATAAAGACCTTCACTTTTTTCTGGATCTATTATGCTTATTCGCTGGGTCTAACACACCTTTTGTGGTGCCCTAGAATTTAGAGCTCGTGAACTTTCTTCTCCTTAATTCCTCGTGGCTCGTTTCCTACTATCGTCTTCACCTTATCGCGTCCTGCCGTCAACTCTAGAAAGTCGTCCTCTCCCTTCCATCTGTCGTGTCAGGAGCGGATCCATATCTGTTTCCGCTCGGTCAGTGCATGCGCACAAGATTTCGGACCTCCAGGTTTTCTTAGTCATTTATTCACCTTATTATTCAACGACTACTGTCTGCTTTATTTATTTATTCATTCAATTTACTATGAGCAGCTCAATTACGTTACACTTGGAGGGACTATGGCATAAGACGATCTTTGCTATCAAATGTAATACACATTATTCTGGGATGAATTTTCTCTATAATATTTAATGATTTTAAGGCAGGAGGACTTAAAAGCATCCCTATGTCTCTGATGCCAAGACAAATAATCGTCCATTATTGGTTTCATAATATTTCAGTTACAGATCACTTTGGTAATATGTACGTTCTTGTACGCATATAAAGTCTATATTATCGTCAATCGCAGATGTTGTAAGCATGGTTAGCTGTTAATTATATATATATATATATATATATATATATATATATATATATATACGATAAGCGCAAATGTAAATAGATAAATAGGTAAGAGATTCCTTCGCTTACACTGAGAGGGACGATAGGCTTGGGTGGGTAGGATATCCCAGCTTGAAGCGTTTAGCGAGTTTAGCCACACTGAAGAGTTGTGAAACAACGAAAGGGTCTGTCCGTTGATGACAATATATATATATATATATATATATGTTGATGTTAACAATGTTCCAACCGATCTAGAGTCATTTTTCCTACAACTTAGGGAATTGCGTTCATAGTACTTTTGTAACACTATATGGGTGGCCCGCCAAGCAGAAGATTCCTTTGTCTGTTTTGGCGCGAAAGCAGACAAAGGGTTTTTGGACTTGAAATCTCGGCGTGGCCGGAAGAGGTAACGGGACGCCAGAAGAGAGTTGGTTGGAGAAAGGAGCGGAGAGAGAGAGTTGGCGTGGAACCACGGACAGGGGCAGTCGACACCGGACACCGGAGCGGTGAGACCAGTAACAGAGAAGATAGGGTCCAACGAAGAAGATCGAGTCAAGATGTCGGCATTTCAGTCGCTTTGTGGAATTTTCGCTAGTAACCCACGCTAGCGTTAGTCCATATATGCTATCAGGAATGCAAAGTGTTGCATAACTCTCCTTCTGCTCCTGAGTTAACCCCAAGCATTGTTCGTGTTTGTTCGTTTGTCCTTCTATTTTCTCCGGCCCCCTTGATCGTATTCTTGTAGTGGCAAGAAATGTGCGTTACCCCCCTCAGAACCACTAGTTGATCACCGGCCATGAAGAGAAATGATTAAAAGAGTGATGAATGTGTGTGGGGGCCGACGGGGGGTAACGTTACACTTTCATGTTTACATTTTTTGTGTAAATGTTTCTAAAGAGTTTTTTCGCGCACATAGGCATACAAAATACAATGGATTTTTAACCGGTTTCTGTGACCCATAAATGGGATCTTATCACGTACTACTACTCTGGATTTGAGTGAACCTAGGAGTAATGGTAATGACGAGGTTCTCCAGATTCCCCAGATCTCATGAACTGCGGATTTACTATCAGATTTTTTAAGATTTATGTCATGGAGATAATTTTTGGGGGAACTTTACCCCTCCGTAGGGAATACAAGCAACGATGAGATTTTTAAGTAATCCTTTTTGATTCTGTTAATTATTGTTACAAATAATTATTTCTATTTAATTATAATCTTTTATTTATACTCAGATATATCGTTTCAAGGAAACAATATGAAGTTACTCTTAGAGGACAATTATTGCTTCAAGTAACAATTATTAACTCAAATAATTTAAATATATTGTTGTAAACAGTTTAATATAGTGTAATAGAGATTTAATTTTTTGATATACTGTAATTGTTTTTATTCTTGGTATGAAAACTCGCAAGTAATGTAACGGTGCATCCTATTCCACGCCGTGAGTATTGGTGGGATTTAAATCCCTTCCTTACATAACTTTAGACTGAGATATACTGGTATAGGTAAATAGGAGGAATTATACAGTTTTTTCCTAATCTCGGTGGCATTTTGAAGGATGTGCCGTTACACTTGCAATCAAACGATTATCATTTGAAATTGCCGATACGACTGAATCTGAGAAAGAAAGCGGTAACCATTTTGAAAGTTTTCTTGGAGTCTCGTTGGTATTTATGAACGGTCACTGCACTTCGAGATATAGAATTGATATACTGTATGGACTGTGTTTCATTAATATACAATAACAGATGTAACAATCGTTAAGGTTTCTGTCCCGTGATGGGTAAATTTAGCATAAACTACAACCGCTACAGCTCTATAGATCGGATAAACCAGAAGTCTTATTATTAACTAGTTAGTCATAATTTTTAGGCAGTTTTACGATGTATAATTGTATTTTAATATTAAGAAATTACTGTATATTTTAAAGAATATCAAGTAAATACAATTTCGTTCTCTTCTAAATATTATAATATTGGTTTAGAACTTCAGTTTCTAAACTTTTTTTAAGCTATCATTCACTGACCTTTCAATCTCCGCCTGTACTACCACAAACGAGCTAATAGATCCATCCATCCATCCATACATACATACATAGTGTCACTTCATCAGAGAAAGTCATCTCCCTAATTTCAACAATTAGTACACGTCGGATTACATTTTGCTTCTCTAGTCAAAGTCATCCTTGCAAGCCCTGCTGAATAATTGACAAGCTAAAAAACAAAAACAAAAAAAAAAAACAACAACAACAACAAATAAATAAAAAAATAAAAAAAACAAGCAAAAAACAAAAAACACTGTCCTTGGCATTGAAATTAGCCATGTGAACATGCATTTGAATTCCCATACCGACTATAGACTCACATATTTTATCACATAAATAGAACGAGTTAACGTTGGTTGCTGCCAATGAACCTGTGCAAAATCAGCTTGCGATTGTTTGCTGGCATGATATCTCATTAGACTTGCATATCCAGCTGCCCGACAAACAGACCTTTTTACTGATGTTATAAACGTATTCAGGCTGAAAAGTCTCACGGACTGAATTCACAGTATATACCTGAAATGCTACTTTCATGATGGCGTATTCGATTCCCCTGATTCAAATGCTTTTCGACCATCATATTTCTATTCTTCTAAATTGAACACTGTTGCATCACTTTCCCTAGTCTTCAATATCTACATTAAGCTCCCTAAGTTGGTTTTTGACACCCTTTAAAATATTCTTAGCTTTATATCTCTACGTTTACCATGATTTATATCTTTACAAGACAGTTTCCTAAGTAACCTGCTGACTTCCATCCCTGTAAAGTGTCCAGCCCAACGCATCTGAATTTATATGAAGAACATGATGGTCAGTTTGTTGAAGAAGAATAGTGTCTGATTTTAGAGACCGACATTTGATATTTGAGATGTTTTCGAAGAGAAGCTTCATGGAATCTTTCCTAGTTTATCCTATGACAACGATATGCAGTCGAATCTCAAAAGAGTATGGAACTCTATTATAATAGTATTGTACCATAGCCCGATATGGCCATGTGTGAAATGGACATATAATGTTCATAAAGATAGAACATAGGAATCTAGAAATTCGAAAAACACGTAACGACTTCTCAGTTCAGGTCCGAAACTTTTTATTACCTTTGAGTTTAAAGGTTCTTCGACATAAGGAGAGAGAGGCACAATCTTTCTATTCTGGCTTTTTCATCTGCCCCCCCCCGCCCGAATACGTGTGGCACTCACCACAAAGGTCTCCGCGAGTAAGCGAAAACCAACCGTCTTACCCCGAGGCAGGTCTCATCTCAACTCTGACTTTTTCAAAAATCTCCACAAATCCTCCGCGCTCCCAATGCGTGACGTCATTCGCACTCGCTAGCCTCCGTTTCTTAACTGGGCTATTGTGACCTTTCTGAGTGACACGTCCCCTCTGCGCGCACGCGCATGAACACCCGTGTTAATGTTGCACCTAAGTAACTCATGCACTGAGCCAAAAGGTTTTCAGCCTAACTAAACCCAAAGGCATAAACCGAAATCTCTCGGTCATTATGTTACAGTATATAGACTAAGTTTTGTTATAATGGTGATGCCTCAGTCAGACCTCAATTAGTTTAATGTACTGCTAGTATAAGTAAAATTGGCGCCCGAGTCGAGGGTGACCCAATGGCTCCTCTTCAATAGCTATTACACTGAGGTGTAGGGGAAGGTGCTACTCCATTCCCTGAATTGTTCCACTTTACCCTTGATCAGTGCCTTATAATACAAAGTGTTAAGCAAGGCGGTATCAAGTACTATTTTTTGAGTCTTTGGTATGATTCGACCTGGGATTGAACACCGGTCTCCGGAACCTTTGACGAACACTCTACCCATTAGCTCAATGGCCCGCCTGCAAACATAAAACAATTAATCTAGCTCTAAATCTGTGATACTGATTTTGCCCATTTGTCAAATTAAGAGACCACATTAAATACATCCAAGTTTAGCTTTTGACTTGTTGATTTTACGAAAGAAAATATCTTTGCTTTGATATACAGTATTTCTTTATCACCTGCTTCACTTTTACTTGCTACCCACAAGCGAGGTCCTCTCACAAATACGAAGCAGAGTGTTTAAAAATAAATAAAAATTAACTCAAATAAACAAACAA
>OY757910.1:98271109-98291109 GCA_963585895.1 Sepioteuthis lessoniana
TGCGATGCGGTAGAAAAAACCAGCACCCAGAGAGCTTGGGCCCCAGCCCCCCGGTTGAGCAGCCCAAGAGAACTGGAAAGAAACGCTGATGGCCATAACAGTGGGGACAATGTGTTGCAGTTCTGTTCGGTCTCAAACTCCCTCTCACACACAACCCTTTCAATAAAGTGAGAGGTATATTTTTTCTAAAAGAACTGTGTCGCTCGTCTTTCCTCTGGACTAGGTTATAAAACAAGTAGACGCGAAGTCGTATTTCCAAGTTGATAAATGATCAATTTATCATTTGACGAATTGTTCCCCCATCACCAAATAAGAGAGGAGGTTTGCTAGGCAGTCCGATAGATAGATGGATGAAGGGATGCATACTCCCCTTCCCTAAAAAGGGGGACCTAGGATTAGCCAAAAACTACCGAGGCATAACACTTACATCCATAGCTGCCAAAATCTACAATGCCCTACTACGAAACCGAATAGAACCCAAAATCGACAACATACTTAGAAAAAACCAAAATGGCTTCCGAAGAAATAGATCCACGACCTCACAAATATTAACCATCCGCAGAATCCTTGAAGGTGTACGGGCAAAGAACCTACAAGCAACATTAATATTTGTCGACTTTACCAAGGCTTTCGACTCCATTCACAGAGGAAAAATGGAACAAATCCTACTAGCGTACGGCATACCTAAAGAAACCGTAGCGGCAATAACGATTCTCTATAGAAACACTAAAGTAAAAGTACGATCACCAGATGGAGACACAGAATACTTCGACATTGTAGCAGGAGTACTACAAGGGGACACGCTGGCTCCATACCTCTTTATCATTTGTCTAGACTACGTACTTAGAACATCGATTGACAAAATCAAAGAGAATGGCTTCGAACTGACGAAGAAAAGAAGCAGAAGATACCCCGCAACAACAATTACCGACGCCGACTACGCCGATGACATAGCGATACTGACAAATACACCTGACCAAGCCGAAACACTTCTGCATAGTTTGGAACGAGCAGCAGCAAGCATAGGCCTCCATGTTAATGCACACAAAACGGAATATATGTGCTATAACCAAACGGGGAACATCTCCACTCTAGAAGGAACCCCTCTTAAACTAGTAGACAAATTCACGTACCTAGGAAGCAGCGTCGAATCAACCGAAAAGGACATCGAAACGAGGTTAACGAAGGCATGGACAGCTATCAATAGGCTATCGGCTATATGGAAGTCAGACCTAACCGATAAAATGAAACGCAGTTTCTTCCAGGCAGCGGTCACATCGATACTGCTATATGGATGCACTACATGGACGCTAACAAAACGGCTGGAGAAGAAGCTAGATGGCAATTACACAAGAATGCTGCGTGCAATCCTGAACAAGTCCTGGCAGCAACACCCCACAAGACACCAACTATACGGCCACCTGCCCCCTATCACGAAAACTATTCAAGTTAGACGAACCAGACATGCAGGACATTGCTGGAGAAGCAGAGATGAACTCATAAGAGATGTACTCTTATGGATCCCCACACATGGCCGCGCAAAAGCATGACGACCAGCACGAACGTACATTCAGCAGCTATGTGAGGATACAGGTTGTTGTCCTGAAGACCTTCCTAGGGCGATGAACGATAGGGAGGAGTGGCGAGAGAGGGTCAGGGATATCCGTGCTGCCAGCACGATATGATGATGATGATGATGACTAGTCGCTAGGAAATAATGAACGAGAGTCATTTTACACAGTGTCCCAGCCATCCAAAAACAGCGTGAGCTGTCTCCGAACCGTTACTTATGTAGCGTTACGACACCCCATAGATATGTGTAACACCACGGTTCTACAGCGTCCATGAATGTTTCACTATTACTTAAGTTTCCGTCTAACCCCTGTTGTAACCTTGCGTGACTGACTTAGGCTTTCAAATGTTTTCGAGTGCAGCAACAGTTATTTTGACGTTGTAATAATTATCAACAAAATTGCAAATCAACTTATCTTCAAAATATTTCCTTTTAATATCATACAAGGATGAATACGTTCTTGTCTTATAGGTCTGCAAATCATCCTTAATTCTTTTGATGATCACGGCTTGTTGCATTGGACACAAAAATTCCTTAATGACACCAAAAGAATTTGTGTAAAATTAATAGGGTGGTAATTAATTATATTGATTATTTTATTGCTATATGTTTATATTATTTTTTTTATTATTTAGATTGGAGAGCTTTTGAATTGGTAACTAATATTTGAGTGCAAGTGTAGTTCCTCGCAAAGGTCAAACGAGTGCACAGGAAGTGAGCAGATATAAACACCTCACGCCAAAAAAACTTTGGGAAGACAGGATAAGGATTATAAACAAATCAAGGGTTGTCGACTGGCGTGGGGAATACAATAATTAAGAAGATTTTATATAAAAGATAAGTTTGGATTCAAGGGAGAGTTGAGATTGGAAACCCAAAGAAACAAGTTAGGTTTGACGTCGGTCAGGTTGGCGGGATGGGTGATTCTTTAAAGCTGCAAGCAAGATTCGCACATAAACCCATTAGAAGTCTTCCTCTCACCTTTTATTTGCGTCGGACTGCAATTGAAAATGTAAAAAGAAAAGTTGGCGACCATATCGAGGGAGACCCGAAGGCTCCCTTTTTATTACGTATTACACTGAGGTGTTGGCGAGGGCGCTACTTCTTTCATGGATTACTCCACTTCTCGTGATCCGGATAATTCAGACAGTTAAGCAAGGAGGCATAAAGTACCATTTTTGAGTCTTTGGGACTGAACCCCGGTCTTACGAGCAAATGGGAAACACTCTACTCACAAGACCTGTCGAAGTCTGAATAAAGACGTTTACGTTTTCTGAATTACAGTCGCATTATTATTTTTTAAAATTATATTTACATGGTCCAACCTTTTACACGGAGTTGTAGTTTTTGGAAACAGGAAAATGTTACAAAATCTCATATCACGCGAGTAAGCCAATTCTAAAAACACAAGAATATTGTCTTAGACCAAACGTTGTTAAAAAAGCAATGTAATTTTTACGTTATCGAACTTGATTGATGATAAACCAATCAAAGACGTTCTTCTTCTCAGAATCGGTCAGTTTACATCTGAGTCTTTATTTCTTATTATTTTTTAATGTACCTGGAGAGAACTGTCAACTTGAACAAGAGTCATTTTACACAGAGTCCCAGCGATCTAAAAACAGCGTGAGCAGTCTCCAAACCGGTACTTATGTAGTGTTACAACACCCCATAGATATGTATAACACTATGGTTCTACAACGTCTATGAAATTTGCACTACCTCTTAAGTTTCCGCCTAACCCCCGTTCTAACCTTGCGTGATAAGAAATGAAAAACACTCTAAAGAACATTTGTTGGTTCGCTTGATATATTTTTTTTTTGCTACTACTCTTCATTCGTAGTCCTTGGAAAAAGGGCAGCATGGTTGTAAATCAGTCAACTACATTTGCCAGATAGAGAAAAATAATCCATTGCGGGACGAGAGAGGCAGACACAGACCTTGGTATTATTTTTCGTCACCGGTATGAGACTCCTTCATGGAGCTAACCCAAAATGGCTACCATAATTTTCTTCCCGTCGAAGCATTTTCTTCACGTCTCTGCGGCTGACCTACACCTCACTTTCTTTTTCTGTTTTCTAGTCCACGTTCTCTTAAACGGTCCTCAGTTTGAATTTCTTCCAACCAATCACAACCGGACGGTCGATTGCCCCTGATACCTTTCTAGTTTTTACTTGGGCGTCAGCTGCAATCATGACCTCTATTTCGGGGACCTACAGTTCGCTTTCCTTTTCGTTTCTCCCTTATTATTGTGCTTCTCTCTCTCTCTCTATCTATCTCTCTCTCACTCTCTCTCTCTCTCTCACTCTCTCTCTCTTACTGCGTCGAATCTCTTTCTCATATATGGCCCTCCTTTTTCCCCGGCCTCTGGGTGACTTCTAAATATACCCAGGACACAACTTACTACTAAAACAATCAACTAGAATCCCTAATAATATTATATATACAATAAAAAGTTTATCATGTCCCATTGTTAAATAAGTAACTTCTTATGCTCTTGTGTCCTAATATTTGGTTTCTAATTTACTCACTTTTCATTTTCATGACACACTTAACCAAACACACTTGCAATATTTTAAGATTACTCCTTTGAATGTTATATTCTGAGAAGTAACCATGATCTGAATGTTTTCAAATGTGTTCGCAACCAACGTTAATGGGCTGATTTTTAATCAAAACTGCCGACCTGGAAAATAAAAGAAATCGTTCGAATTACATTTAAAACTTACTTTGATTTTTTATTGCGTATCCCCACAGAATAGAAATATCAACATTATTATTGACCGCTATCAAATTGGGAACCCAGACTGTTCACGGATTGTGTTTTATCATTTCACTTTTATTTTGATTATATAATTCCACCCTGTTGCCTGGGGGTAGAATATTCTAACGGCACATTTGCAGAGAAATACCCCCCCCGCCCAAAAGACCATTCCACGGATAACACTAAACGACATGTTTACGATGTTCTAGTCCTAGAACATTGTGGAATATGGCCTACCCATTCACTGCCATTACTTCCATGTCCACTCTAACCTAGATTGATAGTACTTGTTAAAGTCCCGTCTACAGGTCAAATAGAACTGTTTAATAGTAATTATTCATAGCTGTATGGTCTCAAACAACCAATCATTTATTGAGTGGAAATTATTTATATTGCATAGGAACACTTGATAAATAGAATTACTAATCTTGAATAGCAATACTTAAAACTATTTGTCTGCGTGAAAATTAATAATTTTATTTGTTATTAATCATTTGTATTAGTTAAATACTTTCCGATATCCAAATCGGTGAGCAAACAAATGAACACGTTTAAAAATAAAGTTATCTACGAACTATTCGCCTACAAATGCTATATACATATATATATATATATATATATATATATATATATATATATATAAGATTTGGCATTAAATAATCCCAAAATTTTGATATGCAAAAAGCAACCAAACCATCAGCAAAACATAGATACCATTCGAAAATAATTTATATTTCGTTGTCAGTCTCTATAACGTTGACAGATGAAGAGTCACAAGGGGAAGTGCCATTAGCACAACTATAAAGCAATCACCAGAGACGCTGAAGGGGTAATTTTATTACTTTTGGGTTTTAGCACTTCGTTGGAACTCGTTCAGGAGCCAAAATTTGTCATTTTTGGCATTCAGTATTGTCACTTTAGCTTCTACTGATTACTAACGTAATTGCAGACATATATATTCTGGATGCTCCGTAGTGATGAAGGTTCATTTATCTCGTTAAGTATTCGGATATCCTTTCACATTGATATAAGCCTTGATAAAGTGTTGAAAGTGGCGAGTGTTACGGATTTCGATTTTGATGTGTTTGATCAGAAGGAACAAGAAAAATAAATATTCCAAACTGAGGGTCAGTTTTCGAAACCGAGCAGATAGGGGAGATCTACGAAGGGTGGCTTTACTGTTACAGTTCGAAACCGGAAACGACCAGTTTGCTGCAATCGTCATTTTTTGAAAATTACATGTCTCGTTCTGGAATGTCATAAACACTGTTCGGAGGCCAAGCGTAGTATGTATTGAGTACCTGTCAGGGTTTCAGTTTTAGGTCAAATTGATTTGTTTAAAAACTATTCTATTGGTTCGGAAAATAGGAAAACACACACCCGCGTGCAAATAAGTAAGTAAAGTTGGCGACCATAGTCGAGGACGACCCGCAGGCTCCTTTTTCGATAGCTACTACACCGTGGTGTAGAGGAGAGCGCTTCTCCTTTCCCTGGATTGCTCCACTTTATACGTACATTATATTGATGAGTGTTAAGCAAGGAGGCATCAAGTACCATTTTTAAAGTTTTTGGTATGACGCAACCTGGAATTGAACCAAGGTCTCCCGGACCATTGGCGAACACTCTACCCTCTAGGCCAATAGAATTATTAATATGAGATAGGCATATGTTAAATCATATAACTGTATAGTGTCAAATAAGTACATGAAAGTGCTATAAAAACAGCCGAGTATTTGAAACCCTTTCACCTAGAATATGTAATTCATCTTGCTCATTTGTTAGTAAGTCAGATTATGGATCTTTCCTTGCATCGGAACTTTTTAAAAACAAATAATTATGATCATAATCAAACATTTACAGATGAATCCAATTTTATCATCAAATAACTCGTGAGAAAGTGATATGCCTTTAAATAAGTAAATAAATAAAAAATCAATTAAAACCAAATCAAATGAAAGAAGTTAAGCGAATCTTGAGAAATTCTAAAGATATCAAGCCTTCGATAATGATCATTCTTCTGTCTAAATCACAAAGTCTATAGGCAAAGATATTTTGTAAAATAAGTTGAAAGAGTAGGAAGCCTCTTACCCACACGGCTGAGACTTAAAATGTAATGTTTCACAAGTCATGTAAGAAAATAGAAATCCCTGTGCCCTCAGTGTAACATTAAATATAATCTAATTGTGAGATTACAATTTTGGAATTTCTGGGGCAAATTGGATGCCCCTTCATTGCTACTTCCCCCAGGCACACTCTGATCTGGAAATGGAGAACCAGTTAGGATCTCATCTATGGCTCAAATGAATCTGTTCGAAAATTGATAGTATCATATTGCATTCAAAACACTCAGAAAAGATCATAGGAAACAATTACAGAAAATGTAGACATTACCGTACAATGAACACAATTTCCTAATAAGATAACCTTGAATGGATTGGTATGTCGTTAAACTCAATCAATCAATCGATCGATGACTGCACGACGACTAAGATGTGTATAATGTGCATAAAATAAATAATTAAAATGAAACAGAAATAAGAATCTAAAACTTGAGTAATTTATATAACTCTTTGAAATTACCAGAAATAGATCTCGAAAACGTCGGATTCAATTCCTTTGAAAGAAAGAATCATTCTTTTAATTCACAAATTATATTCTGAGCGGTTCGAACGTATAGTTTAACAACTGTGTTAATGTCTAAGATATCTGAGTATTTTATAACCATACAACAGACAAGAAAAGAGGTCTTTTTTCTTCTAATCAATATTTTTCAATAATCTCTTGAAAAAAACACTAAAGAGAAAACAAAGTTGAAGCAAAGTTTGTGAAGATTACCGCTAATTACCTTCGCATTAATCACAATTAAGAGACGAGAACATTCGAAATCGTCGGTTGTTGAAACTTTGGTTGTGTCGCGTCATACTATTTTCTATTTAAGTTTCGCTGTCTTTTTTCCCCTTTTCTTCTTGTTGTTCTTCGTTGGTTCATTATCGGTAATGATTTTCAATTGGTATTCGTTTATATCTTGGAGGTTCTGGGTACTCATGTTTTTATTCATTTGCCAATTTCACCGTTTCTCCACTTCAGCTGACTTTCTCATCATGATCTTATTAAATTCGAAGCTCCTAGATTTGATGTAACAATGGATTGAGAAAGTTTGTTTTTATTTTTAAAAAAATCTGGAGAATTACTTGATAATTCTGAGAAAACAAAATGCTAAGGAATCTGCATTGTATAAAGCAAGCACAGTCTTCCTATGTCAGAGAACATTCTTAATGCATAATTTGATTTCAAAGTTTAAAAATTTAATCTAGATGACATGTGAGTTCACTGGATACCTATTTTAAGTAGGGTTCTTGATATTGATTTTTCTATTTTGAAAGTAGTAGATGATTCTAATCACAACTTTCTTCTTATCTTTGTTGACTAGAGAATTAGGATTGCTATAAAAGGGAATTCAACGCAAACGAAGATCTACCATAAGTATCAGTAATTTGCAAATTCGGTAGGAAACTGATTTAATCTCTAGGCTAAAGCATTGTTAATATATATAAAAAAGCAACCTTGACATGATATGCCGTATATGATGGGTTATTGATATTTACATACAGAATGACTGCCGCTTCGTTGCACGAGGTTGCTATCTACTCGATTCGCTAAGAGTATCTGAGGGAAAGCATGTATCTCGCCATGCTAAGTTCATCCTTGTAAGCAGTATTGCATGTGTGACAAATGAATTAGCTGTCTTTTCCATCGACATTGCCAATGTGCACCCTCACATGACTTCTTCAACCCACTGCTGGCCCACATACTTTGTCAACGATTTAATACAATTTCCATGCATCTTACTACTGGCAGACTTTTGTAAAGTGATACTTCGAGGGTTTATTTTCATAAGATATGATATCACTAGTAAGTTGAATTTTAGACAAACTCTCCTTCAGAAATATTGTTGGATAGCGTCAGGAAGATTCTTTTGATATGCTGCTTAAGCTTGGCGGGTAGCATAACAGGATGTTCTTTTACTTCCTTACGTAAACAGGACCCATGTGTTCCTCAGAGGAAGTGCCACTTAGGTTGCGTTAGAAGCATGATAGACAGGAGGCCTGTCCACGCGTGGTGAGTAGGTGGAAAGTATGGCCACGAGGACAGCATGGGTGTCCTGACAATTATATAAACCAGTAGATAATTATGACCTAGGCAGACCGAAGCAAAAAGGCAGAGGGGTTTTACAGAAAACCGCACCGTCACACCTGTGTGTGTCCATTTCAGCTATGTCCGTGTCGCTCTCACTCAACCCTAACGTACATTTCGGGTAACACTACTACTTTGTGGAGCAGGTTTTCGTTATTGGATATATAAGAAATCCCATTGCTGATTATATACTTATACATCATCGTCTTTGTTGTTCTTCCCTGTGTACAACAGTAACAGAAATTCCCAGGTTGTAAAGTTTCAGTGATCTAAGTCAAGATCTCCCTCCGAAATGCTCGTTTCATTTTGAAGTGTTCGATCCTTCCTGTTTCAAATGCTTTACAGCTTTCGTGAATCACTTTCTTCCATGTTAATCGATTTACCGTCATCTTATCCCAGTTTCTAATGTCTATAGTGAGCGATTTGAAATTGTTTTTAACGTCATCCTTAAAACATTTCTTAGGTTCATGTCTTCAATGTCTACCGTGTGGCAAGTCTCCATAAAACAGGGTAACCTAACGTCCTCGATTTTGGTGAGGTGCTCAGCCCACGACATCTAATTACATATGAGTTGCTTCTCAATAGTGAATGTATCAGTTTGCTGGAGAATTGTGGTGTCTGAATTTTGAGACTGACGTTCGATTTTTTGCAATATTCTAAAAAAAAAGCTTGATGAAGTTCGGATATGACGGTAATATATAGTCTAGGTCTCCTATACATATATACATGAATACATACATACGTACGTATACTGGTTGATTAAAATATTTTAGCACTCTTATGAGAGTACGTTTGTCAAATAATTTCGTACAATCTCTACATGTTTATCAACCCTGTCAACATATTACTAGAATCACCCACAGGTTATTAAAACATGGTAATATTTTTAGAGCATATCTTTATTAGAAAAGCTGAACAGGCATTACATTAAAAATCTGGAGAAGATTTCAGAATTGTTTTAATAGGGATGGTGAAGAGATGGAGACTTTAAAAACCATAATATAACAAACGGATTCCTACAAAAATGTTTGCTCTAAAAACAGCGTATATATATATATATATATATATGAATGAATTGTTTTCTCAACTCTTCATGTCAATAAAAAAAATTATGTTTTCTTCTCTATAGATGAAACTTATTATCATTAGAATGACGTAAGGAGGAAGAAAATACTTTAAATATCTTAGTTTTTATCCTGTTTTACTTGACCATATTTGAACAGTTTTCTGTGTAACAAAAAATGTTTTTATACGATTTATTCATTTCACCACGCACATAAACCCCCAACACCTATATATCTACGCGTATATATATATATATATATATATATATATATATATATATATATATACTAACGTGATGAGTTCATTAAAGACGTATTGATACTAGGGAGCTGTATTTTTTAACCCCAATAGATACATAGATATAATACCGATTACTTGATATCTTTATCCTTAAATCAATACTAGATATCAATGAGTAATATTTATAGATTATATAAGAATGTCGCAGGTAAAATATATACTTCTTCGTCCGATATCTTAGCAACTCAGTTTGTCAAATAAACGGATTAAAAAATTACTCATTTCAGTGTAAACTTTGTGGAGGACTTTTGTACCTTTTGTAGTATACAGGAGTTACTTTCAGGTTTCGTTTCCACAAATACAACAAAAATTTTACATGCACTTAAAGAAAAGGAATGTGACAACAACAAACATAAAGAAATAAGCAATTTTATAATGATAACAAACTGTATAAAATAATTAAAATACAATGTTCAATTTGTGTGCGTGTGTGTATGTAAAAAATACAGCTATAGCCAATCCATTAAAAAAATATTTGTTCGTTCGTGTGGTGCGTGTGTACATATTGGGAAAGTCTACTTAAGCAATGTGTCCATAGTTGGCCGAAGTAAAGAGGATAAAAGATTGTCTTAACTTACATAGATGTGCATGCGTGCGTGTATATATGTGAGGGACCGTAAGTTTGGAAATTTTGTTTTCTTAAGTCCACACGTGCATGTTTTATGATCTTTGGTGACAACGTGTCGCTTTCCCTCAGTCGGCAAAAGAACGTCACATGCTTCTTCGCTCTGTGTCTTGTGAACAATTCCTTCTGCTGTCTGTCGTCCTTGCCTCTGATAGGGGAATACCAAAGTAAATTAAATTCTTCGTTATTTATGCTTTTTTGGCAAAGTAAAGTGGATCAAAAAATAGGATTTTGTTAAGTTTTGTTGCGGGTCCTAAAATTCAAGCACACAGACATTTCTTAACCAATCAGATTCGTATGATTACTTAATTATTTTGGAACCAAAATATTTTTCTATTAATTAGTTTCTGAGCCGAATTTTCTACAATGTTTATATGCTGCGTTTTTAGCTGATTGGTTAAAAAATATGAAAGTGTAACTTCAATATTAATGAAATTTTGATCCGAAATTTCTTGAATGTTCATATCTATGTTTTTGGAGTTGATTATTTTAAGACTAAAAAAATGTGTATTCTATTTTTTATGCGTTGCAGAAGCGGTACACACACACACACACACACGCACACACACATATATATATATATACGTATATATATCCCAGCTATTGGTTAATTAATCTCAGTTCTACTCTTTTACAAGGGTGAATCTGAGATTAAATACCCCACAAAGTTTAATTTTACATGAATCAGAACAATGAAAAATTTACGAGGTGTATACGATAAGTTTACAGACTTTTTTCGTATGGACATTTAAAATTGTCGTAGACACTTGAGAATTCAATATCTTATTACTATACATCTTATGAGATGACTGACCGATTTTATGATTCCAGGTTTTAATGAACAGACACAACAGCAATTGGAATACACCCTACTAAAGCCTGATTGTCACAGCTGGTGAATTTCAAAAGGCAATCTGACACTTTGGAAGAACGATATGCAATAAAATTCTGTTTTAAACTTGGAAAAAATGCCACAGAAACGTATGGAATGCTTCAGACTGCTTTTCGACCATCTTGCAGGAATGGAGCATCAGTTTTTGAGTGGCATAAAAGATTCAAGGAAGGCAGGGAGTCTGTGAGGGATAATGAGAGGTGTGGGAGGAGTAAGGAAGTCAATATACCACAGTTGATTGATCAAACGGTTAGGATTAGAGTTACTATGTTGAGGTTTTAAGGGAGTTCAAGATAAGATTCCGTCGGAAGTGGCCATCACTCTTCAAATCGGCTCAGTGGTATTTCCACCAGGGCAATACACCAGTCCACAACTCCATCCTTGTCACAGACTATTTGAGAAAGATGGGCATCAAGACAGTTTCTCAACCTCCCTATAGTCCAGAACTTGATCCCTGTGACATTTGGTAATTCTCTAATCTGAGAGGCTGTTGTTATCAGACAATTGAGGAGATGAAAGAGGCTGTGACGAAGGTCATTGACACACTCACACAAGAGGACTTCCATGGGACCTTCCAGGGGTTGTTGGAACAGTCCAACAAGTGCATTTCAGACGGAAGAGATTACTTCGTAGGAGAATAGAGTTCCATGTGTGTACAATCGATAAAAGTGCCCATACGAAAAAAGTATGGAAACTTATCGTATGCACCTCGTATATGCGAATCCTTCATTATACACATATGTTATATAATAGGCGAGGGATTTCGGTTCATGCCTTTGAGTTTAGTTAGGCTGAGAACCTTTCGGCTTAGCACATGGGTTAGTTAGGTGCAACATTGAGGCAGGTGTTAACGCGGGCGCGCACGGGCGGATGGAGGTGTCACTCAGATGTCATATTAGTCCGAGACGAAACGGGGTGACAGGGTGCCGGTGACGTCACGCACCGGAAGCGCGCGGAGGTTTGTGTGAGAATCTGAAGAAAGTTAACGAGTTGAGATTAGACACTGGACGAAGAAGGTCGACTATTGGAGCTTGCAGACGCGAGGCGAACTTGCGCCCTATGGGGACCGCTTTAGATGGGGCCAAATAAATAAGACAGCATGGAATATTGTGTCTCAATTCCTTACGTCGAAACCTTTAACTCAAAGTTAATAAAAAGGTTTCGTACCTGAACAAGAAGTCGTTACGTGTTTTCGAATTTCGAGATTCCTATGTTCTATCGTAATGAACATTAAATGTCCATTTCGCACATAGCGTTAATTGTGAATATGGTACACATATATTAAAAAGCAAGCACCAAGCAACCATTTAAATTTACTCATAAATCGCATAAGATCGAACCATTAAATCTTTCAGCTATAATTTCACATCACCGTCACAAGTGAGCTTCACGAGATTTCGAGCCTTGAAATGTAAACCGCCATGAAAAAATATATTCTAATTTACTTTTTTAAGCACACTTTAAAAAAAAACATGTTGGGACAATCAAATTCAGACAATTGACTTCGAAGTAAATACAACGCCTGTAAAATCCATCGTCTGATAAATCTATAATGAACAGGTTATTGTCAGGTTTTTTCGTCGCAGAGTAAATGACTGAAAATTATTTATACTTTCTTTTTATTCAATATATTTACATTTATATTTCCTAGGGGCATATTAACCATCAATCATGACAGGGATATTCAAGTATAAATCTTTGTCTATAGAGTCAGTTGTCATTTAGAAAGTTAAACCTAGTTTAGCGCTGAGCCAAAAATATGTGGAACCTTGTGAGAATCGAATTTATCTACAATGGAAATTTACGAAGCTTCTTGCTTCGATGTGGCACAAGGCCATATGAAAGGGGCACCCAATGAGACTCGAACTCACTCGTGTAGGTTTGCTAGTCGAGCTTGCTAACCATTACACCACCAGAGGCGCCCCGAATTTATCTACAATGACTTGCAAACTATTACACCACGTAAATAACCGTAAAATGTAGGCGTAGATTAGGTTTTTTTGATAAGGCCACAAATCTGTAGAATATAGCAAGGATAGAATTCACTTCTGGTTAACCTGCTTGTTAACCATTACACTAAAACGGAGTTTCTAAGATGGTGGCATCAGTGACTGAGATTGCAAGAAATATTTGTGGAGTAAAATCTTTTCGGAAATCTGGAGAAAAGAGAAAAAAAAATAAAGCAGGAAGATAACCTAAAAAGAAAGACACGGAAACAAAATGAAAAACAAAGATGAAGTATGGAACGGAAAAGGTTGATGAAAATGAGAGAGGGAGAGAGAGAGAGAGAGAGAGAGAGAGAGAGAGGGGTGAGAGAGTGACAGAGACAGTTGGAGAGAGGAGAGAGAATATTGCTCATGAAAGATATCACAGATATATTGGAATTTTTAAATGATTCGTGTAACCATATCAACAAACTTTTTCTCTACTACTTCGTGAAGCAGGTTTTCGTTATTGAATATATAAGAAATCTCATTGCTTTATACATGAATATATTTTTCGAGTGTGTCTAATGAGATACTTGAGAATGATCGTTTGGGAGACATAAATCCGTTATTTTTTTGTGTTTTTTCTAAATGCCTTTTTTCAACCCATACGTTATGTGGTGAGAGGAACCTTATATTTATGGCTACCACTGTTACTACTGCTAGTACTACTACTCATTGTTGAATTATCGAATTATGGATGTTCGCCTTGGTTTTTTTTTTAATTTAGCTTTAAATTAAATATTTATACGTCGTAAAACATTTTTATCGTTTTGCTCAGCATTCTGGCTTCATAAACTATTCTCTGAAGAAACTAATTAATACCATTTAATTTAAGGGTATAATATTTTTTCCTTGCTATATAGAGGAAAATACTTTGGAATGATCTTATAATTTGCATTTCATTGCTCGGGGAGACAATGTGAATGTCTATGTACATATGTCATGTTTATATTTTTAGAGACAGAATTTTAATGATGTAGATATTAGTGATAAATAAAACCTAAAAATATCACTTTTATTATATAATGATCCACTTTGAATAATATAATCCTATTGTCTTATAAATATTTATGTAGAGTACTTCTTAGAGTGTTCGCCAATGGCCCAGAAGACCTGGGTTCAATCCCAGGTCACGTCATACCAAAGAATTTAAAAATGGTACTTGATACCTCCTTGCTTAACACTCAGCAACATACGGTACGTATTAAGAGTAAAGTGGAGCAATCCTGGGAAAGGAGTAGCTCCCTCCCCTACACCTCGGTGTAGTAGCTATTGAAAAGGGAGTCTTCTGGTCGCCCTCAACTACGGTCGCCAACTTAGTGGCTTATTTCGTGGACGATATATATATATATATATATATATATATATATATATATATATATATATATATATATATATATATATATATATATATATATATATATATAGGAAGGTAGCAGAAAAACATCATCCAAATAGGTGAATTTATTATGATGAAAAGTCGACGTTAACGTTTCAGTTTCAGTAACCATCATCAACGAAAAGATACACAAAAGTGCACACGGTGTTCATAATTCAAAATCATAAGAACGTGTCTGCCACATGGAAACATATTTGAAAATGTTGGATTTACCAAAGAAACGAGACAAAACCTCCCGTTTATTGAGAAATATGTAACGACAAGTAAGTTTTCATATATATATAGATCGTTTGGAATCATCCATGTTAAATCCAGACTCGTTCTTATGACTTTTGAATCATGAACGCTATGTGTACGTTTGTGTATCTTTTCGTTGTATATTTCTCATTTGCTCCGATCATCTCAGCAAGCATCCATCGCTGTATGAACTATTCTGATATCCAAGTCCTGATGATGGTTACTGAAACCGAAACGTTAACGTCGACTTTACATCGTAATAAATTCACCTATTTAGATTGTTTTTCTGCTACCTTCATACTGTCGGATTTTAATCCATATTTACTTTCACACACACACACACACACACACACACACACACACACACACACACACACACACACACACACACATATATATATATATATATACTATCCAACGCCAATTTAGCCGATGGATGGGATGGACTTCATTATGTGTTATAATGTCTCTTTGCAATATTTAAAGCTCGGCTTTTTTATTTAAAAGAATAAACTAAGTTTTTCAACAACTCAGAGTATTAAATGTTATAAATAAAGATAATGAATTGTTCTCTTTAATATTTTCCGATAAAGAATTAGTGTTCTGAAAAAAAAGAAAGGAAGAGAAATCCTCAAAAACAAAAGAAAAAAAAAAAAAAAAAAACCTCCATGCCAGTCACTCCGAAGCAGACGACAAAAATCTTTATTTCACAGTACCTCGTGGCAAGCAGTCACGAATTCAGTTTATTCTCGAGGAATAATCGAATTTCAATTCTTTAATTCCAGGAATAGTCTTCGATTTTTTTACTAACTTCTTTCTTTAAAGATTTTTTTCCCATATTAAGATAGTAGATTCCATGTCAGGGATAAAATAGTTAAAATTCAATGAATCACAAAATCCACAGAAGAATTATCTAAATATGGGAACAGTGCCAAAGGTTACAGCTTCTCATAGTCACATGTTTATTCGTTTTGTGTATAATAAAATAGACTGCATAAAAATAGAAATGCAAAATAATATGAGTATATGCATGATAGAGCAAACAATGAAAGAATATAACAACGAGGACAAAGAGGAGTTAAGTGGCTGTTTGAAAGATACCTGGATTAACCAACACAATATATTTACTAGTTGAAGTACGGGTCTTTGCTGGGTAAAAAAATAGTCTTATATAGCAACAGATTATCATACAATCTGTTGTCAATTGAAAAGTTTCAATGAGACTATACAAAAAGGAACTTCTTCCAAAATACAAATCCTCTTTACAAAAATCAGATTTGCAAATAATATTATTTATATTATTTCATGATTGATTGATTGATTGATTGAATGAGTTTAATGACATTTCAACACATCTAGGGTTATTTATTTCCTGGATATTAGAGTATCGTGTTTATTGTATGTTTATATCTACATATTTGTGCATTTATTTCGTTAGAACTTTTTTAAACACACGGCCCTATCAAGTACTTTTTAAGCATATCTGTTTCTCCTATTGAAAAAACTCTAAGAGTTAGAGATACTCCGGGACCATAGTGGATCTGGGAGTAATGTCAATATGTCAATGAAGGTGTACTGCACATTCCCTTGATTTCAAGGATTGGACTCTTACGATGAGATGGAGTGAAGATTTATATCCCTTAATCTTATTTTATGAAGTTGATACTCGGGGAACAATCTAAAAGAGAATTAATGATATATATATATACATGTATATATATATATATATATATATATATATATATATATATATATATATATATGTGTGTGTGTGTGTGTGTGTGTGTGTGTGTGTTTTGTTATGAATTACTCATATGTTGGGAAAACTAGTCATATATTGACGAAAGGCATTTCGTTAATAATAAGTAAATCGAAAACATTTAGATAGAAAAAAAGACACTTAACATGACAGAGACGAAAACAAACATTGAATGTGTTGTACAGTGGCTAAACACCTCTTCAGTACTCTACTAGATGGACTGGTTCATTGCCATAAATAGCCTACGATTGAAGACTCCGAGGGCTGATTTCAATCAGCAGAATACAGTTGATGGGATACACTTCGGCCGGCCATGGTTTCAGCGGCATAGATCTGCTCGGGTGTGTCTAGTCACTGTACATACCTCGAGCCTCAAGGGGCCGTCGCCCTAGGCTTTAATCTTCCTCGGAGTGGTTTGGTTTATCCCCGGGTGCTGAGGTGCCCTTATTTAAGGGAATGCCGACGGGACCCAAGACATTTTTGGAATGCCTGGCGCGACTGGGCCATGGCTCTGCGCCCGCAACCACCTTTAAAAAGTCATTGTGCCACACTCGTCTGGTTGGTGGGACGGCCGACAAATACCGCTGATTTCAATCAGCAGATTTAAGTTGATGGGACACACTCCGGCCGGCCTTGATGTCAGCGGTACGCATCTGGTCGGGTGTTTCTTGTCACTGGACATACCTAGACCTCAGGCGGCTGTCCTGCCAGGCTTTAATCCTCCATGGAGTGGTTAGGTTTTTCGTCTGGCGCCTGAGGCATTTTGGGGAATGCCGGGCACCTCTGGGCTACGGACCTCTACCTGAATCCACCTCAGAAAGGCCTTGTGACACACTCATCCGGTTGGTGAGACGGTTGACAAATACGGCTGATTTAATCAGCTGAATCAAGTTGATGGGACACACTTCGGCCGGCCGTGGTATCTGCGACACGGATCTGGTCGGCTGCGTCACATTTCTGGAAACGGTAGTCAGCCGAGACTGCCTGGCGCTAGTGACGTGAAGGCTTAGTATTCGTGTAACGCGGCCAAGATTGACATACCTCGAGCCTCAGGAGGCCGTTCTTCCAGGCTCTAACCTTCCTTGAAGGGTCTAGGCTTATTGCCTGGGGCCCGAGGCACACCTTTTTAGGGGAATACTAACGGGGACTGAGTTATTTTTTGAAATGCCATGTGTGTCTGGGCTACGGTCCTGCGCCTGAACCCACCCCAAAGGGTCTTGTGCTACACAAGCTCGTTCGGTTTGGCGTGCGACAATTACCGTCGATTTAATGAGCTGATTATATTCCGACTGATTATACTTCGTTTGGCAATACTGCATTTTGACCCTCCTCAATTTCTCATAAATTCCCTTGTCAATTGTATGTAACTTATTGGAATGTGTCTTTTTTGTATGTATCCTTTAGCACCAAATACTGGTGCCTGAATAAATGTATTAAACACTCATTTTTCTCTGTGAAATATTGACCTCGACGATACAACAGAATGAAAAAGAAAGAAGAAAGAAAAAGCCTGGCTCGAAATGATATTGAGAAAGAGAAAGAACAAATACATGAATTCATTTTAATCTCTTACCAAAGCGATGGCTTTTCAGACCAAATGTTCTGGATAAATTCTTTTATGTTTCTCTCTACGTTTTTTTCTTTTAATAATCGGCAATTTGTTTTTCTCTAAGTTGTGTTGAAAGCTTCGTTCCCTTTGGTTTTCAACAGAATTTGCGAGTATTCATTTATTGGTTTCCTTGACAAGGTCCATTTCAATTAGCCCATCCTTTATATTTCGAGAAAGCAAAAATCTTTTCAACTTTTGATAGTGACAGCTTTTCCACAAGTTAACGTAATTCATAATACGGGGTAAAACAAACTCCGATTAAGAGAGAGGTATTAAGTTTATCTTAGTCTCGACAGCATAGTTATCTCTCTTCTGTAGGTTCTTATGATGAACACCGATTACTTTTCTTAAGTGCTACTTTATAATAATCGTCCCTTTCCCTTCTGATGGCCAATGACCACGTTGGTTTAAACAGTCACGTGAGATCTGTTCGACTATTTGAATCCCCCGAAGCGAAAAACAAAGTTGAAAAAAAAAAGACAAACAGAAAAAAAAAGTGAAACAGAAATGTAATACCTCGTTTTGAGGTCCCATATACAATTGAAATTTTAGATAAAATCAATTTAATTAATGATATATAGAGGTTTATGTTAATATATATATATATATACACATATATATATATATATATATATATATATATATATATATATATATATATATATATATATATATATATATTTATAATTCAAATATGTTACAGTTAAGGAATTCATCAATTAAACATTTTTGTTTATCAAGAAATTATATTATGCAACTACTTTAAACCTTGGGCTTAACCAAGCCCCCCACCCCCCGATGAGTTAAGTAGTTTTTTGTTTGTTGTTGGGTGATGGATCTTTACGGCATGTTAGCCCGTCTGGTGCAAAACGACGTTCAAAGGTCAGTGAGGGTCCAAATAACATGTTAGCATTGTGTACAGGTGGTATCTATGATATTCTTTCGTACAACCATATCTCTCTCTCTCAAGAAAGACTGAACGTCATACACATTGATTTGTCATTAAATAACTCACGCAGATTGATATAGTCTTAAAAAAAGAAACAGAACTGGAATCGATTAGGAACTACCATCACTCACATTATAAACAACAGTTTAGTTTACAATAAGAAACTACTAGACAGCTTATATAAGTACTTTGTTTAAAGTTGTGAATGCTTGTAGAGAACCAGTTAAGCGTTTTAGATGAGCTGATACCAGAAAAATATGGCATCGTATTTCAAAGATTCCCCCAAGAACATTCCTTGGGTTTTGAATTCAGAATTTTAACATCTATAAGAATGTTGACTTATCAACGCTAAAGAACCTTCATATTTACGGAATGTTGGTTTCGGTTCGGTTTCTTTGTATAATGAGACGTCAACTTCCTTGGTTAATTTAATGCCGAAGGTATCCTCGTACAAGAGCATTAGGAGATATAGATAACCAATAGCTGAGAGGAATTGGGGGTCTTAACCTTTATTCTTAGTCATTTAGGGGATAGAGAAAAATTTCCTCTCAAACACACGCATTATATCTATCTATCTATCTATCTATCTATCAATCTCTCTCTCTCTCTCTCTCTCTATATTATATATATATAATATATATATATA